>OY747719.1:41771646-42241646 GCA_963556495.2 Valencia hispanica | reverse complement strand
TGATTTCTTGATAAATTTGTCAGAATTGTTGGTCTTACAGGAAATGCTCTTTGGGTTTCATGTTTGGCTGCAGTTTTAGTTTCAAAATGAACATTTTTTACTATACCTAATTAATAGTTTAAGAATATTCTGTCAAATTAGAGCCTTTTAATGATTTATGATCTATTTTCACGGATCAATGTTAATGTAATGTATTTATTCACCTCAGTGAACGGGATAATGTCTCAGAATCAGAAAGAGCAGTGATGTAGATCTGACATTAAGGCAAGGCCATTTTATTTGTATAACACACTTTCAACAACAAGGTAATTCAAGGTGCTTTACATGATTAAGGGTTAAAATAAAAATAGCAATAAAACACAGAGATAGCGTATAAGGTTAAAAACAGCAATAAAGCAAGAAGCACACACAAACATATGATACATGAAAACATTACTCAAAGGCAGCTCTAAACAGATGAGTTTTTAGTTGTGATTTAAAAGAACTCTGTTTCAGCAGCTTTGCAGTTTTCTGGAAGATTGTTCCAGATTAGAGGAGCATAGAAACTGAAAGCTGCTTCTCCGTGTTTGGTTCTGATTCTAGGGATGATGAGTAGACTGGAATTAGAGGACCTGAGTGGTCTGGTGGGTTGGTACTGTGACAACAGGTCTTCCACATATTTTGGTGCTAAGCCATGTAATGATTTATAAACTAATAGAAGTATTTTGAAGTCTATTCTCTGAGCTACAGGGAGCCAGTATAAAGACTTAGAACTGGGGCGATGTGCTCTACTTTCCTGGTTCTAGTGAGGAACACGAGCAGCAGCGTTCTGGATCAGCTGCAGCTGTCTGATTGACTTTTTAGGCAGACCTGTGAAGACGCTGTTGCAGTAATCAATCCAACTAAAGATAAACGCATGGATTTGTTTTTCTAGGTCCTGTTGCGACATCAGTCCTTTAATCCTAGAGATGTTCTTCAGGTGATAGAACGCTGACCTTGTTATTGGCTTTATATGTCCCAGGAGGTTCAGGTCTGAGCCCATTACTACACCTAGATTCCGGGCCTGATCAGTAGTTTCTAGCTGTATTAACTGAAGCTGTGTGCTGACTCTTGATTGTTCCTCTTTAGGTCCAAAAGTAATTACTTCTGTTTTGTTTCTATTCAGCTGGAGGAAGTTATGGCACATCCATTTGATGTATTTACTTAGGGTTTGGATGGGTTCAAAGTCACCTGGTGACATCGTAATGTAGAGCTGAGTGTCATCTGCATAGTTATGGTAGCTAATGTTATTGGTTGTTGTAATCTGGCCTAGTGGGAGCATGTAGATATTAAATAAGAGGGGCCCCAGGATGGAGCCCTGGAGCACCCCACATCTGATTTCTGTTCGTTGTGATGAAAAGTTTCTATTGAAACAAAGAAGTCCCTGTTCTTTAAGTAAGACTCAAAAGAGTCAAGTAGTGTACCAGAGAGTCCAACCCAGCTCTCCAGTCGTTCCAATAATATATCATGATAAACAGTGTCAAATATTGCACTGAGGTCCAACAGAACCAGCACTGTGGTTCTACCACAGTCTGTATTTATACGGATGTCATTGAAAACTTTAACGAGGGCAGTCTCGGTGCTGTGGTGAGCGCGGAAACCAGACTCTGTGAAGCTATTTAACTGCTGAAACACCTTTTTCAATAATCTTACTGATGAATGGAAGATTAGAGATCGGCCTGTAGTTCTGCATTAACATGTCCAGATTATTCTTTTTTAGCAGTGGTTTAATAACTGCTGTTTTTAAATGCCTGGGGGAAGAGACATGAGAGGAGGGATGAGTTCACTATTTTAATCAGATCAAACCCAATGAGAGGGAAAACTGTGGATAGGAAATCAAGACAGCAAGAGGAGAAGCTTAATTGGTTAATGATTTACAGGGATCACATTTATTGGCACCCCTAATAATTCCTAGAAAATACATGTAACTAAAAGTTAATCAGAATATTCAGGAACATTTGTATCATTAATAATCCGTTATCTTTTGTTTTGATATATTTATGAGTATAAATATGTCGAGATGCAAAGGCCTGTTTTTTTGTGGGGTTTTTATTTGGCCACACTTCAAATTGGGCAAAACAGGAGAACATGCCATTCAGGTAAGATGTGTGTTGATCTTCAGAAGTTAGGAAATGGCAACAAGAAAATAGCTACTCGTCAGAACCCGATGGTCAGAGCAATAATTGAAAGATAAAAAACAACAACTGAACTTTAAGGGCTGCGTAAAAAGTATTTGCCCCATTAAAAACCCAAATTATGCAAAACATTGACGCTACCATTCATTAGACCAGCAGTATCAAATTATTTACATGCCAGGAGAAAAGCTGTTTCTGTCCTACCATCACAAACATAAATTTGCTAAACTCCACTGAGACTTTAATGAGAAACATGTGCTTTGTTCAGATGAGACTAAGATTGAGCTGTGGTGGGTTCTTTCTGGAGCTCTTTTCCAAATTAAGAAAAGGGTATATTAGCTGAGAATTGGTTTCCGCATACTAAGCCAAATGATGACAGCCTTACTCATGTGAATGCTGGCCTCCCACTCGATGTCGCGCTGTGTTCTGGGCAGCGGTGTGTTTTCCTGGGGAGGATCGGCAAGTCCTCCCTTCTTCTCCCTCAATCACACCGACATGAAAGGTCCGACTGTGGAGAGTCCACACGGAGACATTCCAGTGAAAATGTTTCTCCCTTGCTCTCTGCAGAACAACAATTTATGTGCAGGTACACAATGTTAGGTCAGAAAAATCAGAAAAGAGACGTTTTTCAGTTTTTTTAGTATCAGCTGAACCTGCACATACATTGTAATAATGGAAATGCCTGTAAAGGAGCAGCAGGGGGTCAAATATGTACTAAAAAGGCATCTCTGATGGCAAAAACGCCCCCATCCAATCCTCTGATGAACACTGACGATGTTTTTTGTACGCCAGCATGAGTTTATTACTGATGCTCCTCCCTCTAGATGCAGCGGGAGCGGAGATGACTCCATGGACAGTCTCTCCAGTCGTGTCCCCTGCTGCCCCCTGACCCCGTCGCTGTCCCCGCGGAAACGGACCACGAGCCAGTCCAAGACGGAGCCGCCTCTACTGAGGACCAACAAGAGGACCATCTACACCGCGGGCAGACCGCCGTGGTACAACGTCACCGGGACCACCTTCAAAGAGGCCTTCGTCATCGGTGAGGGCGCCACAGCGCAGTTTGGATGAAACTTAATTTACGCTTCCCAGAGTTTGGCTGTTTCTACCTCTTGTCACTAAAAGCACATTTTAATGTATTTAAATATGATTAATTCACACTAATGTTTAATATTTTTCATGTTGTTTTATTTGACTGGATATGTTTTACCCGCAGATGAGTTCAACAGTTTGTGTGACAATAATTACAGTTATTTTGAAGACCTCTCTATTTCAGCCTTTTTTTATGCCCCTTTTCCACTAGGCTCGGTTCGGTCCAGAACGGGTAGACTCTGATCCAATTTGGCGCGCTTACATTACCTTTGTCTGTGCCGAGCCGACCCCCTTATTTTGGACTACCTCTGCCTTGGTCTGAAGCGGCCCCAACACGCCCACCTATGGACTGATTGGGTTGAGCCTCGGAATAGATAGAAAGCCGAAATAAAGATCTAAAAATTCTATGGAACAACCAGTAATTCTGTCAGCCTCAAACCGTTTAGGTTCAGCTGTAAGTTTAGTCAACTTTAATGTCATGGCTACTTTCCTGATGAGCCTTAATGGCAGTACATCATGCTGATCTCTACAGTAAAACATCTGAGTCAGGAAGCGTCCCAGCCGCTGTAGAGTGGGCATGTTTGACATCCACGGAGCCGCTGTACCGTGGATAAACTCATTAGGCCGGCGTGATCGGCGGGTTACGTGGAAAGGAGAGGCGGACGTTATCTCCATTCTGCAATCTGTTATCGCCAATGGAGCTTAGCAACTGGTTCCAATTTCACACACGACTGTGCTGCCGTTCCGGTCTGAAGGAGCAGCAGAAAACTGGTCGAACCTGGGCTGAAGGAGATGTATCATTTGGTGCAGGATGGAGAGAAAACTGATAAAATTGGAAGAAAATAGGAGTGAATAAATAAAGGAAAGGAGTACCTTGTTTCAGAGGTGGCTGGGATGTTTTTTTTTTTTAACAATCAGGATTTTATTGCTAATAGAAAACGGTTTGTTGTGTTACAGCAGAGGAGTTTTCAGTGCTGGGTGACACTGAAACACGTTTGGGCTGAATCTAAAGGAAGAAGAGTTTCTACAACATCCCCACAGCTGTACTTAAACAGAAATAAGCAGGGCTGCATTATTTTTCCTCCCTCCATGGTCCCCATGAAAGTCAGCATTTTCCTCCTGGATGGTTGTTATCAGAGCAGAGAACCCATTCCAGCGCTTCACTCTGAGTAGTTTTTATCTCACCAGCAGCTCTGTTGGCTATTTTTCCTCCTTCACACGCATGCCAACAAACAGGCACCACTGGACAAGATAAGACATCCTTTTTTTCCACCTCCATGCCACCTGGGAAGGTGTTCTGGCTCAGTTCCTGGGATATTCATTCAGAAGGGTTTCACTGAGAGAACACTTAAAGTTAACAGTTGAAATAACAGCAAACGATGCAATCGGAGAGTAGTAGAAGAGAAAAATAACAGTGGAGAAAAGTGCTCAGTCTGTCCTCCAACAGTCTAAGCCTATAGCAGCATAACTAGAGAGATGGCTCAGGATGACCCAGTCTGTTAGAATGAGACGTGAGAGAGGCAGAGCCAGTGAAAACTGTATGTCTGGACTGCATTCCTCCCCAACCGGCTTAGGCTGTCTGCTACTAAACCCTCCACCACTCATCCAACGTCTGGCTAAAATCTGTTTTTAACTATAAGCTTTATCAAAAAGGAAAGTTTTAAGTCTGCTGTCGAAAGTAGACAGAGTGTCTGCCTCAAGGACTAAAGCTGGGAGCTGGTTCCACAGGAGAGGAGCCTGATAACTAAAAGATCTGCCTCCCATTCTACTTTTACAATTCCTAGGAACTACAAGTAAACCTGCAGTCTGAGAGCGAAGTTCTGCCCTGTAGACGTTGGTGTACCCGCATCCAAATTTTTAGCTTCTCTATTGATGAATCTTCTGACAGCTTTTTGGATTTTTAACCTTCTTAGTATCCAATTTGTGCTTAAAGTTTAACAAAATGCTTTTCTCTGTTTATAGACAAAGTTAAGTATCTAACTCGATGTTGCTGGTTTTACCCCCAATGTCCACTGCATGCGCTCCGCTCCGGCACACGCTCCGCAGCAAAAACGCTCCCATTGTAGTCAATGAGAGCATTTCCACTGCCGCTACCAAGCGGCGCAGGGGGCCGGCCACCGTTTCGCCATCCGGCAAAAATAGGACCGATTCTATTTTTGCCGGACGCAGGAGCAAATCCGCAATCAATCTACACAAATCACTAAGCACCAACCAGATATAGAACAGCCACATTGCGGGTGTTTTTCAAAATAAATCAATAAAGACGGACTAGAATTTTTTGTATGCATAGCTATATAATAATATAAGTATGTATATTTATACATATGTTGTCCAAAATATCTTGACACAGAATAACAGAGAATAACTGTTCTTTTCTTTTCGTTTTCCACGGAATGAAGAATTTTGTTCTGACTTGCGCGTATTTTACTGGTTTTTATCGAGGGATCTCGCATTTCCCGCGCATGCTTTTTTGACCACCTCTGGGCTGCGGAGCAGATCTAGAGCGCATGCAGTTGAAATTGGGGGTTAGAATGTTTTGCAGCCTCTTGAGAGTTTGACATGAACTTGGTGTTTGTGGCCTAAAAGCCATTTGGACTTTGCCAACTTGCACGTGTTTAGGTTTACATTGATGGATCCAGGACCATCATAATTATTACACTACAGTTTTATTCTCCAAACTAACGTAGGGATGCGTATTGGCAAGAGTCTGGTGATACGATATGTGTCACGATACAGGGGGAACGGTAACGATGTATTGCAATACTATGAGTAAGACAATATATTGTGATTTTTAAATGTGTCAGCTACTCCTCAGAAACTTAACTGATCACATTGAGGCTCTAAATTCCTACGCCAATTTCTATAAGGCCACTTTCAAACTTCTTGTGTAACTGTTAAAAATTCTAAGCCATTGTTTGTGTATTTCCCCCTTCTTATCCTTTAATTTGTTGCGAGAATGTGTCCTTTGCCTCGTTTCCATCGAGCTCTACGGGTTGGTGCGGTTCGGTACGCACGTAGCCAGGAGAGCTTTCCCACCACCAGCTGGACTCTCACTGAGGAGGTGGGGTTACACCCAAATACCTAACATGCCACCATACCGGTGCAAAGACCGCTGTGACGCGCTAGCCTCATGCTTGTCGCGAATGATTCAGTTTTGAATACTTATGATCCGCTATCGATTTGGCATGTTTCACATCTCAATCGATTTTAATTGTGAATCGGCACACCTCTAGCACCAACCTGAGTCGTACCGCTCAGTGAAAACGAGGCATTTGACAGCTTATGCACAATTTGGAAGTGTGTGCTCCTCCCTATTCTGCAGGGAACCAGCCGATACTGGTTTTTGTGTAAGGAGGTCGGATCATTGTTGTTTTCCAAATCTTGTATTTATTAATGACCGTTAGATTATGTTTTGCATGTTATACACGCCTTTCAGTTAAACGGTGCAGCGGGGATTAGACGTTACTGTCGCCCCATTCTTGGCAAAGCAAAACATAAGAACATTACAAGTCTGAGGAAATTCAAATTTGTAAGTGAGGTAAACCTCCTAAAATCTCTCATTATACCCGTTTATCACATCTGGTGTCTGTTACCACATTCCTGGATGCATTTTGTTGGCTTACAGTTGATTAACAAAGCTGCAGAACTTAGCAATAGAGCAATTAGACAAAAGAAGTCATTTGACCCTGTAAATGTTAAATAAAAGTATTTTATTTATTTGGTCCTTGAACTAGTTTAGCACTTTTCTAACAGTAGTGGGTTTGCACATTTGTCTTCATTAATTAAAGACACTTTTTGTTGTTTTTCTCTTTCATGCTCCTGCAGGCCTGTGTGGAGGAAGTGCCTCAGGAAAAACCACAGTGGCCAATAAGATCATCGAAGCGCTGGATGTTCCCTGGGTGGTTCTGCTTTCAATGGACTCCTTCTACAAGGTAATTACACTCTGTGTAATTAAAAAAACATAAAGACAAGCTTTGATTCATAGCATTTTTAGCAGTAATTTTGCAGATTCACTCAGAGCAATAAGAGGCATTCGATAATTGTTTATGCCCAGTGTTCACTGATAGTTCTGTTATGGCAAAAAATATCTCAGGGTTTCCATAATAAAGAAGACTTGAGTCCCAGAAGGCATTTAAGTATTTAATTCAAACATGTCTGGCCAGAACACGGAGGGGACAGAGTTACTCGTGCATCACCCTAACCAACCTTTCTAACTAACCGCTTAAATAGTATTCACCAATCATTGTTTATCTCTGTAGATGTCTTCTCCAACCTTCACGCCCCGTCTCCAGAGTAACTGCTTCATGCGAGTCATAGCAACACATAAAGCAGCTCATCCGAAGGCCAGACTGTTATCTTACTGCCCCGGCGTCTGTCTCTCTGGTGACCTGACACATATATATCATAAACATTAAGCTGGAGCAATAACCTGGTCATTTTACCCTAGATGCATTCACTAAACAGAATATACACTTACGTCCTAATTGCATAACAATTTTCCACCACAGTTCATTAGCTTTTGATTTGAAAACAAAAGCCAATCATAAATCATATGATTTATAAACAGCCTCTCCCCTTCTGCTGATTTCAGCAAGATGGAAGAAAGGCGATGGGTTTTTTTGGGGTCGTTTCTTACTTGTTCCAAACACGAAATCAAAATTGGTTTGTTAAATTCATCCCTTTTAATGTGTGACTAAAAGTTAAGAAGAGGAATATTGATGGAAAAACATGCTGACAATTCTGGAGTAGATGTGTAGCAATGCATTTAGCATAGATTAGATGACCAGCAATGCTGAGTTGCACAAATTCCTTATTTTTTGTTTATTTAGACTTAAAGTTTCCCCACTCATTACCTGTTTCAAATAATTAATAATCAGATCAGGTCTGTTTTCTGTTCGTACTACAGTTTGCAAGCAGGACCTTTTCTTAGGCCATCTTAATTCCAAAAATAGCTATAAAATCAGTTTTTATAAATGGGTTAACCAGAAAAATCTCAACTTAACCAGATAAAATAACAATTCCAATACATAACTGGATGCACAGTAAAACTAAAATATTTTACTCAACAAAAAGCCCAAAAAAAGGCAGGCCCTGTAACAAACCATTTATTTGATCCAGGTCGGTTGGAAAACAGGTGCATGTAAAAGTTGCAGGATAGCTGCTGTCAAGGACTGTTGAGCCACTAATTATAAACTAATTATAAAAATCTAGTGTTTGAAATGATTTAAAAAGGCAAATAACTTGGTGCTTTCATGAGATTAAAAAAACTTTGAAATTAATTAATTATGATCTGTAATAAATTAATCTTTTTTTAGACTCTCCTAATAATTGCTGAGAAAAGTCCTCATCTTGAGGTATTTTCTTTTAAATTAATTACATTATTGTGGTAGAACAAAAGTTTGATATATATAATTAAAAAAACTGGCTTCATGAACTAATTTATTGTATTCAACAGACTTGAACAGATGCAGTCCCAGCCATTTCCATTCTGCTGTTTTTGTGACTAGTCCCAAGTGGCGCCTGCAACGTTCTGCTTCAAGCATGCGCAATTCATTAGCGTTCTGGACGCAGTGGGGTAAATATCTTCTCTGAGTCCAGCTGTATTACGGGTTAAAACGACACGTAATATACTTACTATTTTTTATACCGATGGCTTGCCATACCGGAGGACCTGGGCGGCCGGGTGGAGCTGCAGTGTGTGGTGCAGACTGGTTGCCTGCTGGTAGCTTTGAGACAGGAGAGCGCCCCGCTGCTCTGTGAGAAGAGTAACAATGTTACATGCTTCACCCAAAAGTTTCCAATAACCCCATAAAAAATTGCTAGAGTTTCCGCTAGTTGCTTTTTTTTTTTTTTTAAGAATCGCTAGAGTCCTCTAAAAACTGGCCAAATATAGCAGCGTTCCTCCTCACGTCGCCCTCTCCTCCACGATGGAAGCCAGTCATCTTCTGATGAGTTTATAGCAAACCAATGTCCACTTCAGGGTGTGGTTAACCCCGAACAACTCGGAGGCAGAAACTGTAAAATTATAGATTAAAAGTGTATGTTGAGGCTATGGCCTTTCACTGAACGAACTGCATCTCCCAGCATCTGTTGCGCTGCCCTCAACCCATTCTCATTGGTCTGTGGTCAGTGATGACATCAGAGTTGATAAAGGGCAGCGCGAAGATTGAAATCTTCGTCTTTTGGCTCCCCAGCTGTGCCGCAAGGAGACGCTTTAATCCACTGCTAGCATTTTCCCTTTTTTTCGTTCAAACTTGCTGGACCAGGAAGAACTTCCCTTTTAAACTTCGAAGTGAATCGTCCGAGCAAACGGAGTTTCCTGTACGGATAACCAGGGAGTCCGCTGGCCATCTGAGCTCTATTGAAACCGGCCCTGAGTCCCTTAGCGCCTAAAGTCGGACGTCCGCTTTTCCGACCTCGGTTTTGCGCAAAACCGCTCCCTTTAAACTGGACACTTTCTACGTTCTTCGTCGTGGACTGTGGAGAGCTGCCTCCACCAAGTAGGATTAAACTGATTTATATCTTTCGGTCTGGGTTGAGGAGAATGAGGTCTAACGGTTAACATCCATTTTCTGTGGTTAAAAATAAGTCTGTCAACTTGTTAACCACTGTTATTCTTGGTCGTCTGTCGCTGTACACCGACCCTGAATGTGCATGCTTTTTGTGTTTTATTATTTGACTTTGGTTGAAACCAGAAGCAGTATATTGTATTGTATTATTTTGTTGTTGTTTATTGTCCGTTGCGGTCGGCGGGTGTCTGTTTAGACAGGTCGCGTGGCCTCAGTAAATCTCCTTTCTCCGTCGCCCCGTTTCCATTGTCCAAGCCACCATTGCTAATGAAACTAGCCTTTGTTAAATCGCCACGCGGTCTTCCTTTGTCTCCCTTTGTGAACCGATCGCGCCAATTGATAAGGCTTGTGTTATTTATCGCATTGAAGGGGTGAGCTGAACCCCCCCCCCCCCCCATCCGCTCGCCGTCTCCCACGCACACACACAGCCGCACACACATACCACTTCCCTCGACGTTAACTTTGTTCTATATTTTTGCATGCGTTAGAATAGATGGAAATTATGAATGAAATGTAATCTGTAAGGTTGACCTATTTCATTAATAAATTCCCTTAAGTAACGAGAAGTTTCCTGTGCTATTTCAGTATGTGCTATAAAGTTTGTTTTAACCCCGCGGACGACTCTACGCCTTTTCAGAGAGACTGACAGTCTGGTTTAATTAAAATTATCTCATTTATGAGATTGGTGCCCCGATATCTTTAATAAACATGTTAAACTCAAACTTCATCAATAATTATATTAATATTAAATCATTGATTATAGTAATTGATGCTCAGAAAACCAGACAACAACTTTATATTAATAGTTACTATATATATATATATATATATATATATATAAAAACTATCGATACTCCGATATATTGCGATATTTTATTTCCCGATATTGTATCGATATTCAAAACAAAAATATTGTTGTTGCTTTTTACGGATTTGAATGGAACCATTAATGATGACAGTAATTTCTGTAGTAAAATTAAAAGTATAACTGGCAGTTTGTGGCTGTTTTCACCTTCTTCATTCCAGTGGATCAACTAGATCTAGTAATAAAACTGAATGTGTTAAATTATGAAACAGGTTGGAGCGTTTAGAACGCTGTGACAGTTTTCCTACTGTTAAATTCATGTTTAAAAATCACAATATATAGTCTTACTCATAGTATCGCGATATGTCGAGATACATCGTATTGTCTCACATGTATCGCGCTGTATGCATGCATGTATGTAGATTTATCGAATTTCGGAAAAAAGAGTTTGGCACGGTGGTGCAGCTGGTAGTGCAGCTCACCTCACAGCTAGAAGGTCCCTGGTTCGATTAGCGCCGGGGACGCTGAGGGTGTGTTTGTTCCACTGCATCATCGGCACCCACACCCTGGGTGGGGTTGGTGAAAGGGCCTTTCTGTGTGGAGTTTGCATGTTCTCCCTGTGTTCCCTTGAGCAGCTGTTCCCACAAAAACATCCACTGGCGCCTGAAGGGTTGGGGAGGATCTGGCTGGAATAACGTGATCCTTCCACGTGCTACGTCCAGCCAGGGAAACCCTGCCCCAACAGGTGAAAAGAAGGGCGTGCTCACTCCCCAAGCATGAAGGAGGCTTGGGTTTCAGTGCGGGGCCCTCCCGTGGCTGGCAGAGGGAGAGCGGAACCCCAGGACTGGAACTCTCTGGGTGATTAATAATGGGAAAAAATTGTGGGATTAAAAAAAATAATAATTATATATATATATATATATATATATATATATATATATATATATATATATATATATATATATATATATATATATATATATATATATATATATATATATATATATATATATATATATTAATAAAATATATATATATATATATATATATATATATATATATATATATATATATATATCGGGGAACAAATGTCACCAGTCCACCTCTTGGGTTTCTATAGTGCAAAGTGATGTCAGCCCTCCCAAAGCCTAACATCTTGTCTTAGAAGCATGTTTCACAACAATGCTTTGAATTCAGGTCAACTCCATGAAGGGATGATTGAAATAAAAGCAAGATTTTTTTCTAATCCATATCACCCATCTTTAACCTCCTTTCATTTTTCCGAAACAGTTGTATTGTGTCCAATATTGTTTAAAATTTATCAAAAATAACCTTCTGATATCTTCAAATAACAGCAGGGAATGTTAAATATTGACAAAAATTAGTGATTGGTTTTGTATATATATCTTTCGAAAAATATTATAATAAAAAAAAATGTCCATATTGCCCAGCCCTAATATGACATTAGAAGTAGAAGTGAACCCATGTAGCTCATCGGAATCACCTGGTTTATTGTCATGATCGTTTTTTGTCTCAGGTGTTGAATAAGGAAGAGCAGGAGCTTGCTGCTAAGAACGAGTACAACTTCGATCACCCCGATGCCTTCGACTTCGAGCTGCTGATCACCGTCCTCAGAAAGCTGAAGAAGGGAAAAAGCATCAAAGTGCCGGTGTATGACTTCACCACCCACAGCAGGCGCAAGGAATGGGTGAGAAAATAATGTCGGTCTCTGGCAATTCTTGTATTTAAAGCAACCACTTTCTTTCCCTTCTTTTTGTTTAAACTCTGGTCTCTGTGTATTTGGTGAAAACAGTTTTTGAATAGCTTACCTTTAATGTTGCAAATTAGTCATTTAGACGCCTGCTAGTTTGCTCATTGTAAAAACGTTCTTCTGCAGAACCACACATAATGTAGAAAAATCTTCAAACTAAAAGCATTTCTGAGGCACCAGTCTTTTCACGTGTCTCTCTCTAACATCTCTCTATTTCTTGGCGTTGTAATTTCATGGCTGAATGGCACAACACCTCATGGGAAATCGGCCATCTCGGCCCACGACTCAGGAATCATTTTATGACCCTTTGTACGCCGCTGAATGTAATTAAGTGTCGAAGCCTAGAACTACCCTATCTGCAGCCTTGGAGACTGTTTCTACTCTTCTATGTGCCCCAGCTTTCTGAATGGAAAAGAACAAGAGCTTTTTTTTTTCACACTGCACTTTCAGTTTCAGGGTCAGAGATCCTAAAACATCAGAATAGCTTAATAGGAATATCTCTTAGGATTCTGACACCTTCCTTGTCAACGAAGCTGCATTCAGAAGCAGTCTTGTTACATGTGTGGATACTTAACCTGACGACATTGAACAACATAATCTTTTATTTTTCATCTCTGACAGAAAACTGTTTATGGAGCTAATGTGGTCATCTTTGAGGGCATCCTTGCCTTTGCCAACAAGGAGCTACTAAAGGTAAGAGAATCTATTATCCTCTGTTATTCAGAGTAAATCTTTCTCATATTGTTTGCATGTTGGCTATATTATAGGCAGTGAAAAGACTAACCTTTTTGGAGCTGATTTAGGGCTGGCCGATATGGGGGGAGGGGGAAGTATATCACGATAATATTTTTTATCAGTGAGTGGATATATATATATATATCAATGTAGATGTAGAACAAATCACTATTTTTGTCAACACTTAACATTCTTTGGTACAATGTAAAGATGAAAGACTTGGAGTTGACCTGAATTCAAAGTCTAAATAAATATGTTAAAACAAAATGGAAGTCCTAGGGTGGGCCGACATCACTTTGAACTATGAAAACCCAAGAGATGCACTGGTGAGGTTTTTTTCTTCTTTTGTACATTCCAAAAATTCAACCTTCATAAATAGAAATATTCGACAAACTGATATATTGCCCACTATTATGACACAATGAGACTGATCAATTCAGTTGGTGCAGAAATCCTGTTTCTGATTGGTTTCTGTGGTTATTGCTGATTGAACCAAATAACTAAATGCCCATCTGCACTGAAGATGAGCTACATTTTGTAGCTCTGCATAATAAAAAAAGGACCTAATTATAATTTTATGTGTGTGATCACATATTTCTAATGCACCTCACTGATGCTGCTTATGCAGGGTCATATTAATTTTAAAGCTCATAATCTTTCTGTGACGTGTGATCTAGATAGTGTTTTGTTCTGCTTTTTATTCTTTGTGTTTTTACATTTATTATTTTTAGTTTATGCGATTATGTAATTGACTTTAAAGTCCTTGAGTTATATTTTTGCATTTTCAAATGTGAACGTTATATTAGAACGAACATTGCCGAACGATTGTCAAATGTGAAATTAAGGATGTGATCTTTGCAGACGTAGAAGATTGTATTAGACTGGCTGTATTAAATGATTGTACAATAAAAATACTTATTGTATCGGTTATTAACTGTACCAAGCAGCAGATTGGGATTCGTTGAGTGCTTTTCACAGAGCGTTGTACAGAAAACCAAAGAAATAACTAATAAGATTAAGTGCCTAAATAGCCAGTAAAGAAGAGAAAATAACACACAATCTAAATAAACATAAAACAAGTTTTTAGCTGCCTAGCTCCAGTCCTCCAGGGTAGGTCTCCTATTTCATTCCTATATAAATGAAAAAAACAAAAAGCATTATCCACAAAAACTGCCTACTTTCACCCAAATATTTATAGTTTACAGTGCACTTTCTGACCTAAAATGTCATTTATCAGCTGTTAGGTCTAAAGATCGATGCAGGGATCAACCAGGCTTTGGTGTAGAGCTGCAGAAAATCTTACAATGCAGTAATTTTGGTAAATATGTGTGATAATGAGATTAGTTGCAATCTGTGCTTCCATTACTGTGTGACCTTTTAGCATTTTGGGCGACATCATTGGTGTCCGCTGTAAGCATCTGCTGCCATGAGAATATTACATTAGCATGAAAAAAAAGTTCATAAAACTGGGAATATATTAACTAACAACTACTGCTTTCCAAACAGCCCTTTGCAACGTGAATATAGCACGCACTGATATTGCGTTGATGATATATTTTCGATGTATTGTGCAGCCTTTCTTTGGTTTTACCCTCAGGGAGACGGTGATGCACCAGAATCTGTCCGCCACAGCTGTTTGCCCCCACTGGGCTGCAGACATGAAGACGTGCTTTTTCATCTGTTCATTTAGATATTTAATATTTAGGTTGTAGTTTTGTAGAAATGTCCTCTCTTCAGTTTAAGCTCTTGTATTCAGCGATATTTCTTGTTTTTTCTTCTCTTGACATCTTGTCGTCAAACCAAGGTAAAGATTAAATCCAATCTGCTGCCTGAAGACACTTTATTATGTGAAGAGGAGATGGGCTTTTAAACAGGAAATTGATTAGCTCTGTTATTGAAAGCCTGTTTATGGTCAGTAAAAATCCATAAGAATTAAAGGGATGGTGCGCCTAATGGTAAATAAGTCCTGCTGCTATGCATCGATGACTCCACCCTCCTGGTGTTGGTGTGTTTATGTGTGTGCACTGGTCTGTGGTGATAAGGCGGCCAGCCTCCCATGAGACCCATCCGTGTTGCTGATTACCTTCTTATTCAGTCCGTAGCGGCCATTGTCCTCTGTGATTAATTGTGTTTTGTGTCCATTCTTGTAACTGAAGCCAATCGTAGCTGCTAATATACAGGTCTGGGTTAAGAAGCCATCCAGACAGGCTGGATACCAAGAGCCTGGAAACAGGCCTATTCTGGACTCTGTTGCAAATTAATCTTCAGGACCGCTTCATAATTTGATTCAGTTGGGATGAAGAAGGTAGTTTTTTTTGTTTTGTTTTTTTTCTAAAAAAGGGATTTCTTCTTTTTTTTTTACAGTTATTTAATATGAATATTTTTTCATTAAGATGTACATCCCTTTTAATTCTGGACACCCCTGATAAAGCTGTGGAAAATGTCTAGAAAAATGAATCTCACTATTAAGAAAAAAGGTACAGTAATTCAGGGAAGAGCCAAATGCTTTAAGAAATGTGTATTAATGGTTTCTTCTCATGCAGCTACAGTAGAAAAAATGATGGACCAAACCAGAACTTTGTCACTGATACTAGAGAAAAACCAGCTGACATCCAACATGGCTACCAGTAGCATCCAATCAGCCCACACTCCTTATTTTGTATAAAAAGCAAGTCACCGGAATCCCAATTGAGAGATTTTCAAAACAGCTGCCCATGCTGCATTTAAGTACAGCTGGGAAACTAGGCTGTCGAAATGTCAAAACAACTCCAAAGTGATATAAGCATGTTTTATTCTCAAATATGGGCAAACTATTATTTAAATAGTTCTAAATGTTAATGACTGTTTTCAAGTGGTTATATTGTTTTGTACTCTGGCTATGTCTGCTTGTACTATTTTATTTGTAAAACAAAACACCACAATAAAATCCAATTAATTTCAGGAATTGAAAGGAAGGAATTTGGGATAAAGGTTTTGTTTTATTTCTGATAAAAGTAAAAAAAAAAAGTACATGCCCATTTTTATAAAATTTTCTTGATTAAAAGTACAAAAAACGTACCAAACTCTGAATTTTGTGTACCGTTACACCCCTAGTAATTCCTAACTTCTGTTTCCATGGGTTGTAAATGCAATGGGATACGACAGAAACTAATTTCTCTTTGCCACTCTTGAAAAAAGCAGGAAATGGCTTGGAGAAAATGGATGCTCACGTAAATCAAAAAAAACTTTATTTATAAAGCGCTTTTCAAACCACAACAAAGTGCATTACAGATTAAAATGACCCACAATCTCCCCCCCCCCCCAAAAACCCAAAAGTAAAAAACATCACAACTATAACCCCCCATCTCCCATGCACGCACACACATAAAAGCAACAATAGACAAAACCAAAACGGGCCGAGTACAGATGAGCCAGGAAACGTCATCATGGGAGCCATCTACATCGGCAGCAGCAGGTCAACAGCAGCAGCCAAGGCACTGACCCAGGGAGCCCAGAGGAGGGAGGGCTGGTACACCCACCTCCACCCAAGCACCACCTGGAGAGCACCAAGGCAGCCACAGCCGACCACCGCCCCCGAGGCAGAGGGCTCCCACGGAGGAAACACTGGAAGGAAAACTAAAATAAGTTAAAATATTAAAATTAAAACAATTATAAGATATGATTAAATAGAAATGCAAAGCAGATAAACAATATTTGATAAATAGCCAGCTAAAAGCTAAAAAGAAATTCAATCAAAACATGCAGAGTAATTAAACAGATTTAATAATCAGTTAAAAGCTATATTAATAAGGTGTGTCTTGAGCCTGCTCGTTAAAACATGAATGTTCTCTGCGGCCCCGAGGTCCTCTGGCAGCCTGTTCCAGAGGTGAGGTCCATAATAACAGAAAGACGCCTCACCATGAGTGTGTGTCCTGACTTTGGGGATGACAAGGAGACGGCTGCCAGAGGAGCGCAGAGACCGCGAAGGTTCATATGATAAAAGCAATTCCAAAAGATAAGGCCCAAGACCATTAGGACACTTGAAAATTATTAAAAGAATCTTAAAATCGATCCTAAAACATACGGGGAGCCAATGCAGTGATTCTAAGACAGGTGTAATGTGTTCCCGCCTCCTGGTCTTAGTCAGGACACGTGCTGCTGAATTTTGTAAAAGCTGTAAACCTGATATACTTTTTGGGAAGACCAGAAAGCACGGCATTACAGTAATCAATCCTACTGGTGATAAAAGCATGCATCAGCGTCTCCGTATTGGCCAGAGAGAGAATGGGGCGGACTCTGGCGATGTTCTTTAAGTGATAAAAACGTATTTTAGTAATATTTTTTATGTGAGGAATAAAAGTCAGTTCAGAGTCAAAAATCACGCCCAGGTTCTTCACTTGTAAAGAGGGATTAAAAGACAGTGATTGTAGTTTTGGTAAAAGCTTCTTACTCTGAGCCTCAGGACCGATGAGTAAAACTTCAGTTTTGTCCTGGTTGAGCTGGAGAAAGTTTTCTGCCATCCAGGATTTAATGTCGAAAATGCAGTTAAAAAGTGCATCCATTCAGTCATCAGGAGACATGGAGATGTATAACTGTGTATCATCAGCATAACTGTGAAAGTTAACTCCATGTCTTCTGATGACGCTGCCAAGAGGGAGCATATAAAGGTTAAAAAGCACTGGGCCTAAAATTGAACCCTGGGGCACACCACATATGATCTTGTGGACCTTAGAGGAGCAGGTATCTAAACTTACCATAAAAGGCCTGTCTGTGAGATAGGATGTGAACCATTTATGAACAGCACCAGAGAGGCCAATCTGTTTTAAACGGGTTAAAAGAATAGTGTGGTCTACTGTATCAAAGGCAGCGCTTAGATCCAGTAGAACCAACACTGTCACCTTCTGAGCATCATAATTTAATCTAAAATCATTTTAAAATTTTAAAAGCCCCATCTCTGTACTGTGGTTCACCCTAAAACCAGACTGAAATTTCTCTAGGACATTATGAGCGTGAATAAAATCATTAAGTTGATTTAAAACAAGTTTTTCTAAAACTTTGCTTAAAAATGGTAACTTAGATACTGGTCGGAAGTTGTTTAAATCATTAAAATCTAAATTGCTCTTCTTCAACAGGGGCCTCACTACCGCCCCTTTAAAGGCGGCAGGAAAGACCCCCGTCTGAAGGGAGCAATTCATCATGGTTAAAATCTCGTCTTTAAAAGATTCATAAAATTGCTTTAAAAACCGGGTGGGAATCAGGTCCAGGGCACTTGTAGTGGGCCTCACTGAGGAGAAAACTTTATCAAGGGTCCCAGCTTCTACCAGGACAAAACTCTCCAGCGTTTCCTCTGGTAGAGACACACTTAGATTTGTTTAAAACCATGTTACTCTGAGAAGATAAAATATTACATCTGATGGTGTCTACCTTTCCTCTGAAGTGGTTTGCAAACTCCTCACACAGTGTTTGAGGGGGTTTTCTGAAGTGCAGTAGAGGTATGATTGAGAATGTTGTCAATGGTGGAAAACAGAATTTTGGGATTATTTTTATGTTCTGAGATGTTTCTGGAGAAGTATGCATTTCTGGAACTTCTTACAGCGTTATTGTATGATTTGAGATGTTCTATGTATATCTGATGATTTATTGTGATTTTGTTTTTCCTCCATTTCCTTTCTGCCACCCTGCAGCTCCTCTTTAATTTCTTAAGGTTTTCATTTCTCCATGGTATAGTATGTTTTGAATAAGTTTTTACAACTTTTAGTGGAGCCAGCAGGTCGAGAGCGCTTTGAAGCCTACTGTTAAAATCATTCACAATAAAATCACAGGGGGCAGATAAAGGTACAGGAGGAAAGTTATTAAAAACTTCAAGAAAACCTGCAGCCACTTCAGGGGTTAGATGACGTTTCCTGACAGTTCTCACAGAGGTCTCCTTCTGGATAAAACTGGTGATATTAAAAAACACACAGTAATGGTCAGAGACAGCCAAGTCAACAACAGAGGACACACTAGTAGACAGGCCATACGTGATGACTAAGCCCAGGGTGTGTCCTCTGTTGTGAGTTGGCTGCATGACATGCTGACTAAAGTCCATATAAAATTCAAAATATTTAAAAATTCTGTTGATAAAGGATCTAAAAGGTTATCCACGTGTAGATTAAAATCACCAGCTAAAATGATTCGTTCATAAGAGTTGTGCAAAATTGATAAAAACTCTTGAATAAAAAGTGCACTCTTTTTAGGAGGCTTATAAACTGTCACACAAAATCTGAGGAGTGCTAAAAACAGGCAGTATACTCAAAAGTGGTAAAATTATCAAATAAAACAGGCTTGGCAGATAGGGTTAATGAACTTATAAAAGCAGTTCCACCTCCCCTCTGGCTACTCCTGGTTGAATAAGAAAAGTTAAAATTAGGTGGGGAGGCCTCTGTAAGAACAGCAGGAGCATCTGCACTCAGCCATGTTTCTGTTAAAAATAAACCTTGAAGTTTATGGTCTAAAATCAAATCATTTATTATAAAAGTTTTATTCAGCAGAGAGCGAACATTTAAAAGTGCCATATTAATAGTGGTTGGAGATGGAGTGACTGTATGATTTACTGTTGGTGGGATTTTTAGCAACTGTTTAAGATTATTTGGGTTGCATTTGTTCACTTTATGATTATTTGTTCGCTCTCTGCTGATAATTACAGGAATGAAAGAAGTGGGGCATCGGGTCCAAGTCCGATATGTGAGTTACTGTTAAAATCAGGACTGAGTTTATAGGAGCAGGTACAAACTGGACATCAGGATGTGGTTAAGGGGGCAGAGAGGGCAGGAGCAGCTGGAGCCAGTGTGGTGGACGGGGGTATGCCAGGCTTAATGCCAGCTTACGTGTGCCTTGTCTGTTCAGATGTAGTCCATCCGCCCCAAACAGTTGACTCCTGCCCCAGAAAATGTTAAAATTGTCTATAAAACCAATGTTATGCATCACGGTGGCAGTGGAAAGCCAGGTGTTAAAAGAAAGCAGCCTGCTGAAACGGCCTATTCCTCTGCTGATGGTGGGAGTGGGGCCAGAGATAAAAACAGATAGGAGTTTGTCTTTTAAAAGATTAAACAAAAGAATAAAATCCCGCTTTAGGAGCTCAGAATGCCGTTTACGGATGTCGTTGGTGCCAGCATGAATTATAACTTTACTCACGGTTGGGTGGCTTCGGATGGAGTCCAGGATCTGTTCAGAAATGTCATTTACCGTAGCCCCCGGAAAACAAATGGTAACGGCTCCTCTCATCCTCATGTGCCGGATTATTGAGTCTCCAATGATGAGCGTGGTGGGTGGCTGGTCTGAAAGCTGATGGTGAGCAGAGGATCCCTCGCTGTCCAGGACCTGCTGGATGTTGGGCGGCTTGGCTTCCCCAGGACTGCAGCGATCTTTAGTGGGCGCCGAGGTGCTCGTTCCGTGGATTCGGGGTGAAATGGAGCACTCCTCGGCGGATCCCGGCCGTAGTCCTGGGTTTGGCGCGACGTGGGTGGCTACCGGAATCCGACTGCTGCTCCGGCTGCTGGGAGGGGATGGGCGGCGGTCCAGTGGAACTGCTGGGCTTCGGTGCGGTCGGAGGGACGGCCAGAGGAGGAAAGTCGTGCTCCAGGGCACCGAAGCGGTTAGACAGCGGAAGGCCGGGAGGGGGAGAACGGTGGCGGCCGCTCCGGGCGCCCCCACCGCGGCCAGGCCCGACCGTCGACCATGCACCCTGGGGCACCGGAGTGGAGCTAATGGGGGCTTTTGGTTTAGCCCCCAGCTGGAACCAGCGCTCCTCCTCTGCCGCAGTTGTTATACCGCCGCCGGTGTTGGTCAGTCCGAGTCCGCCTGGAGACCCAGCGATGGATTCCCCCTCCACAGCTTCACTGGGCTGGCAAGGAATTGTGTCGGCCAGCTGGGCACTGGTGGCGGCGGCGAAAGTCCGTCCAAACAGGATGTCCACGTCGCGCTCGTGGTCCAGGATTTGGTGGAGAGTAGAGATCCTCTGCTCCAATTCTATGATTTTCTTGGTGAGGTTTACGCAGCCTTCACACCCAGGGGTACAGGTGAGTGGAGCCATGATAGAGTCCGTGCTCTGATTAAAAACGCCCCGATAAAAAGAAATAAGTCGCTAAAACTTAGTGGTGATAAAAACGGTTAAAACTAGTCATAAAAAAATAAGATAAAAAAAGGATTTAAAACCGTGTTAATTAGGAAGCCGGAGTTGGCAGGTTTCTCGTTTGAGATGGACGCCGACGCATGCGCACTCCAGACAATCTGTAATCTCACCACCCCTGAGATAGCTAAACATGCCCATAGCTACAGTCAGAGCAACAATGACAAAGTGGAGGCTGGACAAGGACTCAAGTTTATATTTAACACTCAAAAGTGAAGAAGATGCTAAGGGAGGCGTCTCCCAAGTCTCCATTACAACCGTTCGATGCTATTTTAATGCCAAGCTAAGCTGTTTCTGTCCCACCATTACAAACATAAACATGTAAAGTTTGCCTGAACTCTCCTGGGACTTCAGCTGTGCCTGTATGTCTGGACCAGATGACACGAAGACTCAGGTTATCTAGAAAGAACACCCCAGGTGGAGTTTTTCATTTTAACTACAACACTATTGTCATTATTATTGTAAATTATAAGAATTATGTTGCTTATTTTTCTCTAATATTGAAGTTGCTTCAAGTTATGAACCTCCCGCACAGACAAAGCCTTCGCTGTGACACAGACTCCCTCTGCACACCATTAGACATTTATAAAACAAAAATATTTTATTAATCAATTTTTAACTGAAAATGTTGGACTGGGCTGCATTAACTGCTTAATGTTCTTTAATCACAGGCAGAATAAAAACAAACTGGCTACCTGTTGGAGAATATCAGAAAATAATGTTTTGCTGTCAACTTTGGGAACCGTTTAATCTTCTGACCCTTCCTGCACTCTGACAGCCGGTGCTTGTTCATCATTTTATGCACCGTTTTATTGCTTGGTCAGAGATCTTGTTGTGCAGCTGAGTTATACTCTTCGTTGACCCAAATCTTCTTAGAAATCACTTATAAACTCTGGATTTTAGTGCAGGTAAGTTCCTCCTGCTGTGTGGATTCATTGGTTCTTTTATTGGGTTTGCCAAGTCGATGTTCAGCCTTTTGATGACTTGGGAGAAAATAACAGACGGCTCTGCAGATACCTCAGCACAGGGTTTATTGGGAGAGAGGCGGGTTACACCCTGGACATACCGTTAGTCCACCGCTGGGGCAACACAACAAAAGCAACCAAATCAAGTTTGAAGAGACCAGTTAACCCAGAGGTCCCCAACCATGGAGGCCCTGCATGTTTTAGATGTATCCCTGCTGCTGCACACCTGCCTTAAATGAATGGGTGGTTAACAGGCTCCTGCAGCAGCTGGAGGCATGCTAAGGAGGTGAATCAGATGTGCCGGAGTGGGGAAAAATCTAAAATAATGCAGGGCCTTGGGTTGAGGACCACTAAGGTAGCCTAACAACATGCAAATCTGTGGACTGTGGAAGGAAGCCCGAGTACCCAGAGAGAACCCACACATGCACAGGGAGAAAGAAGGAACATGAGGACCTTCTTGCTACAAGGCAGCCTTGCTGCTAACTGTGCCACTGTGCAGCCCATGATTCGTTCAGAGAATGTTTACACACCTTGATCTTTTCCACATTTCATCATGTGTCGTGTTTGTCACATTTATGGTTTTATTGAGATTCTACGTGATAGACCAACAAAGTATCACAAAACTGTGAAGTTGACGGAAAATTATAGTCAGTTTTATTTTAACAAATCAACATTTGAATATTAGAGCCAAGGCCCAAACAGTCTTCCATGCTTTAAACATCTCACAGAGCTCAGTTTCATCCATCCATAGTCTATATACACTTGTCCATACGGGGGCGCTGGTGCCTATCTGGACACCCTGGTCAGGTAGCATGTCCACGGCAGAACGAATACCTGTGCACGCAAACACAACTCCAAACAGTTTAGAGACCAATTAACCTAAAAGTCATGTTTTTGGACTGTGGGAGGAAGCCAGAGTACCCAGAGAGAACCCCTGTATGCACAGGTAGAACATGCATACTCCATGGAGAAAGACCCCAGGCTGGGATTCGAACTCATGTCCTTCGTGCGGCACGACAACTGTGTATATGCATTTTTGTGTGGCTTTTTCCTGAAGAAAGCAAAACACAATCTAGTAACGCTTAATAAATATTCAGGGTTTCTTATCTTGGATTTTGCCTTACTGGCTGAATGCACACTTATTGATCAAACAAAAAAAGAAACGGTCTCTCCTGTTGATTTTAAGCTAGGTCTGGCCATACCAAGCACCTACAAACGGAAGAAAGCTGCCAGTGTTCACAAATTATGCTTAAAAGAATCTAGATTTAGTGTAAAATACCCCAGTTCCTATAGATACACAAGTCACAACAGGTCCATGGGTAGTAGAATTTGAAATAGATCTGATTTATCTTGGTCTAGATGCAAAAACGGGAGTGAAACTATTTAATTCTGAAGTTCTCAGGACTTTAATATGAAAAGGAGTTGGTAGTGAAGTTGTGCAGTGAAGTGCAGTCAGGCAGTAAAAAAATAAAGATTAAACTGGACTGAACTTCTGTTTGTTGCCTTTTCCCGGCAGCTTCTGGACATGAAGGTGTTTGTCGACACGGATTCAGACATCCGCCTGATCCGCCGGCTGAAGAGAGACGTCTCTCAGCGCGGACGCGACATCAACGGCATCATCAAGCAGTACAACAAGTTTGTGAAGCCGGCGTTCGAGCAGTACATCGAGCCAACGGTGCAGGTTGCCGACATTGTGGTGCCCAGAGGTTAGTAGTAATGGAAAGAACCATGCTGATGGCACTTTCTCTCTCTCTCTCTATTTCCTTTTTTATTTTAACCCTAAAATTATTACCAAACGTCTGTATGTGCAGGGTTTAGTGAAGTTGTTTATTTAATTTGTTTTCCTGCAGGTGGAGAAAACTTTGTAGCTTTAGATTTGATTGTTCAGCATGTCCACAGTCAGCTGGAGAAGGTAAGGATTCCCAATAAGCTCTCTACTTGTATGTGTTTTACTGACTCGGCTAAAAGTCCGGTTTCTCCTGTTTATTTTAGTATCTTTTAGTTCGATTTGTGGCGATGTTAGTTTGTTTGAAAAGTGCTGCTTCAGCTGCCCGTCCCGATAAGACTCGCTGCTCACACATCCTGCACTTCTTGCTGTCGTATACGAGTAACAATGTAAACAAAGTCGGCTTTATTCGGATCAGATTAACCCCCTCATTTTTAGCTGGTTCCATCTGCAGTCAGTGGAAACCATTGTGGTCGGATTGTGCTGCGGCACCACAAATTTAAAGCTCTAAAGTGTGGACATGTGAACATGGCCTGTCAGGTTCTAAAGCCTTTTGTCTTTCCACTTTTTATATAAAGTGCTTTCTTCTGTTTTTGCTGTTTCTTCACACACTTGAGTGTTTCTGTTCATCAAACAAAAATGTATTTAATTTATTAAGGGAAATAAAGCTTTCCAAACCACCCTGGCCCTACGTACGTGAGTAAAACATGGCTACTAATGGCGATAAAGCCACAGCACAGCAATTCTGCTAAAACTGCTAAATCACAGGTTGACTATTCTTGCCCAAAATCAGGAAAGGTTTGATCCATTTATCGGTTTGCTTATCCGCCTGTTCATCCATCCGGCCGTTCGTTTACCCTTCCGTCCTTGTTTCAAGAAGGGAAACATCTAATACATGCAGGACACAAGTCCCTGAGGACCAGAACTGTGCATCTCTGTGCTAAATGGTTGACAATCCAAAAATATATATGTTGCAATCAGACGTCACAGTAGAATTGTTTTGTTTTTGCTCATTTTTACCCATCAGTTTTTAAAATGATAATTATGACATTCAGTAGTAACAGAGAATCCACATCGTGCCATCACTCATCGGGCATATTAATGGGCTACATGTAATATTTATGAACATTTCAGCTGCTGTGGCCTAAACGCTCTGTATGGAGCTGAACCGTGCTCCCGCTTGTTCGTAATGGAGGCTGAATTCCAGCTTTGTTGTCCCGTTAGACTGGAATTAAGCGTCACTTCAGCCAAACTTTTGAAATCAAGGAACATTTCTCCAAATGATGTGATCAGAATTCGGCAAGACCCTCTGAACGTGGGCTTTCCTGATCGCTTCAGAGGGAGGAAATCCCTCAGTGTGCGCTGTTTTTGCATCAGTGGCTCAGCTACTCCGTTCTGTCACCGCCGATCTGTGTCTGGTGAGGTCACAGACGCGCTCTAAAGTCTCCATAACTCTTCAACGGTCTCCAGGTTTGAGATGATGCGTTGAGGCTCTCGTAGGAATCTTTTTTTGATTGATTCCGTTACCTGAACCCTGTGCGTAAAGTTGAAAATGTCCGTGCGTCTGCAGCGGTGTGAATTGCAATCTGTCAAAATGGCCGATGGCATTCAGATTTTACCGTCACAGTTTAAAAACAAAAAAGGGCAAATACAAAAAATATTCAGTTGGCACGACCCCTGTTTGCAATACGTTTAGCAGTGAATATAAAGTGTAGTCTTATTTTGTCAGCATCTCAGCAGAGACCTTTAACCTTCCTGATGAAATCTCCGATGTTAGGTGCAAAAAAGCCGCTTTTAACTTTGCTGTTAAGTTTGAAGTGACTTTAAATATTTGTTTCCAGGAATTAATCCTTTTGCACAAAATGGGGAAATAATTTACCTCATCAACTCAAAAATATGTATCTCACCCTTTGTCATCATTTCAAGGGTTGAATGGTTTAGTCATGTCATGTGTCTGCAGCTTGAAGTGTAAGCCTATTTTAAATTGCGTTGGGAAGATGTTTTTGATCTATTTTCAAGCAAAGAGCTTAATGCTAAAATAAAAACTTTTGTACCTTTTGCTCTAACTATAGATGTTTGACCTAAAGTAATTTTAGGAAGAGGAGATAATTCCTGTTAATAATTCAAATATCAACGAGAAGTGATGATAAATGCAGCCATTTTTGCTGATTTATTTGATTTCTGTATAACCAGTTAAAACAAACTCCTTAAGACCTCCCTCCATTTTCTGTTATTTATTGATGAAAACAAATGAATCCTCTCCTCTAGTAAGATCATTTTAGAGTACATTGTCCTGTTACTTGATTAGAATTTTAAATTAAAGTAATTTTAAAGTAATAATTTGTCACTTCCTGCTTTTTACTTCTCTTGAAACTTTTTCCAGCTAAAGCAGGGAGCTGCTTTTAAAGGAAACAACTCTTCCTGCAGCTTACAGATAAATATACAGTAAACATAATAAAGTAAGCTTTAGCAAAGATATTTTAAGATATTGAAACCTTGTGTAAGAACAGCCTCTCGTTCCCCCTGCCTCGTCTAATTTTCCCCTTTTCCTTGCTGCTCCTCACCGCCCTCGGTCAGGCAGTTCTTTACTCGTTATCGGAGATTAATGACGCTGTAAGGAGAGGAGAGGTGTTCTCTATCTTTGTTTTCCTCATTGTGCTGTCATTCGTTGACTTTATGACCTACAGCTAACTATGATCTGTTCCACCTTCAACATATTCATTCATGGCCATCAGCAGAACACATCAGTTACTCTCGCTCCATGACACCTGCAGTATGCAGCATGAACGAACGGGCAGCTCGTTTACCTTCACTGAGTTTCAAAATATATACTTCAATTTATCGTTGTCCAAAAAGCAGCTTTTGCTCCAAAGTTGTTTTCAAACGGAGGTTGTATGAGTGTTTAACTCGCTTTATTGCAAAAGTTCAATTCAAAAATACTTTTTTTTTAACCCAAAGGGAAATTCTATTTAGTCATAATTTGTAGAATCCGAGTATCTTCAAAGCGTCGTCGTGGATGGTGACGCTGTGGGCGGGAAGGATCTCTGGTAGCAGTCAGTCTTGCAACGAATCTGACAAGGCCTCTGACTGAAGACGGGAAGTCTGGGAAGCAAAGACGATATTCCACAGCGTGTGTTCACCCCATCTGCCTTTCCCACTCCTCTTTAAATCTCCGACTGACCATGTGGTTAGAAAGGCAAAAATCCTTCCGGCTGCACATAATTATTCAAAAAAGCAACGGCTCAACCAATTTATTACCTGAAGTCAACAAAAAGAACAAAATTTTCTTTCACAAAAACCCACTGAGATGGTAAAATGTCTGACTTTGTGTTTAAAGAGGAGGTTTTCATCCCTTCCTTTCCTTTCAGGTGGTTTGATTGAATTTTAATGCGTGTGAGGGAGTCATTTTCCTTTTTCTTGATCAAAAACCAAGCAAGAAGAAGCTCCTAATAAAAGCAGTGACTAAACATTTTTATAAATCAGGGCAGGATGATTGTTTTAAAAATCAACACAGTAATAATAAAATGTAAACTCTGATTGGGTTAAAATCTGTGAAACCTGCTTTCTTTTGTCTACTTTAATATAATCTGCTGGAAACATAAAGGTGGTAAAACCGTGTAAAAGATTTCCTCTACCAAACGTCTGCGGTGGAATCATCTGTTAGCTTCTACAGTGTGGGAAATTCACAGCAACCTTCATGGAGAGTTTATCTGCAATGGCTTCTGCTCAGTCTACCAAGCACATTGTTGAGCTAACCGATGAAATCATTCACGGTTTCAACCCCGCTTTCCACAATGAAATAATATGCTCCCACTTACTAAAATCTGATTTATGATGCTGTTGAATTTTAGTTCAGCCACACATTAGATTAATATTCATGCCGGAGGTGTCGGGGTGTGTAGAGTCGTACGTTTTAGCAGACGATTTATTTATTTATTTTTTGCTTTTAAAGGTTTGAGTTTCTTTCATTTTGCTCACACTGTGTGTGTTTTTGTGTGTGTCCTCGTATGTGCCTGACCCCCTCCTTGCCTGGCTGAATGCTGTGTAACCATTCCAGCGTGAGATCAATGTGAGGTACGACTGTAACAGCTTTTTATTTGACTCTCTTGTTCTCATCACAGCCAAACATGTATTCCCCTCTGCTCCCCGTTTCTCCACACGGTCAAACTTTCTACTAAATAATGACATTTGCTTTAACCTAGAATTAAAAATGTTGAAGGCTGGTAAAGTGTATTAAATTGGGGTTCTGTCACCTTCAACATGTCTATGTGAGAATTTTCTCAGGAAAACTGAGAGGAGATAGGCTTATCTGAATAAAAACAAGGCCAGTACGGGTCTGCGTGCTGATTCAGGGGAAATCTGAAAGTCGAGTTGTAAAAGAAATCTCCAAAGAACTCTGAAAACGTTCTTTATAAGCATACAAACAATCACACACAAACACACAGTTGCTCCAGCAGTCTTCTCTGCAGGTACACATTTCCCATATTTGGCAACCTGCAGCTTCGACTATCTTTTAAGCACTGTTAGAAATTCACACCTTGCCTTGTTGACCACTCTTGTGTTATCAGACACTATGTGGCATTTAGGATCAGAAGTTTCCCTCACCTTTTTCCCATTAAAACTTTGTGGTCGATGCACTATTTAAGAAAAGTGTTCTACGGGACAATAGATGTGACTTTTTCACCGTTGGTGTCAAACTACAGACAACCGTGCACAATATAGCATCACGAACTCAAAACTACAGTTTTCCAGTTTTAAATTTTACTTAGTTGGAAGCAATAATATCTAACCCAAAGTTTAAAAAATAGATATATTTACACATTTTTAGTCAAGACAATTCTCTCCTTCTAAAGTCATATCAATATAGGCAAGGCAAATTTATTTGAATAGCACACTTTCAGCAACATACAATTCAAAGTAAATAAAAATAAAATAAAAGCAGCAATCAAACAAAAAAACTTTAAAAAAACAGCAGAAACATAAAGAGCATTTAAACATACTACTATTATGACATTCCAGCTATTATTGATCACTTACTCAAAGCCAGCTTTAAAGAGATGGGTTTTAGCCTTGATTTAAAGGAACTCAGCAGCTTTGCAGTCATCTGGAAGTTTGTTCCAGATTAGAGGAGCATAGAAACTGAAAGCTGCTTCTCCGTGTTTGGTTCTAATTCTAGGGATGTTGAGTAGACTGGAATTAGAGGACCTGAGTGTAGGCATGGGCCGGTATGAGAATCTGACGGTATGATAACCGTAGGCAAAAATATCACGGTTTCACGGTATTATGATTACAGCTCTAAAATGTGTATTTTGAATGTCTGTACTTTTTTTGGGGGGGGGAAAAAACTTTTTACTGAGGCAGATATGGTAACTAACTAACTAATCATTAGCATGCTAGTTACCATACTATCTGCCTCAGTAAAAAAAAAAAAAAAAAGTTACTAAAGGATAGAGATTAAGAAAAGATAAGGTAGTTACCATATCTGCCAAGATAGCAAGCTCATTTCACTAATGTCAGACGCTAATACGCTCGTTCATTTCAAGACAGCATTAACTTTACCTTGAATTTAGCATACAACAATGGATGGTGCTCCCGAACATGTGCAATCATATTCGATGTATTGTGTCCTCGGGCTGCCACTGTTCTCAAGCACATTTTGCATGTCGGGCGACCTTCTTCCAAGCCGTGAACGTCTGGCTTTTTACGGTAGCCGAAGTATTTCCCAAATATCCGCTTAGAGACGGTGAAAAAAGTTCAGTCATCACACAGCCTGCAGCGCTGGCCGTTTGTCACTCACAACAAACGCAGGTGGGGGAGGGGAGGGAGTGGCGCTTTACGCTGCAGCTTTTTGAGGGATCTTTACTTTCTCTCTGACAAGACGTCACATAAAAATAAAAACGCTTATACCGCAGGGAAGGTATGACGGAAAATTTTAGTGGTTTTGAAACCTTGACTTTCTCATACCCCGGTATACCTTGAAACCGGTAACCGGCCCATGCCTACCTGAGTGGTCTGGGATGTTGTTATTGTGACAACAGATCTTCACCACACTAAGTGCGAGGCCATTCAATGATTTATAACTAGTAACTAATTACTAGTAAAAGTTTTTAGAGGTCTATTCTCTGAGCTACAAGGGAGCCAGTGTAAGGACTTTAGAACAGGGGTGATGTGCTCTACTTTCCTGGTTCTAGTGAGGAACAAGAGCAGCAGCATTCTGGATCAGCTGCAGCTGTCTGATTGACTTTTTATGCAGACCTGTGAGAATGCGGTTGCAGTAATCAATCCGACTAAAAATAAACGTGTGGATGGTTTTTCAAGATCCTGCTGTGACATTGGTAACTGTTTAAAAAAAAATTAACTGTTAATTTTCATAGTCAAGCAGCCCTTTTTTTCTGTTTTACAATCAAACTACATTGGGTTTTTTTTTTAGATACCATTAGCAATTAGCCTGGCTAGCATTATGTAGCCCCTAACCCTGAGATGTATAAAGAGTGTCAACATTTTCAAATCCAGAATGTTTCATGATACCGAAAGTTTAAAATCAGATGCACACTTTCTTTTTTCCATTCAGCCTTCCTGTTATCAGCAGATAGTCCTGCTTTCTTTCAGGCTGAACTGACCACGGGCGTGTCTCGACCGAATAGTTTCCTTTTAAATGGACCCCAAGAATAAAATCACATTTTTCATTGACCCACCGACTAATCCTCCAGTCACAAAGCAATTTATTAGTCCGTCTCTAATTATTTGTACTAAAAATGTGGATTTATTTATTTTTTGGTCTCCTTTGACATGTTTCTACATCATATTCTTCTTTCACCAACAGCGCATATTTAATAGACTCAGACTGAGGATGGACGTCTACTCCGAACGATTTAATAATCATGAAAATGCGGTCTATAAAATGCCTCCTGAAGAAATTACATATGTTTTTTGGCACATTTTGAAAAAGACTTTAAGATGCTAACCAATCAGCTTTTAGTTTAGAGTGAAATGGACCTGATAAGTTATGATCTTGTTGAGCAAGATCATGTGTTAAAAGACAAAATTGACCTCAGAAAGATGAAATGTTACTTTATTCATGTTTGTATTTCACCACCTAAAAGAAAATCTGATTTAAATTATTCTTTTTATGTTCAAACATGAAGTTCATTCATAATTCCATTTGCAGTTCAGTTCAGCTGCATCAGGTCTCTACCACCTCATTTAGATTTGTGTTGCTTTCATTTTCCGTTCTGCATTTAAAGATTAAGGTCAAATTTACAGTAAGGTTGCTTCTCTCATGCTTCTCATACTCTTAAAAAAAGATATATTTATATATAAAATTTGACAGAAACTAAGATATGAAGACTGCATTTTTAATGTTAATGATTTTGCATATTTGAAGTTAAATCCTGTGATAAAATCTAGGTTTTTTTGGAGCACATCATCGGCTGATAAAACATGGAACATGTTTTTTTGCCGCCACAGTGAGCTGCGCTCAGTTTACTTCCTCAGGTGGTTGAGTTGCGCATTTTATTGCATTTTTTTCATGCATAATGTCAAACCACACAAAACTTTCAAGATACAAATCATTAGAGATGTAAAAAAATATCGATACGCCGATATATCACGCTATTCTCTGTCACAATATTGTATAGATATTCAAAAGCAATATATCGATTTTTATTTATTTATTTGAATTTGAATGGGATCATTGATGATAACAGTCATTTTTGTAGTAAAATTAAAAGTATGAATGGTAGTTGGTGGCTGTGTTCACCTTCTTTGTTCCAGTGGATTAACTAGATCTAGTGATAAAACTGGATGTGTTAAAGTATGAAACAGGTTGGAGTGTTTAGAACGCTGTGACAGTTTTTCTACAGTTAAATTAAGTTTTAAAATCACAATATAATCTTACTCGTATACCTCGCTTGGTATCGCAGTATATCGTATCGTCCCCTTGTATTGTGATACATAACGTATCAACAGATTCTTGCCAATACACATCCCTACAATTCTTTGTTAGTTTCCTGCAGCCATGTTTGAATTAATCCACACCAAGATATGAAAAAGATAGAAAATTAGAAATAGCAGTTTGGAGACCTGCAACACTTTGTGCACTCAAATTACAGAAAGTGTTGGGGAGGGAACTTTATCAGCGGCTCTGAAGTTTCTAGAAAAGCTGACTTTTGGCAGAAAAAGCAACAGTCGTGACTTGCAGCCTCTTCAGGCCGAGTGTAATACGGGAGTTAATCTGATTTGCTTCAGCAGCAATAATCTGCAAGAAGCCCTGTTAATAAACGCCGACATAAATCACAGATTAATTTGTTTAACGTGCAGGAGCTCTGGTTGCTCTTCCAGGTGTGAGATGCAAACAGAATAAAAACAAAGAGCCCTAATTTCAACCCACTTAGATGAATTGATCGGATGGTGCTGCTCATCAGCGCGGAGCCGGAAAGTATTTGTTCAGCGTTGCACGGCGAGGATCTGTCAGAGCTGTTTCACTACTCAAAATGTTCTTTCTCTCTCCTGTTGTTTGTGTTGTTCTGTGCTTTGTGGTGTTCTGCAGAGGAAGCTTCGCTGGGATATGTGAGGCCCGACTTATGCATCTTTTGTTAAAAGCTAAAAAGCACAATCCTGCCCTTTTGATGCACTCCTAGTTTACTAACCTGTTACAATATTTCCTGCATGTTTCTCTGTAAATTCAGGCAACATGCTTGCTTTGGATGTTTTGCTCAAAATTTAGGGAAGCTATCGAGTCATGGCTGGCAAAGTCTCCTGCCTAGTTTGCCTTTTGGTGTATTAAAACAAATGCATGACCTATTTCTTGCAGAAAGTGAGCACAATGGACATATAGCTTTGTTTGATGCTTTGCAACGCTGTAAGCATGTGTTTGACAAGTGTCAGGATTGCATTTACTGTTTTGCATGTAAAAAAGATAAGGGCATTAAAGCAACACTATGTAGTTTTTCAACTGTCATGATATATTTCCAAGACCCTTGCGATGTTACATCGACTTACAATAGGTTGAATGACACGCATGCCATAGCCTGACGGGGTCTGTATCGCTTTTACTGGCACTACGTAACTTCGGGGTGCGGGTAGTATAACCTGTGCACAAAAAGAACTACAAAATTTTAGTGCTGCTTTACGGCATGCCTCACTTCCACCCCCCACTTGAGCCAAACAAGCATTTGTTTGCTGGCTGCTACCGCGTAGGAGCTACATTCTTGCAAGAAAATAATACGTGATTAGACAGACAAAGTCATATTTTAGGCCACTTAGCCTAATGACTACAGGCTGATACTCTTATTTATTTTTCTGGTGAAAGAATCTTGCCTCAGGCTATAATGCAAATCCATGTTTCAACTTTACAGATTCATCTATGGAAGCTTAATATTATAATATTGACGATTATGGCTATTAGGCTACCTACCACAATAACCTGAATCGAATTAGTTTATCCATTATGTAAAACAGTAGCCAATAGGCTGCTGTAATGACGCTGGCTGGTAAATGTGAGCTACACGATCTTTTGGCGTTTGAAGAAAAAAAATCTGAAATTATATTAATATGTACGTTGGCGTAGAGCTGTCAGCCATATAAAAAAGTAATTAGAACGTATCAAGTTATAACATGATAGTTTATTGTAAAAACCTGAAAACAACGTGATAGTTTGAAAGTTTCACATTTTTACAATAAGCTATCACCTTATAACGTGATACGGTCTAATTTCTTTATTATATGGCTGACAGCTCTACGCCAGCATACATATGACATGCTGAAATATAGAAAATGTACCTGGGATGAAGACATTGGACACAGAACGAAGGCTGACCAAGACGTGAAAATCTGTATCGCTTGTCAATGCACGTGAATCCCCTGTTGTAACCATAACAGATTTTGCGACAGTAGTAGAAAACAATACCTTTTTCCCAACTGTAGGGGGACCTCGAGAGCAAAACTTACATTGTGTTGCTTTAACTGAATAGTTTTTGTCTGCTCTATGAGCAACTAGTTGAACATAGGAATGTAAGGCAGATGTCGTCTTATTACAAGAAACCCATAAATCTACCTCAGCTGCAGTTGATCTTAAATCCCCTGAGTTTCCTAATGTGTTTTCTGCATGCTATAACTCTAAACAAAGGGGAGTAGCAATATTAATGAATAAAAATGTTAATTTTCCAATAATAGATACAGTTACAGATCCAGAGGGTAGATTTATTATAGTAAAACTATCTATACATAACCGAAAGTTATGTATTGTCAGTATATATGGTCCAAATGTTGATGACCCCTCATTCTTTCATTCCTTCTTCTCGGTGCTCCTTGAACACATGGATTGCTCACTTCTTCTTGGGGGCGACCTTAAACTTTGGTTTAAATGAAGAAATAGACAGGCTCAGCACAGCAGGGACTCAGCGCAGCTGGAAATCTATAGATATAGTCAAACAGTACATGAGCGATTATGGACTTTGTGATGCATGGCAATCTCTTCACCCCAATGACAAAAAATATACTTTCTTCTCAAATGTCCACCATTCGTGTTCTCGACTGGATTATTTGTCAGTCAGCAGCTCACTGTTGACTGACATTTCAGACACTGAGATACACCCTATAGCTTTTAGCGATCATGCTCCTGTTTCTCTAACTTTAGTAAATAAAACAGAAACGCCTCAAAGCAAAAATTGGAGATTTAATATATCATTACTTAAGGATAAAGAATGTATTAAATATTTTGAAAAAGAGTGGGCTTCTTATTTGGAATATAATGACCTACATGGTATGTCACCATCCATTCTTTGGCAGGCAGGGAAAGCTGTGATTAGAGGTAAAATAATCTCATTCTCATCAAATAAAAAGAAAATGGAAAAAAACGTATTCAGGAATTAGAAGAAACTATTAATTCATTAGAAGCTTCTCTAGATGAGGAGAGACTAGGCAAAATCCGTAAAGCAAAGCTAGAATTAAATGAAATTATTTAATAAACAGACCCTCTTCTTAATTCAAAGACTTAGGATAGAAAACTTTGAACAAGGTAAAAAATCAGGTAGATTTTTGGCTAACCATCTCAAAATTAATAAAGAAAAAACAACTATATCTGCTATTAAAGATCAGACCGGGAATACAGTGTATGATCCTGGAAGAATAAACAACACCTTTAAAGAATTTTACAAGGCTTTATACTCACCAGAGATAAACCCATCAGATCATGAAATTGAAAATTTTTTGGATAACATAACACTACCTAAATTATCTGAAAGTCAAGCGATGGCCCTGGATTCACCACTAACAGCGGCTGAACTCCAGGAGGCCCTCCAAAGCATGCCCAATTAAAAGGCTCCAGGCCCAGATGGATTTCCAGCAGAGTTCTATAAAGAATTCTGGAATATTCTGGCACCAACATTCCACAGAATGCAGCTGGAAACCATGGAAAATGGCCGACTTCCACCAAATATGAATTCTGCCTACATTAGTCTTCTACTAAAATTAGGTAAAGACCCTTTGTTTCCTTCCAGCTATCGTCCCATATCCCTCATTAATGTTGATCTTAAAATAATCTGCAAAGCCCTTGCAAAAAGGATAGAGAAAGTAACCCCTCTTATAATACATCCTGGTCAAACTGGTTTTATTAAAGGGAGACATTCATCCACAAATTCACGTAGACTAATAGATTTAATAGATTTTTCTTACTGTAAAAACATTTAAACTAATATATTATCTCTAGATGCAGAAAAAGCATTTGATAGAGTTAACTGGAAATTCTTATTTGCAACCTTACATAAATTTGGCTTTGGAAATTCTTTTATAAACTGGTTGACAATATTATACAGTTCACCAACAGCATGTATCAGGACTAATCACCACACATCCTCTAGGTTTTATCTTCAGAGAGGTACCAGGCAGGGATGTCCCCTCTCTCCCTCCCTGTTTGCTATTTTTATTGAACCACTAGCTGCAGCAATCAGGCAAACTCACAATATTAAAGGCATAAAATGCAATAACATAGAACATAAAATCAGTCTTTATGCAGATGATGTATTACTTTTTCTCCAGCATTCACAAACCTCTTTCTCTCAGGTAATTGGGTTGATAAACTCTTACTCAAACGTTTCAGATTATTCTATAAATTGGTTAAAATCTACAGTTCTTCCAGTCAATTGTTCTGTCCAGAATCCAACTAATACACAACTGCAGTTAGGGAATATTACTTATTTAGGTATCAATGTCTCACCAAGACTGGCACATTTAATAAAGCTAAACTACATCCCACTTTTAAAAGAAGTGGAAGATGATCTTGCTAGATGGAAATCCCTACCCATATCACTTATGGGAAGGGTTGCTTCAATAACAATTATGGTTTTGCCCAGAATCAACTACTTATTCTCAATGATCCCAAGTAAACCATCACTAGACTGGTTTAGATCTCTGGACTCCTCTGTCTCTAAATTTCTTTGGAAAGATAAACCCCCACGTATCAGCTTAAAAACACTGCAGAAGACCAAAGAAAAAGGAGGTCTAGATCTACCAAACTTCCATCATTTTTTCTTAGCCAACAGGCTCCAATACAGTTCAAGATGGTTAAAACATAGCTATCTAGACGAGTCCTGGATAGACTTAGAACAGACACTATGCAATAAGATAAAACTTTCAGACCTACCATTTATTAGCTCAAATATAAAACGACATGAATGCTTTAAAAGCATAAATATCAGCTCCTCTCTGACAGCATGGTGGGAATTTCTAAAAATGACAGAGTCCACAATAATCCCATGCAGACGTACACCCATCTGGAATAACCCCAACATCTTGCAAAAAAAATGTATGATAAGTTTTCCAGACTGGAGGTGCAATGGAATTGAATACCTGGAACATATATTTGAAGGAACAGACTTTATCCCATTTAATAAATTAATTACACAATATGGAATTGATAAAAACAAATTCTTAGAATATTAACAAATTAAATCTATTATTAAAGGTAAATTTAGGCTCAATACAGTTGAATTACAAATCCCAGCAAGAGTTTTAGATTTTCTTAATCTCAACCCCCCCAAATTGCTGTCTAAAATATACAAAACTTTATCTACATTAGATGAATCAATAGCCATCCCTATTTCAAAATGGGAGGTGGATTTATCAGCCAGCTTTGACCAAATTGTCTGGTCTCAGATATGTTTAAGAACCTTTAAAATAACAAAAAATCCTAATTTGCAATTAATACAATACAAAATCCTTCATAGAGTACACTATACAGGTCAACGCATGTTTAGGATGGGTTTTACGTCGTCTAATACCTGCTTACAATGCACAAGCAATATACCAGATACTTCTATTCATGCGCTTTGGTTCTGTCCACCTGTTAAGAAATTTTGGTGCCAGATATGTGAGGACTTATCAAAGTGTCTGAAATGTAACATTCCACCATCTCCCTCAGTTTGCCTGTTAGGAGATTTAAATGATGTCACCATGGACACAAAGTCAGTTCTAATGGTTCACATTGCCTTATGCATCGCTAAGAAAACTATCCTCCTGAACTGGAAAAATAAAAAGGCTCTTAATATTAATCAGTATAGAAATCTCTTGTTGGACCATATTGGTCTTGAGACGGCCTTTGGCTCCATATCTGATCAATCTCTCTGGGCTCCTTTGATCGGCTCCATCACCTAGTAGGGGTGGGGGGCACTTGGTTTTGTCATTTGGGATACTGTGGCTGATGTGGGGGTTTTTGGGGTTGGAGGCGTCTGGGGGGGGATCCCTGGGGGTGGGATCACTGGGCGGACGGGGCGCTGGACGTCGTGGCCCCAACCTGGGGTTGGGCTTTGGTGACTTTGGGTGGTAACTCCTGATGGCTGCATACGGTGCCTTAGGGGGGTTGCACTGACGGACATGGGTTACTGGCCTTGTGGCCGTGCTGCGCCTGGATAGGGTCTGGGGTGGGCCTGGGGATTCGGGGCTCTGGGGCGGCGCACTCCCTGGCTGTGGTCCTGGCCGGGGATCGGCCGGCGTGGGGTCTCTGTTGCCTGTGGGGGTCGGGGCCGGCCGGCATGCGCGGCCGCCTCTCTCTTTTTCTCTGGGCCGATTGTCATCGCCGGTCCCTGTAAGGCGTCTCGCCTTGTTTGCTGGTTGAGGTGACTGGCTGGAGGTCGCGGCGGCTGGGTGGCATTTCTGGGCCTGATCAGTCCTTTTTTGCACTGGACTTAGCTCCTGGGTCTTGGTCTTTATGCGTTGCGGGGCTCTGGGGTTGGGCTTTTGCCCGGGTTCGGTCGGACCTGCGGGTGGACTGGCCGGGTAGTGGGCGTGCAGGGCAGGTGGGTGGGGCGCTGGGTTTGGTTGCCTGCCGGGCCATTGAGCAGCAGTGGTCGCTCCACTAAGGAATGGGGCTGGTGGATATCGGCCTGGTAGGTCGGCCGCCCGGTTCATCGGTTTGCTCCTTGTCTGGGCGGGTACGTCGCCGGGGTTTGGGCTGCGGGGACCTCCGATGCGCAGGTGGCGCTGGGGGCTTCCTTTGTTGGCGGGGAGGCTATTGCTAACTAGCGACATGTGCTCTCCCCCTACAAGGGCACTTGGACGGGGGGAGGGGTGTGCTGGAGGGGGGGCGAACTCAACCTGGGTGTCTAGTGTCCTTTGTGTTCTGATAGTAGAGCGAATGTCAGGGTGGGTTTAGTTCTCCTTCTGGGATGGGGCTGGAGGGACTGCCTTGGGGTCCGTGGGGCTTGGTGGTGCTGTGGCCGTGGGCCCCGGGTTGAACGTGCCATTGTTTCCCTCCTCGCTATCCCGTGGCGTCCTGGGTCCCAATTTTAATATAAAACTTAGACACTCCAACTTATAACATTTTCATGCGACACATGTGGTCTGGTCGGGGTCCTGGGCTGTCTGGCTGCTTCGCCACTGTGGGGCCCTTGGCGGTCTGCTTGTCTCCGTCCTAGAAGGTAGGGGGTCCATCTCCTGGGTCCGGGGGCTGGTTGCTCTACTGGGGCATCGGTACCTGGACCTGGGAGCATAAAGTGTGTATGGGGTGTGTGAGTGAGGGTACAGCGTCATTTCTTGGATGAGTTAGTGAGAATGTATGTGTTTAAGAGGGAGGGAACGTATGACTGTGTCTGTATGTCTTTGTCTGCCTGTCAGGTTGGGTCTTGGGCTGCCCTCTCGCCTGGCGCACCTCAGGCCTTACATTTAATGGGGGGCCTATTTCCCCACCGTCACTCCCCGCCAGTGACGGATGCCCCTGCCTACTGGTGCGTCGGTGGTCAATCCGGTTCGGACCTGGTGCGTGCCTGGCCGGGCCTGGGGGGGCCTGTGTGTCGGTCGGCCGATGCGCTGGGCCGATATCTTCCTTTGGTTGGTTGGGGCACCTCTTTTAGGGGTGCCAGGTTTGGGATTGTTGGGTGGTGCCTGCTCGGTGGCTCGGCGGGATACGGATCCAGCGTCTCTGCTCGTTCATTCACCTGTTCTGTGCGCACCGTGCGTGGTCGGTTCATTGGCGGGTTGGACCGGCCCTGGCCTTTGTTGGATGCCTGGTCTCGGCGCTCTGCGTTGCGTGGGATCAGGACTCGGGAGCTGGTACAACTTGGTGTCCAGGTGCTGGCTGAGCTCGGCCTGGGGATCCCGTCCGCTGCAGCTATCGGTGGGACGCCCTGACGTGGGGAAGGGGTGGGGCGCTGGGATGTTGGCGGTGGGGATTAGCCCGGGGTGATGGTGGCGCGTGGCGGCCGGCTGCGGCCCCTGCAGTGCCGGGGGCCCCTCGTCGGCCGGTCCCTTGTCGGGTCCCTGCTGGGGGGTGGGTCGCCCCGGCTCTCCCGGTCCATGGACCGGCCCGCCTGGCGCGGCTGGTTGCCGGCGGGGCACGTGAGCTCGTCACTGCTGCCCCTGCATAGTAGCCGCTGGATGTTCCCCTGGGGTTCTCCTTCGCTCCTCTCTTGGGGGATTCGGTCGGCCCCGCCTGGGGCTCTGGGGGTCCTTTGGACGTCTTGGCTCCGATCTCCTTCATGTCTGCATCGATTCCTGGGAGACGGATTGATGCCTGCTCACACCAGCTATCGAACACTCTTATGGAGAAACCTTATCTGCACCAGTATGCTCACACTCACACATAGATGTGGGGTCTCTGGTGTTTACAGATATATTCTTGGGCTGAGGTTATCATCACTAGAGCTTGATTTATCGGTACCATTAGTTTTTCTGTGACATTGTTGTTGTATTTTTATATCCATTTTTGTGTGATGTGGTTGTTTAGTTCTTAGTTCACGATGTTTGGTTTGTTTTGTCGATGTTCCTTTTTCCTTTTTTGTTTTGTTTTGTTTTTTCCCCTCTCTCTGCCGTCGTTTGGGTATGAAGGCAGACTTAAATGATTTCCTGTGTTTTCTTTGTTCCCATTCCTCTCTTGTATTTTCAACTCACCCTCTCTCATGACTTTTGGTTTCCTACCTCTCTTCTTCATCTTCTTTCTTTCTTCCCCTTAATTTTCCGTCTCCGGGTCCATAACATCAGGAAATGAAACCCCCAGCTATTCATAATAAAGATTTGTCACACAAATATCAAGTGGAGTACTATAGCAAAAGCTATACTGCTCCGCTTGTGAAAATAAATCTGTTGGGCTTCTACTTGGTACTCGGACACAAATTCTGAGCTCCACACTGCCAAACAGAAAAAAAAAAAAAAGAACATAGGAATGTAAAAACAGGCCCGCAGCATCACAGCTCCTATACTGTCCTCATGTTCAACATGCATCATGTAGAACAGGGATCAGCAACCTTTATAATACAGAGAGCTTTTCCTGCTCTCTGTCTTGCTAAATACATTTCTTCAAGAGCCGTAAAAGCTACACGGCCCTTTTTTGGGGGTGGGAAAAACAGCATTTATCAGTTTTTATAAATACAGACTTCATAAAATTAGCTTGTTTTATTTTGAAAGAATAGAACCGCAGATTTTCTTTAAATTTTCAGATTTTCAAATAAGAAAACCAGAGCATTTTCTTAAATTCCATTAAATGAAGGGGGAAGTTCAGACAAATATAAAAGGATGAACAAAATAATGTATTTCTTTCATCAATGTCATTCTGTGCATAAAAACACATTGGGAAAAAAGTTTTCTTTTATATTTGATTAAACACCTGTTCAGTTCTTTATCATGATTGGAAAATATTTGTTTTAGCGCAGTAGGAGGCCTTAAAGACTTGGATCTGGCCCAGATCTAGACACTCTTTTTGTTCTGTTGTTCGCCTTGCAAACTGAACATCTGTCTGTTTATAGTTAAATATTAAGGGTTTTCCTTTTCCATAAATAGTCCATGGATACAAATCTAAGATTGTCTTATGTTTTATATGAGATTTAGCAGATATATACTTAGCTTTATATAGAAGGAGGCTAAAATAGGAAGAAAAGAGAACATCTACTCATCAGATCATCATAGCGAAACTGTTCTCGTTGTTTTTGAGCAAATACCTTCAACTCAATAAGAAACTGCCTTTTTCACAGATTTATCACTAGAATGTTTGCAGAATAAATATTTAGCTGACTAACTAAATGTTTAATTTGAAGCTAAATATTTAATTTTCAAACATTTTTAGTTTGGAGGTAAATACTTAATAACCCAAAATAACCCAATTTATTGCTGTTTTGCTTTACAATGTGTAACTTTACAAATGCCAACCCATAACTCCATCTACCGGTAGTTTATGTCTGCAGTGGCTTTTTATGTGTTGGGGTTCTTATGCAGTAGGAAAACGTCGAGAAACGTATGGAATTTGGTTGAAGTATTTAATTCTGGATAAGTTTAGGAAAGGAAAAAAGGTTATGGAAGAATATTCTAATCTCCAAACTTTATTCATTACCCAACTCTCTTGGTTGTCTTCATCGACGTTTTGACATGAAAACTGTAGAAACCCTGCAGATTTAAAAACCTCAACTCCAAAGCAGTTCATCGGATAATCTTCAACACAGCTCTTTACAAATAAATCTTTTAGTTAAAGTTATGCATAAAAAAATCTCAATGTTTTTCTGGGGGGGGGATTTTCCCTTTGTTTCTCGCAGGTCGGCTCTCGCCTCGGCTCATCAGGGTCAGCCTTTACCCAAAACCCTCAGTGTGATGGAGAGCACGCCTCAGGTCCGCGGCATGCACACTATCATCAGGTCAGGACGCAAAGGCGCACATTTTACAAGAAATATCAGCGAAAAACTGCTTCTCTTTGACGAAGCAGTCCTAAGACAATAATTTCTGTGCGGGAGCTTGATGCAGGTCGCAATGGTTCCACTAATTTGACCGGTTTCTGTTTGTTTAGGAACAAGGAGACGAACAGAGACGAGTTTATCTTCTACTCCAAGAGATTAATGAGGCTGTTGATAGAACATGCCCTCTCCTTCCTGCCTCTCAAGGTGACTCTTTTCAGCATAAACATTAACTGACCTTCCTGCACCAATCTCGTCTGGGCATCCTTTTATACAACAAAGTGTAAAATAATAATAAACCTGAGTTTCATGTCCACTTTTTTTTTTTTTTTTTTGTCCAGCCCGTTTCGGTGGAGACGCCCCAAGGCACCGTCTATGAAGGAAAGAGGCTGAGTGGTAAAAGAGTAAGTTTCAGTTTTTCCATGTAGTGCCTCACCACCTCCTTTGCTGATCCATGCAGAAGATGGAATATGTTGAGTGGATTCTATCAAAGCACTCTCTAGGCCTCCAACAAGTTGGCAATGATGAGTTTTTGGAGATACAAGTATGGTTCAGGTTCCCTACGCAGTATGGCAAAATTTAGAGTTGAACTATTTTCCCGTTCTGGATAAGTATGGGAAAAGAAAATCACAGGATGAAATTTTTTTATTTATTCCCAGACTATTTTCTCTCATCCTATTGTCTCCATCCATCCACCCACCAATCGACCCTTCTGTCTATTTCTCCTCCATCCATCCACAATATCTGCTGTAAATTCATAGCAAAGTTGAATATTTACCCTTAAAAATGGGCTGAGGAGGGACTGAGATCTCTGAATGCTGTAGTATATACAGGAAGATCCCCTGCTAGGCATTGCTCCTTGGCACGGCTCCTTTAGTGTCCACGGATCAGGTGCAGCGTCGTCAACCAGGAACCACCAATGCTTCGCTTCTTTTTATTCCTGGAATGTCCCCTGGTGGTGGCGCAGTGACTGAAACGTCTCTATGTGCTGTTTCAAAAGACAATGCTGCCATCAGTGAGTCTTTTGGTCATTCATAAGTGGTCAGCCTGTGGCTGTGTAGCACGATCAGGTGTTTTTCACAAAAGACCATGCGTTGGCGGGATAAAGGGGGGTGTGGGGGTGGTGTCCGGGCTGTTGCCGTGCAGGGTTGTGTATAAACCGTGAGACGGAAGAGTCTGTGAATAAACAGACAAAATAGATTGGATGCAACTTGTTTTTTATCCCGATTGAAGCCCTGCTCCTCAAGTTTTTTTGCGAGACACTCCGAAAGGTGGCTGTCCCTCACTGTCCCCGTGAACTGTGGCGATCTGGTCTTCAGCTTCAAAGGCCAGAAGCAAAGTGAGAAAACAAAAGAAAAAGACAAATTTGGTATTACTACGTTTTACATTCAAACCAGCATCAATTCTTATAGGTACTTTTGAACAAAGTCAGGGATTTTGTAGGATTATAGTCAGGTGGATGAACAACCAATTATATCAAACAGATGCTAATGATCATCAATGTCACGCGTAGGTTGAAACACATTCATTAACTGAAACAGAAACTTAAAACTGGGTGAGGAACAGCTAAACTCTGCTACCAAGGTGAGGATGTGGAAGATTGTTTCATGTCATGGCAAGATTGAGAACAGCAACAAGACACAAGGTAGTTAAACTGCATTCAGCAAGGTCTCTCCCAGACCAGGATTTCAAAGTAGATTGGGTATTTAAGATGCGCTATTCAAGCTCTTTTGAAGACGCACTAAGAAACGGGCAACATTGAGGATCGTAGACGCAGCGGTTGGCCAAGGAAACTTAGTGCAGCAGATGAAAGACACATCAAGCTTTATCACCCTTTGAAATCGGAAGATTTCCAGCAGTGCCATCAACTCAGAACTGGCAGAAACCAGTGTGACCCAGGTACACCCATCTACTGTCTGGAGAAGTCTGGCCAGAAGTGGTCTTCATTGAAGAGTTGCAGTCAAAAAGTCAAACCTCTGACGTGGAAACAATGCCAAGCGACTCAAGTATGCACGAAAACATAGGAATTGGAGTGCAGAACAATAGCAGCAGGTGCTCTGGACCGATGAGTCCAAATTTGAAATATTTGGCTGCAGCACAAGGCCGTTTGCTGGAGAGAGGTACAATAATGAGCATCTGCAGGCAACAGTGAAGGTGGAGGTTCCTTGAATGTTTCAGGCTGCATTTCTGCAAGTGGAGATTTGGTCAGGATATTGGTCAAATATTGATTTGATTTAGATTTCTCTTTTGTTCATTCACTGCCTTTTTGTTGATGAAAATAAATGATTAAAACTTCAATTTTTGAAAGCATTCTTTGTTTACAGCATTGTTTTCACACCTGCCTAAAACTTTTGCACAGTACTGTATGTGTTATTATGATATATCTTTCTCTGGCAGGTAGATTGCATGTTTAACGTTGATCATTTAAACTTTTTATTAAGTCATTTATATGTTCTGTTAGTAATAAAGCAAACCTGAAGGACCAACAACTCAACCAGAAGTTGGTTACCGTTTCTTGAGCCTTTCCCCTAGTGGCAGCAACCTGCATGACGTCTGATAACTTATGGGATCAGAACAGTATCACCTTGAAATGAAACTGAAAATATATATTGGCATTGAAAAATATTATTGTAACTGAAAATATTAATTTTGAATCTGAAATAAATCTAGTGAACATTTTTGTATTGAAAGTGATTTCTTTTCTATGAAACTCATGTATATCCATTGAAAGTTTTCAAATGTTCATTTTTTTTAACAATGCCAATCTTTTTTTACAATGCCATCATTTTTTTCAGCTTCATTCAGGTGATACTGTTTTGACGCTTGTGTGTGCACGCGGATGAGGGGCGGGGCTTCAGCCCCCCATATGTTTGCATGAACGAGGCAGGAGGGAAACTCCGACTGTCCGAGGCGAGATGCGAGAAACAACAGGACATTTACATTGCTAATAATGTGGTTTGTGGAAGAAAAAAAGACAGAAACGGTTTCTTCTCAGTTTCTTCTACTGACCAGTAGACTAGGAGTCTTTGTGATAAAGTTTTATGCTTGTGTAGCCTGTCTTTGTTGGAGGTTCTCCTCATTACAGACAGTGTGGTATGAAGGGATGTAAATACACACTATATAGGCTATACCATATTAAATAACTGTATTTATTTCAGATCCACAATACATATTTACAATGCATGTCAATAACGTTAACAAATCAATTAAGACTGGTGTAAGCAAAGCTAACAACACTGACAACTCGTTTTTTTTTTATTAGATTGCAAAACGTAATTGTGACACACACGCTAATGCGCGCCAACTACCATGGCAAAGTGAGAAGAAACCGTTTATATGTTATTTTTTAATTATTATTATTCCACAAACCACATTATGCTTTCTGTACACCTAGAGACTTTGAAACGATTTAGAAAAGATTCTTAAAGATTATAAGCTCACATCTAAAGACTTGGGTTAACAGTTTTTTAGTCTCAGGCTAAAGATTTTATAAACACTGAATCTTGTTGGGACACTATTTAAAAGACTACACCTAGGCTATTTTAGCTTCCCGCAAAATTCCTCCCATTATGCTCAGCATTATACAGTTTCTTTATGTGCCAATGTTGTAGCATTCTTTGCCAAGATTAATGTTATGTCAAATAAAGACTTGCATTCAAAGTGGGTACTGTATCATAAAGTAACTGGTTAACTCATATCTTTTTAATGCAACGTGTTTATGCTGTACCACTTGCTCCATGCAGATGCACAGATAGCGCTGGTTTGTGCCTGAATTCCAGGGGGCAAGGTTGGCACACACTTTGTAATTTATGGCCCATTACTCAGCCATGGAACACAAATATTGTATTTGTTGTGGCTAGACCCTGCCAGGCTCCATAGGTGGCTACAAAACTGTTATTTACAAATATGACACCTATGTTTATAGCCTACTTTCCCGCAGGAACAAAAAAATAATTGATATGTGGCAAGGTGCAAGACAATATCATAAACGGGACTCGAACCCACCATCATCGGGGATGTAACCCTGCTTATTAACCACTGTGCCATAGCAGTAAAGTACAACTCCAAACAACCAGGGTACACTGTGAAGCGAACAGGACCCCCACACGGTCACATAGTTGAATAAATGGAGGGAACAGATTACGACTCTGTACGCATGATTTAATAAACCGAGGGTACAGATTCTTACCCCTCAAAAATCATTTCTGCACCTGACCCCTGCCGGGATCTGTAGCTTCGTGCTTCCGCTTGTGTGAGAACAGCTTTATTGGTTGTTGGTTGATTTACGTCACAACGACTACACTAGGACTTGCGATAATATCAAACATGTTTGATTCAAAAGACTAGAGAAAGACTGTCATAAATCGGGTCCCCAACTGCAGATTATCACCTTCCACAAACCACATTAGAAGCAAAGAAAATGTTGATCCCATTGTCTCGCCTCGGACAGTCGGAGTTTCCCTCCTGCCTCGTTCATGCAAACATATGGGGGGTTGAAGCCACGCCCCTCATGCGCGTGCACAGACAAGTGTCAAAACAGTATCACCTGAATGAAACTGAAAAAAGCATTGGCATTGTAAAAGAAGATGGGCATTGTAAAAAAAATTTCGCTTTCAATACAAAAATTTTCACTAGATTTAATTCCGATTCAAAATTAATATTTCAGTTACAATAATATTTTTCAATGCCAATTTTTATTTTCAATGCCAATATTTATTTTCAGTTTCATTTCAAGGTGATACTGTTCTGATCCCATAATAACTGCTCCATTGCAGTAGATGCAGATGTTTAAACTGGAGATTTGTTGGAAATGTTAGGAAAAAAAACTTTAGCGAAAGCGTTCAGATTAAACTGCTGTTGTTTAAACAAAATTTTTGTGCTTGTTAGATCACTGGGGTTTCCATCCTGAGAGCCGGGGAGACCATGGAGCAGGCTCTGACGGCCGTCTGCAAAGACATCCGACTTGGAAAGATCCTCATTCAGACCAACCATGACACAGGAGAACCTGAGGTTTGTGTGTTTTATAGAGGAACACTGTAGTCTGCCCCAGCATCATATAAAAGCAACGTCTCTGTGCTCTCAGTCGTACTTACTGAGCTCTTCCTCCAGCTTCACTACCTTCGTCTGCCCAAGGAGATCAGCGAAGACTACGTCATCCTGATGGACAGCACCGTCTCTACAGGAGCTGCTGCTCTCATGGCTGTCAGAGTTCTGCTGGTGCGTCCATTTTTCTACATTTTATTGCTTTATATTAATTCTGCACAAAAACAATCAGCATTATTTTTAATTCACCTTCAAACTTCTGAGACAAAAGTTTGTGAATTTTTATTTTATTTTATTTTTTAAACCAACCCTTTAGATGCAGAAAAAACGGGTTAATGAATGTTAATAAATAATAAATGTTAATAAATAAATAAAAAACGGTGAAGCACAAGTTCATCAGTTGCATTTCCCCTCTTCTACTCAAAATGTTGAAACAATTTCAAATAAATACCTTTTTTAGCTTCCTTTTCTTTTCTTTTTTCTTTGACGAAATATAAAATAACCAGAACATACACTACTTCATCAAACTTTGAGGTGCTTTATGTTCTTTTGGACATTTAATTATTTTTTCTACCATTCTTTGTGTAGCAAATTACAAAATGTTCAATTTCCAAAATAATAGACTTTTCTTTTGTTCCAAGTTTTTCCTTTTTTTCTGACCACACATGGCATTGTGCTCTTGCCCTAAGAAAGAAAACTTTTTTTATCTACAAAATTATTTATAAAAAAAAGATTAAAAAATGTTTTTTTTTATTCATAAAATAAAAAGTAAACATTATTTAAAGGAAAGGGGAAAAAAGTAAACAGTTTTTGATCGCTGCTAATTAGTTTTTCTCTTTATTCTCTGTGAAGGACCACGATGTGGCCGAGGATAAGATCTTCCTGCTCTCCCTGCTCATGGCAGAGATGGGCGTCCACTCGGTGGCCTACGCTTTCCCTAAAGTCCGCATTATCACCACTGCTGTGGACAAGGAGGTCAACGACCAGTTCCACATTATTCCAGGAATTGGTGAGGAGTTTAACGCGTTCACTTCGGCTGAATTTGATGTTCCCAGGAAGCAGTTTCACGTCAAACAAAAGTTACTAAATGCATCTACTTAATTCAATTCAGTTCATTTATATACCTCCAATTCACAATAAATGTCATTTGGTCACTTTACCAGATAAACTGGTCCAACGTAGATCTATTATGCAGATTTCAGCCAAAATTCAGTTAAAACCAATCCAATTTTTTTTAATAAAGAAAATAATACAAGCAGAAATAGAGTAGAAAACAATATAACTACTTGAAAACAGTCAGTGTTAATGTTTAGAGATTTTTGAATAATACTTTGCTCATATTTGGAAAAAAAAACATGCTTAAAGTTGCAGTCCGGAGAATATATATATGTATCAAAGTTCTATAAATCTTCAAAATGATAGTGCGGTTTTATACTATGACATATGGCTGCTGGTCCACAACATTTATTCTTAAGTCCCACCTTCCTCCCATAGACACCTATGTAATTCAAACTGACCACCGATTTTTTTTTTTTAGCCAATAGAATTTGTGTTTCCGTCTTGTCTGCTTTCAGTCAGGATGCATGCGCATCGTGCAAACCAGTGAAGCTGGGGCCGCGCACACAGGTCGCTCCATGTCTTCCTGTTTTCAGTCGCCCTATTGGAAGAGACCGACAGTCATGGAGAAGTTGCACAACTCTGAAATGTCCATTGGTACTTTGGATTTTTTTTAAATCCCTCTCTTCCTCAAATAATCTGGACAGCAGCTTTAAATCATTTTGGAGTTGTTTTGGTGTTTCGACAGTCTAGTCTCCCAGCTGTACTTGAATGCAGCATGGGCAGTCCCTTCCCATTAACAGGGATTCAGGTGAATCATTCAGTTCAGTGCAGAGCGTGTTATGGACCCAGGCCCGGCCCTAACCAATTCGGTGCCCTAGGCAAGATTTTAAGTGGCGACCCCTTGCATCACAGTAGATTGCACTGCTAGTGTACATAAGCTCACAAGAAACTTAATAGCTTTGTTTTAGACATTCTTTTATTGAAATACAACAATTGCACATTCAAAGCCAGTCAGCTGGGTCTATTGGAGCAACAGGAGGAGCGCTTGATGCTGCTGCATACCTGCTAGGTTGTGCTGAGGTGGAGGCGACAGGATTGGCAAGGGTGGGACTGAAAAACCTCAGCAGCGCATCTGAAGACAGAAGAGGAGTATGTGACACCAGTCTAATAATAAACACATGATTTAAAAAATACAGTAAAATGAATAATATAAATGAGAAACCTAGAGATAAATACATGATGTAGACCATAGTGTATAATATACAATGTATTTCTTCAGTTACAAATTATATTAGTAATAATTAAAATTTTATTGTCATTACAATGAAATTCTAATTAGCAGAAAGGAAAAGAATCAGTAAACTGCAGTATAATATTGCATGTGGGAATGCTAAGTTATGCTCTAACATTAATGATGTGCACTTTAACACAGGTGTAAAGTTTAACATGATAAACACACTTTATAGACAATATGAGCTGTAACACAGTTAACAGCTGGCGTTACAACTATGGAATAATTATTATGATTATTAATGGTATTTTGATTGATTAATAAAAGCTGGGAAAACGTGAGATAATGGTGCCAATGAAATTAACATTAATACACCTGCTGATTAGATCTAATATTTACACATTTGTCCGAGGAAGGTACTCGTATTACTATATTCCATAATAATAGCGCTGGGCTTATCTGTTAAAACCATTTACTGTTAATATTTTGGTTAGAACTAGCAGATAGCGCTGGCTATTTATAGATTATACAATACATTATTGATCATCGTTCTATAACATCAAAATAATATCATTAACATCATCTTTACTTTAACATTACCTTTGTCTGTGGTGCGTTTTTCCTCCTTCTTTTTTTTCCTCCCCTGGGCACCAGATAATTTGGGACGCTTTGACATATTAACTTTTTTTGACGCAATAAAAACGAAAACCGAATGGCGGGTAAAATAAGTCTGATTGGTGGAGGTGGTTTCCCATCCTGCTTTGCGGCGCCTCATGTTTTGTTCTGCACCGTGAGCTAAGTGTATGTGTGATCCCTTCAAGTCCCCCCTGGTCACTTTATATTAAAAATTTACAAGTGAGAGTCAAAGCCATGTAAATACCGTCACTGCTTCTCTCATTGCATTGTCAATGAAGTACAATAAAAGTGGAAAGTTCCTTACGCGGCTCTGGCGCCCCCAGGGTGTATGGCGCCCTTAGCATTTGCCTATACTGCCTATGTCACAGGCCGGCCCTGCCTGGACCTTATTGCTGTTGAAAGATGCATTCGCTGACAAAGTTCTGGTTCGGCCCATCTTTCCTTTCCTACTGTAGCTGCATGGGAAACCATTAATGTTCCCAAATAACAGAGTTTACTGATAGCTGTTAGTCCTTTCCGTTTTGTTTTGGTGTCACTTTTTAAAGTTGCGCTGCACATAAACATTCTGCAAGTGTTCCGGTAGAAAACAGCTGGGTTCATTCGGTACACGAGCGTACAGAACCGACAGGGCTGTACTGAAAGAAACAAATTCATGTACCATTACACCCCTAGTTATTTTAGGTCCAGTTCAGTTCAGATTCTAAAACAATAACATAGTCTAAATTGATCAAATTCATATCTGCTGTATCTAAGCGAGCCCAGCTGACTGCATCTAGTAGTTGACTTTGCAGCAATCCCTCATTCAGTGCAAGAATGTGGCGACAGTGGACAGAAACCGCTCATTTTTAACAGGAAACACTTCCAGCAGAACCAGCTAGATGTTTTAGAGGAGCACTGACCCAGGAGTACCTACAATTAGAAAAACAAACCGAGAGATCACACAGTTAACGGCAGCAATGGCGTCATCGAGGAGAGACGCATGGCTGACCATGGTAGCACTGGACAAGGCAAACTATTGTTCAAAAGCACTTTAAAAGATCAGTATGTGGTTTTATATCAAATTAAGGGGAAATCATGGTAATGGTTTTAATCTTGGTAGTGTTTAATAACATCATATCTGCTCTTCTCCTCAGGTAACTTTGGCGATCGTTACTTTGGTACCGACGCTCCGTCGGACATCTGTGAAAGCGATGAAGGGATGGACTTCTGAGCATTGACCGAACGCAACAGAATGTTACAGGAGCACTTTGCTGTGAAAGCAGCAGCAGCTTAAAAAGAAATTCCTGCTTAATCAGCTTGACTCCACCCACTGAGGCGCTCTAAACTCGTCCCTGACAGATCCAACAGAACCAGCTTTACGTGGGGGGGGGGATTTTTAAGGTTACAGAAGCATTTAAAAGGGACCAGAGTCGAATGGTTCCTGTGATGCAGGGTTTACTGCTGACTCTGAATCATTTCCACACGCAAACAGTCCGACCCGGATTCACTTCAACAACGTTACACAAATACACGCAGTTTAATTAAATTTGTCATTGTTGTTTTCCTCCTGTCATGCTTTTAGGTTCCTTTTTGTACCATTAATTTAATAAAGAGCCTTGAAGTCGGCAAATATCTCGTAGGATTTTTGCACTGCTCGACAGCATATATTGTAAATAAGTTAATTTAAATTAAATTCAGCGAAGATCAAACTAGATCTGGGCTCAGTCTTGATTGGATTTAACAACAGTTGGTGTTAATCTATGTTTTGCACTAAGATGTTGCTTGAAAATAAGGCAACATTTTCATCTCTGAAGATGATCTTCCCCAACGTTTCTGTCCAAATTTAGGATATTAGTGCACCGTTAGCGGCGATATACGATGTTGGGGCAGACTACAGTGTATTCTCTGCAGACAGAGCTGTAAATGTTCTTATCTCGGGCAACTTTCACCAAAAGGGACGGCAATCACAACTACTTGAAGATGATGAACTGACGATCGAATGAAAAGGTCAAATATTTGTTGCTGTTTTTTTTCTTCTTTTGATTTTACTCCACAAATTTTTTAAATGTCCTACTTAAAAATGTTTGTCAAAGAGTTTTCTTTTTTGTTTGATTCTCTTTATTGAACTCCGTTTTGTGTTCCTATGAGATTTGGTCAAATATAATTTGTCACAGGCTCAGGTCGTGTATGTAAACTGGCCCTTAAAGGGACCTGTCCTTGCTGCTGTTTAGCCAAGTTTTACATTATTTATTTATCTTGTTTACAGGGAATTACATAAAGCATATCACACATCTTCTATAAATCAAATGTTTTTCAGTTTTTTTTTTTTGTTTTTTTTGCAGAAATGTATTCAGTGCAGGTCATTTTAAAAGACTGTTCATTTCAGCCTTGCTGCTGTACCTGCAGTCAAAGTTTAAAGTCGGACATTTCCTCAATTAGTTGTGCTCAGCTACATTTATGCCCATTTGTTGTAATTCACCGAGCATATGCAAACCTTTAGGTTCATAAAATAAAATAATATACATTTATATGAAATTTTAAAAACAAAATACAAATGACTTGAAATAACTTTCAGCTGTTATTTGTATGAACACTCGTTACCTCATGCTACAATTTTACAGTAAAACACTGTTGCCACTATTCATCTTAGGCATCCAAAACACATGTACTCTGGTTGTTTTTTTTTCTTAAGTTTCCGAATTTACTGTCATAAATGGATATTGACTCTGTTTCTGTGTTTATCCGCTTAAACAGAATTAATAAATACTTAGAACTGAGGAACTCCTTGTGTGAAACTTTCATTTTTAATGTATATCGTAGCTGTCCACTAGATGGCAGCACAGGCTACATTTCATTGTTTACAGCGGAACTTGCGTAGTTTTCATGCTACCTTCAGGTACCGTTGGAAATTAGATTGAGCTCTTAAAACACTCAATGCAGGTGCATCTTGGTAAATTAGAACGTAATTGAAAAAATAAATTTTTAAGTTCTTCGATTTAATAACTCGGGGCGTGGGTCATTGTTGTAGTTATTCATGCTGAAGGAGCCCCGACCAAGTACTAAATAAAAATACTAAAGAGTACATGGAGTTATTTTTTGGTAGGTTCCCATTTTTGTATTGAAAGTCATTAATCTGTCATATATAATCCAATTTCTGATAAACTAAATCATGGGGTTCTCAATAAAACAATTAGCGAAAAAATAAATGCTTGAAACGTCGCTCTGTATGTTTATGTATGAAGTTATTCTAATTTACTCAAATGCACCTGTGAATGCACCGGTTTTGTTTTGTTTTTCTTTATGTAGCTAAAAACTCCGAGCAGATGTGGGGACGTGAAGGCATCATTAACTCTTTACTGGGTTCAGCCGGGCACACTAACAGGCATGTAGGACATTTTGGTTTTACTATATTTTTTACCGTAAATTAATCGACTTTAATGCGGTATATTTGGCAGTTAAACTAAAGTGTTAAGTGAAGACGTGAGTGGTGTTCAAGGCGGATTTAGTTTTTACGGAAACCCGCTAAAATAGACTTGAAAACTTTTAAATCTTTAAACGCGTGTGTCACGCCAAACTCCATTCAAAACGTTTGGATTTTTGAACTTTATTTGAAAATTAAGACATTTGTGTTTTAGTTAAAGACTAAATCTTTGGTTTCCTGTATTAATGTGGGTATAATATTTAATTCGGCATTGACAAAATGCATGAGTGTGTTAACTTTTGATTTTCCACGAGTTGTTTTTAATTTAGGTAAAGGTACAGACTTATCTTAATGTGATGTAACGTATTGAACATTGTTGCTTCTCAAAGTTAACATAGTTAAATTTAGCTGTAAATATTGGACTAGTTTAGTTGCTTTTTTTGCTCTAATAGGGGACATATCGATGCTGATTAGCAGGTTTACTTAATTGGGGTCACGTTGCTTAGAAAAATCAATTTTCGGCCTTTTTTATTACAATTTTCTTTATATTTAGGAAATATGGCTGGCCTGTGGAGATCCTATCAGCTCTTGATGACAAAATACCCCTGGTCGATTCAGATATTCACAGCTGGTAGGTAATATCTTTACTTTCTATATTTATTGCAATCGCGTAAATATGCAGCAACAACCTCATAAAAGGAGTAATGTTTATTTACGTACATAGAAACTTCACTGTTTGCTTGAAGTGGGGTCAAACATGTTGAACTGCAGGTCAGTATTGTCCTCAAACCTTTGCTCCAGTTGTCAGTGTATCAACAAAGAAAGAAAACCTTTTGACCTTTGACCTAGAGCCCTCAACAATCATACATTAACATATTACAATTTAAAGGAAATAAAATAAACATTTAAATTGTTTTATAAATTCTGTAAGTATTTAATACTTTTATATTTTGCTGTTCCACACTCCATCATAAAATAATTTAAAACTGGTGTTACTGTTTGGTCAAAAAAGCTTGATTAAATGCTGCAACGCATCTATTAACTAGATGAAATAGATACTTACAAATAGAAATTCAAATTAATATATTTTTTAAATATATTACAGTTTGAATACATAATTTAAACATTTTAATATTTGCATGTTTTTTTATTTATTTCTTGTATACATTATCAATTTTATATTTATCATGTGTATAAATAAATATGAAATGAAGAAAATGGTTGGAGCTAAAGCCGTTTTTAAGTAGTTCCCTTCTGTCGCCACTAGATGGCGGCAAACACCTGACACTTTGCAGCCGCCCGGAGAACATCATGTACATAGATTACTGCATCTATTTTCAATAGAACATGTTTTTATTTTTGTGAAAATCTGCACATTTATGGTGCCTTGCCATGTTGTTAATGCTGTACATTTTGTCATTTCACATCCTCAAACTTTAATTTGATTAAGCAAATTCAATTAAAAAATACATTATTTTATCACAAAGGTAAATAAAATGTCCTGACCTATAGCATCCAAGTACCTTCAAAGAGTCATTGTGGATGGTAAGGAAGCATGCCAACAGCTCAATAACCAGGCAGCAGCGATGACATTCCACAATTTTATTCTTTACAAAAAGAAATCTGAAAAGCATGGTGTGCATTTTTTATTAACCCCCCCCCCCCCCCCCCCTTTTACCCCTATATAAATTTCAGTGCAATCAGTTGCTTCCAAAAGTGGTCTAAATACCCTGACTTTCACAGAAGCTCAATGAGCTTGAGTATTTTGCACCTCAGTTTCCAGTTTCCTGCTGGTCTATCTAATAAAATCCCTGTAAAATGCACGTAATTTTGTAAGGTGACACAATTTGAAGAAAAACCAAGTGGCAAAATCCGCCGACCAAAAGTGAAGCCAATGCAGAAGTGACGTAAATTGCAGTCCCCCCTGTCATCCACTAGGGGCTGGCTGCAGAAAGTAGCAAGTTCCCATTGACCCCCATTTTAAAAATGCCAACTTCACAGCAGAAATATACATGTTTACAGCCTGGTTTAAAAGGTCAGGTTTATCGTCATGACAACGCTTACATTAAGATGTAATTTAAGCTTGAAATTATTAATAATAAGGGGCGTGTCCTTTTGATTAACAGATTGACTTGTTTTAAATATAATTCGCATAGTTTTAGTGAAAGTTATAGACCAACAAGGCTTCATGCTTTCATTTGACAAAGTTATTGAATCTGCCTAGAAGGCAGAGGGGTAGCAGAGTCGCTCAACTGCGGTTTTCTGGATAAAAGCGCCCGGCAACCTCCGTTAGCTTTGGTTAGCTCAGTTAGCTCGTAGCTACATCGGCTCAGTTTAATGGGTGTCAATCATCCGCACCCACCCTCACTGCCCCACTCGTGTGACGAGACGCAGCCAAGATGGCGGTGGTGGGAACTGCCCTTTGGACTTCAATTCAGCTCTTCAGAAACCTACGGTTTGACATCACGGAGGCTCCGCCCATCTTACATATACAGTCTGTGGAAAACATTGAAGGAGTCTGAATATATCTGCAGGGCAGCTGTGATGTAAAAGTGAAATGAAAAAGCTGAATATCTTATCTTGGCAGCTTAAAACATTTTTTTGCCAGGGTAAATCTTTTTTTTGTGTGTGTTATTTTTAAAAGTGAGTCAAGCGTAAAAGGAAATGCTGCTCTGCACGTGTGCAGTTGACATTTTCCTCCAGTGTAGATGGGCCCACCGTAAACACTTTTAAAAAGTGTTACCTCCTGTTCAGCTGCTGCTAGATTCATCTGAGGCGCGCTGACTGCAGCAGCTGGACTCGTGTTCAGGCTTTTACAACACTAAGGCCGCTATAAATACGTTTCCAATTGGACCACGGAACATTGCTTAATTTTTTTTAATGTATATATTTTCAAACATAAAACTGAATTAAAATGGCGCTCTTTTTAGTGGGCTTTTGTGTTTATTCGATTATATTGTTCATTGGTGGTTATGCAACCAAATAAATATCAAAAACAATCATTTATTTAAACAGCCTTATTCTTTAATCATTTCCCTGGTTTGATCGATACAAATATTTTATTTAAAATTTTTTTCAATCTTACAATTGATTGATTTTTCTCTTAGAGAGATATTTTCCTGTCCATCTACAGAGCTCGATATTTATTGGCACCCCCTGATAAAAATCCTTAAATTAATTTTTAATTTCGGTAGCATAACCTTACAATAAGAATTTTTTTTAATCAGTCGTTTAAATCGAGACTATATATTCAGCAGCAAAAAAAATCCCATTTTAGGAAATAATTATTTAACAAAATAAAATACGACTGTTACTCATTGGCAGCACTAACAATTACTGTATAATCAATATAACGGCATCATTTTATTTAATATTTAGCATTTTTTAACTTGATCAGAGAGTAGGATATGAATATGAATTGATGCAGAGGCCTATGATGTCAAATTTTACACTTTTATTTAATTGTGGCATCTTTTTATTATGTAGAGAAGTTTAGCTCTAGGTTGTTTAAAAGTGCTATAAATGAAGCTGGACGGGACTGAAAAAAAGGTAGATATGTATGGCTCTTAACAGGGCTTTTTATGCCTGAAGGATTTATAGGGGAGTTAAAGAGTGAAAGCAGCAAAAAAAAAAGTTTTCATAAATGATCAGTTACAAGGAACTGAGTAAAAAAAAAGAAGCCAAAGTCCATCGCAGATTTCAAACAGTAACGGTAATTTCTGGCTATACTACAGCTTCACCCATCCCATAAGAATACATTAAACCATTACATATTCCATTTGTAAACTGTTCTGGATATCTGTGATTAAATATTAATTTAGACATCCTTTGTGAGGGCTGCGGTTCCTACTGCACAGGGTTTTCTCTGTGTTCTTCCAGCTCAGCAGCGTTGGTAGAAAATTGAGCACACAGCTGGAATAAATATGTTCACAGGATGTAGAGCAGTCACGTGGTAACAGGAAGGTCGGGGGCTCTTTGCTTCCCTGATCCAGGTGTCAAAAGTTTCTCCTGCCCTACATTAACCCCTGATATGTTCTCCTACGTGTTTGGCAAGAAAAAAAAAGCTGATTGGCTGAAAAATCTGTATTTACTAAACCCACAGTCTCCAAGAATGTTTCTAATTTAGAAAATCAAATTTAGTTCAAGGCAAGTATAAGTTTAATGCTTTCTGTGCACCGAGTTCCACAATTTGGGTAATTTCCTTGAAAATACGTAAGGCTCTTTCGCCTCAACCATCAGTTTCAGCCATGCTGTGGGGGAGGAAACCCTATAAGTTCAAGTCAGCCAATTTGCTCAGTAATTTTAACCTGGTAGGTCGTTTCATCTGCACAACCCGGCAAGCGCAGTCGGGAGGAGTCGTGATTGTCTGATCGCCGTAAAACAGCCACAGCTGTAAAACCTGAAGCTGTCAGGCTACAATTATTAAACTATTGTCCTCCTTTCCTCCATCTCCTCCAGATTGATTAGCTAATGCCACGCTTTCTCTGCGATAGCTTCATAAACACATTTTTTTGTTTGAACTGCAGCCTGTATGTGCAATTTGGAGGTGTGCACTCCTTAAGTATTGCACCTTTTTTGTTGCGTTTTTAGATTCAGTTTTAAGAGTATAGATTGTTTGTTTCAGCCGTTTGGTGGTATCCTTTTTTTGTTGCAACCAGAGCAGTGAAGGGATGCCGTGTGCTAAGCAGCTGGTATTTAACTATGTGACCCGAAATGTTTTCTTTTGGTGCCTAATTTCCCCGAGCCCTGGTTGTTACCCTTGCTGTTTGTGTTTCTGCTGCTGAGTCCGAGACGGGGTTGTCTGTAGAAACGACCTCCGCTGATACCGAGGGGATCGCGAAAGAGTTGACCGTACTTTAATCAGCCATTAAGTGTGTAAACAAGTGGCAAAATAAAAGGCTGTGATTTTCTAATCTACAGCCAAGGATTCTGACACGATGATGAAGCTGTGATTATATTATATATTGTGCTTTTTTGGGCAACTTTATTAATATTTAACATTTAAAGCACACCAATGTTTGCTGGTTTCTTGGGCGCTCTTCACAGCACCAGGTCCAGGGGTCGCGTTAACAGAATATGTTCTGTATTTGACTGTTTTGTGTTGGGTTTCTCTTCCTTTTTTTTTTTTTTAAGCGGTGACCAAAGAGTCTGAAGTATTCACATCTTTGACCACTTGGTGTAAATGCGCAGGCATTTTTAACTTTACGAGTTCATGTAACCAAGTCAATCGAAATAAAAGATTCCAATGAGAGCATCTGAGCATCATCTCAGACCTGGACACCGAACTCAATGCATCTCGCTAACCGGGAGCTGACGGCGCGTTGAAGAGTTACTGAGGCTCCCAAGGGGCCGGTGTTGTGCCAACTACCGGTGCATGCTGCAGGATTTCCTCCCGCTGAAGCGATAGCTTTGGGCTCATGAAACGGCTCATTCAGAGAGTCTTTCCGACTTCTGACCGCTTCAACTGGAGAAACGTTCCCTGATTTCAAAACTTTTGCTGAAGCAGCGCTTATACTGCTCTGTTCAGCTTGTTCGGATTGAATAAAAAAATGAATAAAAGAATAAATACTATTGAATATATTACTTTAAAAATCGATGGGTAAAAATAGATTATGACTGGATTTTTTGACCCCGTTTGTCAAAATGAAGGACAACATATATATCTTGTGCGACCTCTGACCAGGACATTAAAAACCTGACATTCTTGGAAAAGTTCCCTTAGGATGCATCGGGAACGCAGCTCTTCCCGTTACCTGCGATAGCTTGCCAACCCGTTTTTTTTAAAGGCATACTCCACAACTTTTACACCTTTTTAATATAATCTTTTTTTCAAAAGTTATGGTGTAATTTTATCATCTATTATGTTCATTTTTAGAGTTATCACCACCTTACAGGGGTCCTTGGCTTTTTTCTACACTATAGAACTTTTGAGCGGTGATGCGCCGCTGGAAGACGCTAATGTGATGCTAACGTGTAAGACTCGGTTCTGTAGATAAAGCTGCAAACTCTGGCGTAGTCGCTGTATTTCAGTATATAAGTCAAACTTTTTTCTTTTGGTTTTGTCCAGCTAGTGATTTATATTTTTGTCATTTGATTTTTTCCTAAAAACACCTAAAGATGTCGGCTGATTCTAGTGTCGGGAGGTGTTTGCTACGTGGCGCTTAGACGTTCTCTGTATCTAATCCCACTGTTTTTCCAATTACCCTGACCTCCCCCACAAACTGAATACCTAGCTGTGAGATCTTTACTCTAAATTATCCTGATTGTTACAGTTGAATTGCGAACTGAAACGGCGCTTGTTTGTTGTTTGGACAAGCGATTTGGAAAGCAGCCACTGAAACATGCCTCTTATGAGCGACAGAGAGATTAGATTTTACGACAGTGATGTTGGGCGGCAAGCCTGAAGAGGGCGACAGAGAGCAAATATCATGAAAGTTGCGGAGTATGCCTTTAACTCTATTTGCACTAAATACTGAGCCGCAAAATAAATGAGCTCCATTCATCCTGCGCGGGGTTCTTGTTTCACAAAAGCCTGCTACTGAAAGCACATCTGCAGGGATCACATTCATAGAGCGCCATGCATGGCGTACTGACAGCTTTTTTTGTCCTGTAGGGTCTTTAGTGGGCGTCGGTGATGTCATCTCCCAACAGCTGATTGAGAGGAGAGGATTAGCTCATCACAATGTGGGACGCACCGCCAGGATGATGAGTATAGGTTTCTTCTTTGTGGTAAGCGTTGCTCTCTTCTTTTCTGTTGTGTTCTATGATCGTTTGATGGGACTCTTTTATTGCATATTTACATTTGACACCTTTGGTAAGAATAAGCAATTTCTCTTCTGTCAGACTCTATACAATTTTTAGAAGACTAATTATCCTCAGGCACATTCAGATGGCACTAAAGCCTGGTGACAACTGTGCAATTTACCTTTTGAAGCTGCATATTTGATTCTCACGTCATTGTGACGACATTTATTTGTGCTTCAGTAATCGTCTTAAATCCAGAACTTATCAAACACTCGATCTAAACATATACGCAGAAAACGCTGTGATTTAAATGTGATGAGATTTAGAGATATTAAAATGAGGTTATTTATATTCCTCCTCATATTTTAGGCCTAAAATTACAACCATCCACAATTATAGGCGTTAAAACAAATTCACCTTTCACTGCAGTAGCATAATCTCACTGTAAGAGACTTTTACTTTAAGTACATTTATCCAGTCGAACCCTGATGTTATTGCTGATTGCCCCCAAATGTCTTTAATTTAGCCTCACTTTCTAGCATTCACGGCTTTTTTAATAAGGTCATCCTGCTCTCCGCGAGGATGGACGCTTTTCTCTTTCCCTCCCTACTGTTGTCTACTTCTGCATTCTTTTGTCTTGTCAACTATTTTTGGAGCCTCTCTTTGCATTCTCCTCCGGAAAGAACAACTATGGTTCTGGATCTGGTTCTGGTCAGCTGGTCTCTTGATACAATTAATCAATTTTTTTCCCGGAGAACGGCTAAAAGGGAGAGCCGAGTTGTTCCGATGGAACATCGTGGAGGATCTTGTGTCTCTCACTTTTGGCCATCGAGGACGTTGGAAACATTTATATAATTGGATTCATGATAACCGGATATCTGCTGATTATTGCAGGTGGATTTTCTGAGGTATCGTAAACTTCAAGCTTAAAGGCAGCAATTGGCAGGCTGCCTGGGCTACAGGAAGGTTGCTGTGCTGTCAACACTCAGACTATTTGTGATGTGCGAGCAAAATTGGACTCGTTTCACTGCTTGGGTAATAACTTGGAGAAGTTCTCAGCCGGCTGGAAGGTAATCTGACCCACGATTTGGCCATTTGGACTGAACTCGGACCACTGACAGACTCTAAGGCAAGAGAAAAAGTGATCTTCGCCTGTCTCTAAAACAACTTCTTATCTACTGGAATTCGACTCCCTGGTCTTGGTAGACCAAACAAAAACTCCCTTGGATGTGTGTGCAAAAGGACGCTCCATCCCACCCCACTCCCCCATCCCCCACATGAGCCTGTGAGCTCCCTGACTCAGCCCCAAGGTTGTTTATTACATCACAGGCGACAGACTCTGGGATTGAACTGAGAGGAGTTTCATTGTCTCACATTAATGCACACATACATGCACGCACGCTCACGCCACAGCTACAGACATGCACGCAGTCCTGGATTTCAACATGCTCGCGGTACCCTAAGACTCCTGCCCACTCTTCAGACAGCGAAATGATGGGCGCGTGCTTTGGATGGCCGCGACCGGTTTCTCTGTACGGAGGGTTCCCGAACCTCCCCCCGTCCCATTTGTGTTCTCATATGTTATGACCGATACATGTGCTTATATGTTTTTGCAGTGGTTTTTTCAGCACCTCGGCTCGGCTCCCTGTAGGGGGCTGGGCTGAGTTGCCTTTTTTTCCCCCTGTTCACCCCCCCTCCTATTGTGAATCATTTCTATCTGCTAAAAGGGGCGCTGGTAAAGCCGGCTGCTACCGCGGTCTTCCAAATCCTGTAATGTGTTAATGTTTGTAATTGTTTGTATGATCTTGGATTGGTTGTACCGAAACTTAATTTCCCCACGGGGATTATTAAAGTATCTCTTATCTTATCTTATCTTATCTTATCCCACTGTATCTCCATCGGATTCAAGTCCAGACTTTGACTAGGCCACTTCAGATCTTTCATTTGGGTTTTAACCCATTTAAATTTGGATCTACCCAAGTTAAGCTTTAGCTGAATGAAAACTAAAAAAGAAATCTGAGGAGAGCGAGGTCGACATTACTTTAAATGTTCTTTTGGGGCCTCCTCGATGAGTCCTTGTGCCCTTGAAGTAACTTTGGTGGGCTGATCACTCCAGTGAAGGTTCACCATGGTTCAGGCCAGGATGTTCTGCTTCTTAAGATCTTTTAGCCCTCTTTGTGTTGTCAGTATGGTTCTATTTAAGTGATTTTTTTATTTATTCCAGAAGTCTGTCAGTAATCAGGCCTTGTGAAATCGAATTTATTTTTCAAGAAATTTTGCTGTCAGTTTGTGGATGATTTAATACTTCTTTAAACCAGCTTTGTGTTTATTCCCTTTTTTTTCTTCTTTTTTTTTTAGAAACAATATCATTTGAAAACTGAATTTTGCTTTTACTCTGATTATCTTTGTCTCTGTTGTAAATTAGTTGGATGATCTGAAACCTTCAAGTGACAAAAAAAGCAGAAGAAATCACCAAGTGGGCACAGGACAGACTACATATTTGTTTTACAGGAATTGCTAAAGATATTAGCAATAAAACTGTGGCATCTGTAATTTTGTTTTATCAGTCTGGGATTTTCTTTTCTCTGCAGATTTCATGTCCTTAGATTAAAAGTTAGATTTTTATTAATGTGTGTGTGAAACTATTGGCTTTCTCTACTTCTTTACCAGGGGTGCCAATAAATATGGAGGGCGCTGTGATTAAGTTAGATGACAATAAACAATTTTTTTTTCTTTCCACAAAAAGGGTCCAGTAATCGGCAGCTGGTACAAAGTTTTGGACAGGCTTGTGGTCGGAGGATCTAAATCTGCTGCCATGAAGAAAATGCTTGTTGACCAGGTGAGAGAAGACTGTGATTGGTGTTGCCTGTGTTATTTAGCTGGCCATGCTGCATTCAAATACAGCTGGGAGACTAGGCTGTCGAAATATCAAAACAACTCCATGGTGATTTAAGCTTTAATTTTAGTTATTCTCAAATATGGGCAAAGTATTATTTAAAAATGTCTTAACATTAACAGTGACTGTTTTCAAGTGGTTATATTGTTTTCTGCTTTGGCTATGTCTGCTTGTACTATTTTATTTATTTTTAATCCAATCAAATCTCTAGTCATTTCTATACTTTCAACTTTTTAAAGTTGTAGAACTTAATAAAATCAAATTAATTTCAGGAATTAAGGGAAGATACTCAGGAAAAAATTTTGTTTTTGTTTAATACTGATCAAAGTAAAGAAGAAAAAAATTCATACGGACATATGTGTATATTTTTCTTGAAGTGTACCAAAAACATACCGAACTGTGGTTTTTGTGTACTGTTACAACCCTAGTAATTACTGTTTTATAATGGTCAAATGTTGCTTCAACACTTAATATTCAGCTTCTTATCTGTTTGGGTCCTCACAGTTGTGTTTTGCACCGTGCTTCCTGGGAGCTTTCCTCTGTATTTCTGGAGCCCTCAATGGACTAACAGTGGAGGAGAACGTTGTCAAACTTAAGAGGGTGAGCCAATACAGATCTGAATATTTCTGATGTATAGTTTAAGTCAAGATTAATATATTCATTCAATGTTGTGAGCCTGATTAAGTAGAGATTAAACACATTAAGGTACCGGCAGCCAAAGGAGGAAAACATTAGTCACCCATCTCATTCAGAAGAGGGTACACACATGGGTTTTTATTATATAATTAAGTACCACAGCAGGAAATGAGCAGATTAAGCTACTTTGTAAAAGAACTCCACACCAAACTACTGCTAGAGGCATGCAGATCTACTTGTTTTTAATCACCAGTGTGTGGAGAGATTTTGGGGAGTGGGGGGCACAGAAATATGTCATTCCCATTGGTCATATATTGCACTTATGGCAAGCTATGTGCATATTTCTTTGATATATTTGCCATCAAATGTCATTTTTTTCCTTCTGCTTCTCAGCTTGCCATGTCCACTTTGCAACACCTGATAGTGATTATTATAAAATATTGCTACCAAGACACTAAACAATACATGTTTTAACACCATATGGAGTTTTGATTTTGTGTTTTTGCAGCAGAGGTTAATCTGTTATCGGACAAATCTTTGAAACGCACTTTTTTGTTTTCTGTTTTCCTAAGAAAAGTAAGATATCTTTCAGCTTTGTAAAACTTTTTGTTTGACATACGACAAGGGATATACTGCTAATTACTATTCTGCTCACATAAATATTGGTACACAAGGAAGTTTGAGTTTCCTTGTGGATACAGTAGAAGACCTCCAACACTCACCCCTCACTATTGTTAGAAACTATTTTCTATGAAGGAGGACGGGCCAGGAGGAGGAGGGATTGTCGAATCAGCCAGGGTGACTCATGTCTCCGTATACATGTGTGTGTTTGTATGCCAGGTCAGAGCGAACTGTCGCGTTGTACCAGCTGCTCAAACGTCCATCACCGCTTTGCTTACCCAGTGTGCTGCTGATCACCATCCATTATTTACCAAAGGAGAGGCATGGACCTGAAAGGCCAGCCTGGTAAATGTCAGAAAGGACACAAAATAAATGACAAATGAGCTCATTACAACAAGGCCTGGCAAAGAGAGAGTGTGAGAGGAAAACTGATGGAGCGGGTGACTAAACGGCTTTTCAGAAACTCAAATCTTGTTGAATACTTTTTATGTTTTTGATCCGCCTATTGAATGTATAGCGAATCAAATAATTTTTATTCTAAAATGCTCCTTTCACCTGTTTTTGGGTGTGTGATTCAGCACAAAACACCATCAGTAATAGACATGAGTTTTTGAAACGTACCTAATTTACTAAGCTCTCTTTGTTTTGTATGCAGGTGTCCACATTTGTGACTTTTAAGCATCAAGACATAATAAATTGATATTTTGTCCGAACAGATTAATTCAATTGATTTCAGACTGCAACACAAATTAAGCCCAAAGGAAGCCATAAGTCCACCGTTGCTGCTTGCAGAGGCCCATGAGATGTGGCGTACTTCCTGGTCAGAACTGCCTTTTTTCTCGACACCACTTCTACGGATATATGCGTATTATACATTACTGGAAAGCTAAGATTCTTGTGATTCCAATGATGTATGCCATTCAAGGATACAATCACAACTGTAGACTCGGCAAACGCTTTTCCCAAACCACTCATCGTTCGTAGCCTCTAATCATAGACAGAACGGAGCCATCTTGAACAAAAACTGATGTTTTTACATTTACATGACTCCAATTAATGTCCTCCAAAATAGTAGTTCCTCCATGACAAGTCTGACGTCCGTAATCCAGCAAAATCCGCCGCAGAAAACCTTTTGTAAATTCCATCTTCAGGGGTGTTGCCCACATTTTTATCCTAGCTTCCGTTAGCATGCTTTCTTTAGCCTACAAATTACATTGCACATGACTTGATCAATAGGTGAAGGCGTACCTTGGTGTGAATCTTCAACCATTAGCTTATGGGTAAAAAGTACCTTCGTCATTCTCATGTTTGTCATTCCAACTAATCTTGACGCAGTATAAATGAAATGACTGGCGCATCGAATAGCCAATGGAATGCTGTAAACGCAGATATATCACATTAAGGGTGGGTTTTATCACTAGACTTGTAACTAGCAAGCATGAAAGGACTTATCCAAACACAGATGTTAAGTTATTACGCACCAGTAAGAGATCCTTTTGGAAACGTGGCAAAACACACTTCTAAAACTAAATACAACATAGAGAAGGCTTCGTTAGAGAAGAGACTCCTATGATCCTGACCTTGACCATTAGTAAGAAAACTGTGTGCAAAATTCTCATTTTTGGTTTATTGCTTTCAAATTTGATGTGGATAAAGGTTATACTTCAGGCTTTAGATTCAGTGTGTTTCAGTCTGCGACTAAATTCTAAAGCCACTTTTAAAGCTTGTATTTTTTTAAATAAGAATCCTTTCCAGTGTATTCAAAATCATATTAGATTATATACTGTATTTAATTATATTAGCACGTAGATTCTTACGATTGTGGGGGAAACTTGAGTGTTTTCTGTCCAAAGAGAGCCCAACCATGTCTCTACTAAAAATGGTTCAAGAATAGGTTTAATTTTAATTTGGGAATTTGTTTTTAGAACATTTAGGGCTAAATTGCAGGAATGTTGAGGGGTTAATTAATCATCACGAGGTGTGGCCACTGCCATCAGCTTTGACATCAGCAATGACCTTAGAGAAGGAACTCTTTCTGCCCATCAATCATCACTTCCAAACAATTTGAAGTCCGTCAATTTACAGTGGGATGGATCACTCACAAGTGGAAAACATTTGAGATGGCTGCCAGTCTTCCCAGGACTGGATGTTCCAACGAATTCACGCGACATCCGTCCCTGCAAAGCTCAGAGAAATGGCAATTTGCGCCATCTCAGACTCTATAGGCCCAGTTAGAATACAAATTATAATAGACTGTACAGTAAGGACAAATACAGCACATGAAAAATAATACTGTGCAGATATAAAAAAATTATACAAAGATTAATAGAAATGTTCAGCAGAGTAGTTTAGTTTAAAGAAAAGAATTTACAGGATGTTTATGTATTTTTGTCCATAAAAAACAACAAGACCATAGGAAGTAGAAAAACTATGCAAATAAGAAATAACAGCTGGGATGGCTTATAGAGTCTTGGGCTACGTTCACACTGCCGGTCTTAAAACTCAATTCCGGTTTTTAGATTAAATCTGTTTTTTTTTTGTGTGTGTGATTGTTCACACTATAACTAAAATGCGACATCAAGCACGCTCCAGTGTGAACGGTTCACCGCCCTAAAGCGGCCCGCATGTACAGAAGAAGACAAGACGTCAAACACAATAGGCTCTGTTTATGGAATTAAAAATGGTGGCTACAGATGTCCGTGTTTGTGCAGCACTATAGCAATTAATGCACCGTCGGAATCGAATCTATATCAATCTATAATCAAATCTATATTGCAATATAAGCATGTGAGGTAACTCTATTTATTGCGATATATTCTTTTCTTCTATTTATATATGTCAAAATGACATATATAAATGTTTTTGAACATTCTCATATTCCAGATACATTGCAGTAGAACAAGAACTTCATAAAAAGTATAGAATGCGATTAAACAAACATTCATAGTCTAAAATGTATTTAAAAAAATATTAAAATCTTTATGTAATGCAAATATTCTCAACACAAAGATGAAGATATTTTAAATAAAATACAAGCTAAATGTTTGAAAACAAAGTTCAAAATGGTTTAAAGTGAAGTGCGAAATTAAAAGAGAAATAACCTTTCTTTCTGCTTTCCTGATTACTTATGACCTTAATGTCGCACAAAAATAAAGTTGCACCTATTTGAATTAAACATTCTTCAAGTTCAACAGGTTTCTTTTCCATTAAATAAAAAACAACAATTTAAACTTGCGACATCTACAGTAAATAAGAATACTGAACATCAATATTTATCCTCCTTGCGTACCTGGTACAAGGGAAATTGGCACAGCTTGATGACATCATCAAAATGCTCAACCGGAGTAGGCTGGTATAGATAAAAGCTCTACTGGTGGCTACATTTATATCAATTCTACCTTTATACAGTTTATATTGCCCATTACTACTCTCACCCCTTTCAAGGCAAACAAAAGCTGTCGTTGGTGGCAATTTATCGGTAGAAGCGATTGGAACAATTATTTTATTTTATTTTTTAATTTACGTGTCCTGTCTGGCAGTGTGGAGCTCAGAATTGGTGTCTGAGTACCAAGTAGAAGCCCAACAGATTTACTTTCACAAGCGGAGCAGTACAGCTTTTGCTATAGTACTCCACTTGATATATGTGTGAAAAATCTTTATTATGAATTGCTGGGGTTTTTATTTCCTGATGTTATGGACACGGAGGGGAAAATTAAGGGGAAGAAAGAAAGAAGATGAAGAAGAGAGGTAGGAAACAAAAAGTCATAAGAAAGAGGGTGAGTTGAAAATACAAGAGAGGAAAGGGAACAAAGAAAGATTGGAACTATGATTAAAAATGAGAGCTGTCAAAATTAACGCGTCAACACAGATTAATTCATAGTTAACGTGATTAATTTTTTTAATGCATGGACAGAATGACCCGCCCTGTTTATTCCACAATTAGACCCGCACTGCTTTCAGTGCTCACTTGTCACGTAAACAGCATGGCAGACTCAAACTACATCCGTGGTTCTATGTGAAAGTCTCTTCTAAGGATTATCGGTTCACGTCACTCCCTGCTCTGCTGCGCGTGTAGTCTGCAGAAAGAGACACAAATATAAAAACAAAAACATGCATTCCATCGACTCGGCCCCTTTCAAGGCAAACAAAAGATGTCTTTGGTTGTAAGCGATCAGAAGAAGCGATTGGAACGAGCAGATGATCAATCTGCAACGATCACTTCATATCAGGTAAGCCTTGGCTAACAAACAAGCTAACATCGCTAACCAACGCTGCAGCTGCAAGATAACTGCAAATAATAACAGTGGGAACCGGGGAATTATGGGATCAGAACAGTATCACCTTGAAATGAAACTGAAAATAAATATTGGCATTGAAAAATATTGTTGTAACTGAAAATATTAATTTTGAATCTGAAATAAATCTAGTGAAAATGTTTGTATTGAAAGTGAAAAAAAATTGAAAGTGATTTTTTTTTTTTTCTATAAAACTCATGTATATGCATTGAAACAAACTTACAATCAAGTTTTCAAACTTTCTTTGAAAGCCGATCCATTTTTTACAATGCCAATCTTTCTTTCAATTCCAATCGTTTTTTTCAATGCCATTTCTTTCAGCTTCATTCAGGTGATACTGTTTTGACGCTTGTGTGTGCACGCGCATGAGGGGCGGGGCTTCAGCCCCCCATATGTTTGCATGAACGAGCCAGGAGGGAAACTCCGACTGTCTGAGGCGAGACGCGAGAAACAACAGGACATTTACATTGCTAATAATGTGGTTTGTGGAAGAATAAAAGACAAACGGTTTCTTCTCAGTTTCTTCTACTGACCAGTAGACTAGAAGTCTTTGTGATAAAGTTTTATGCTTGTGTAGCCTCTTTGTTGGAGGTTCTCCTCATTACAGACAGTGTGGTATGAAGTGATGTAAATACACACTATATATACCATATTAATTTACTGTATTTATTTCAGATCCACAATATATATTTACAATACATGTCAATAATGTTAACAAATCAATTAAGACCGGTGTAAGCAAAGCTAACAACACTGACAACTCGTTTTTTTTATTAGATTGCAAAACGTAATTGTGACACACACTCTAAACCAGAAGGTGGCGCTAATGCGCGCCAACTACCATGGCAAACTGAGAAGAAACCGTTGATATCTTTTTTTTTATTATTATTCCACAAACCACATTATGCTTTCTGTACACCTAGAGACTTTGAAACAATTTAGAAAAGATTCTTAAAGATTATCAGCTCACATCTAAAGACTTGGGTTAACAGTTTTTTAGTCTCAGACTAAAGATTTTATAAACACTGAATCTTGTTGGGACACTATTTAAAAGACTACACCTAGGCTATTTTAGCTTCCCGCAAAATTCCTCCCATTATGCTCAGCATTATACAGTTTCTTTATGTGCCAATGTTGTAGCATTCTTTGCCAAGATTAATGTTATGTCAAATAAAGACTTGCATTCAAAGTGGGTACTGTATCATCAAGTAACTGGTTAACTCATATCTTTTTAATGCAACGTGTTTATGCTGTACCACTTGCTCCATGCAGATGCACAGATAGCGCTGGTTTGTGCCTGTATTCCAGGGGGCAAGGTTGGCACACACTTTGTAATTTATGGCCCATTACTCAGCCATGGAACACAAATATTGTATTTGTTGTGTATAGACCCTGCCAGGCTCCATAGGTGGCTACAAAACTGTTATTTATAAATATGACACCTATGTTTATAGCCTACTTTCCCGCAGGGACAAAAAAAAATATGTGGCAAGGTGCAAGACAATATCATAAACGGGGTTCGAATCTACCATCATCGGCGATGTAACCCTGCTTATTAACCACTGTGCCATAGCAGTAAAGTACAACTCCAAACAACCAGGGTACACTGTGAAGCGAACAGGACCCCCACACGGTCACATAGTTGAATAAATGGAGGGAACAGATTACGACTCTGTACGCATGATTTAATAAACCGAGGGTACAGATTCTTACCCCTCAAAAATCATTTCTGCACCTGACCCCTGCCGGAATCTGTAGCTTCGTGCTTCCGCTTGTGTGAGAACAGCTTTATTGGTTGTTGGTTGATTTACGTCACAACGACTACACTAGGACTTGCGTTAATATCAAACATGTTTGATTCAAAAGACTAGAGAAAGACTGTCATAAATCGGGTCCCCAACTGCAGATTATCACCTTCCACAAACCACATTAGAAGCAAAGAAAATGTTGATCCCACTGTCTCGCCTCGGACAGTCGGAGTTTCCCTCCTGCCTCGTTCATGCAAACATATGGGGGGTTGAAGCCCCGCCCCTCGTGCGCGTGCACAGACAAGTGTCAAAACAGTATCACCTGAATGAAACTGAAAAAAATAATGGCATTGAAATAAAGATTGGTTTGAAAAGTTTGAAAACTTGATTGCAAGTGAGTTATTTGTTTCAATGCATATACATGAGTTTCATAGAAAAAAAATTCACTTTCAATTTTTTTTTCACTTTCAATACAAAAATGTTCACTAGATTTATTTCAGATTCAAAATTAATATTTTCAGTTACAATAATATTTTTCAATGCCAATTTTTATTTTCAGTCCCAATATTCATTTTCAGTTTCATTTCAAGGCGATGCTGTTCTGATCCCATAGGGAATAATGTAAAGTTTCAGTGTCAAACCATTTGCGCCTTGTGGTGTTGAACAAAATAAACAAATTATTCCTCTATTTTTCCAAAAATTTCAATTCAAAAATACTTTATTGATCCCAGAGAGAAATTAAGTGGTGTTCTAGCTCATACATATTTAATTCTTCAAGGAATTGTTTTAGATCCTGATGGCTGTTGGCAGGAAGGATCTCCTGTAGGAGTCTGTGTTGCAATGAAACGGAAGAAGCCTCTAACTGAAGTGGTAGGATAATCCCATGAAGAGGATGCTCAGGGTTGTCCAAAATTAATAAGAAACAATCAGCTTTAACTTCAGAAAATGTTAAACCAGTTAAGTTTTCCTTAGCAACCGGCTAAAAGATGAATTTGTTAAAAGGGCCGTGTGTACATGTGATGTAAATCTCTCCTGTATTGCCTTGAAAAAAAGCAACAGCTTCCAGTTTTGTTCTTTAATATACACCAAAAATTTTACGTTTTCACTCATATTTAAGGCAATGCAAGGCAATTTTATTTGTATAGCACACTTTCAACAACAAGGTAATTCAAGGTGCTTTACATGATTAAGTGGTAAAATAAAAGTAACAGTAAAACACAGACATGGCATATAAAATAGAAACAGTAATAAGCAAGAAGCACACACAACACATGATGCATTACTCAAAGGGAGCTCTAAACAGATAGGTTTTTAGTTGTGATTTAAAAGAACTCAGTGTTTCAGAAGCTTTGCAGTTTTCTGGAAGTTTGTTCCAGATTAGAGGAGCATATAAACTGAAAGCTGCTTCTCCATTTAAGAATGTTTATTAATTGGGATTAATTCACAGCTACCTTGTGATTAACTAGATGAAATTTTTTTTTTATCGTTTGACAGCCCTAATAAAAATGTAATCGAGGTAATGTCGATAAGCAACGTCGATAAGCAACACCGCAACTGAAAGATAACCGCAAAAAAAAAACCAACAATGGTAATTGGGGCTAATTTAAAGGGGCGGCGTCCCTTTTTGCGGTGAGGATGCGTTTCTGTTTTTAGATCAAATATTTAAAACTGAAAACGAAATGTGTCGGAATGATCACATAACAATCATAATTTCCTTCATTTTTTTTTTTAGCTATTTAAAAATATTTTATTGCATTTAAGCGAAGGATCATAACAGAGCAACCTGGATCATAACCTTGTTTTAATGTTCTCATACTACTTCTGTTGAACGCGTTTAGAATTTAAATGCGGTTTGTGTTTGTACCGCGCCGGGTTCTGGGCTGAATGCAACAAGCTGAAAATGTCTCGTTTTGCTCTGTTGTCAGAGGTTTGTGACGCATTTTAACCTCAGGTGGTGAAGTCGCTTGTTTGTCCATAATTAGAAAGTGTTTCAGTCTGGGGAAGAAAGAAAAAAAGAAACCCAGAGCAGGAACATTGGCTTGTTGTTTTTATACGTCGAGACGCGTTCAGGTGACCTTTTAGGTAGATGAAACTTTACCTCTAACGCTCTGTATGTGATACCAAATTGTCTCATTAAGTGTTTACTGTGGGGTCAAAAGGTCACCACCCTCCATCCTCTCTTTTTACAGTCAGGTTGAAGCAGATATTTCACCTTAGATCTGTTTTTTAGATCATATACCAGGTACTATGTCTATGTTTCAGTCGATATTCTGGATTAACCTCGCTCTGATTAATGACCCACATATTTCAGTTACTAACATCAAGATCAGGTGAATCATCGCTGCTGATGTAAAAGGAAAGAGGATTAAACTTCCCAAATAAATCTCTTGTCTGTTCTTCATTGCGAAAAATAAAATGTTATTCAAACGAGGGTCCTGGAGCGTTGTTGAACGTATGGTCCTTTAGGATGAATCCACGCCGACCCTCTTTGATCCTCATCCTGGCAGATCCAGATTCACTGTCCACAATGTCCTCTATGTCCGCCGTACAGTGGGGCTATAAGGTATTTAGCAGCCACCGATTGTCCAAGTTGTTCCACTTAAAAAGATGAGAGGTCTGTAATTTTCATCATAAATACATTTCAACTGAGAAAGACAGAATGTAAGAAAGAATCCAGGAAATCACCTTGTATGATTTTTAAATAAATTATTTGTATAATGGTGCAGAAAATAAGTATTTGGTCATTGATCATTGTCATGCTGGAAGATCCAGCCACGTTTCATTTTCAGTGCTCTCACTGATGGAAGGTTTTTGATCAAAATCTCACAATACATGGCCCCATTCATTCTTTCCCTAATATGAATCAGTCGTCCTGTCCGTCTAATCCTATCTGTTCTGATTCTTTATGGCAGAAAATTTATTATGAGCGCCATCAATAAAATTTGTGTGAACTGAAACGGAAACATCTGGAATTTGATTTATTTTTCCAGAGCTTGATGAGCATGAAAGAAGGGATCCATCTATCTATCCATCCATACATCCATCCATCTATCCAGCCATTCATCCGTCTGTACATCCATCCTTCCGTCCATCAGTCAGTCCATTCATCCATCTATCCGTACATCCATCTATCTGTCCGTCCGTACATCCATCTGTCTGTACATCCATCCATCTGTACATCCATCTATCCATCCGTCCGTCATTCATCTATCCATCCGGCCGTCATTCATCTGTCTGTACATCCATCCTTCCGTCCATCAGTCAGTCCATTCATCCATCTGTACATCCATCTATCCTTACATCCATCCTTCCGTCCATTCATCCATCTGTACATCCATCTATCCGTACATCAGTCCGTCCGTCCGTACATCCATCTGTCTGTACATCCATCCTTCCGTCCATCAGTCAGTCCATTCATCCGTCTGTACATCCATCTATCCTCCGTCCATCTATCCCTCCACAGACTCAAAAATCTAATATTTCTCCATCCATCCTTCTCAATCCTCATGTTTTCATTCTCAGATTTTATTTTTTTCTTGTTCTACATTCCATGCCTGAGCTTTTCAGAAACATCTGACACTAATGGTGAACATTTTTATCTGTTCTGGAGTTTGGTAAAATGATAGAATTTTGAAATAAAAAATTATTAATCTCCATCCAACACACCATGTCTACGCCTTTTTATTTCTGTTGTTCCTGTTTCTTTGGATGGTTCATCCATCTTCAAAACCACACTCTTCTTCTGCAATTAGAATACTAAATTGTTTTAAGGGACAGGAATTCCCCCTCTCTGAGCTTTCACCATAAAGGCACCAATATTTGTGTGCATTCAGAGTTTTTATTGAGTTCCTCACAGTGCAACCAGACATTTTCTTCTTGTTAGTTGTTCTTTCTGACGAGGATGTGAGCAACTTGTTCCTCAGAATCTGAGGGAACTTCGCTCATGTTTCATGAATGAACTTGAATCATTGTCTTCAGTTGTTGTTGGGCTGCGACACTGAATGTGAAATGAAACATTCATACTGAAACAGAACCTCGACACAAGAAAACATGCAGAGATGCAAACATCTTCTATCTGAGCATGAATTATTTTCTGGACCAACCTGGACAGACTTCCAACAGGACATGGAAACAGTCATTATGCAGATTCTGTTTGCTAAGCTGAATATTTCCTCTGGTTTAGAGCTCAGGACTGATAAAAATTTGAAGAGCTAAAATCCCTTTATTGTTACTTTAATTGATTATCTTAAACTCCAGTGTTTTTGCTTCGATATATATATGTGCTCTTGCCACTGCTACTGAAAAGTGGATGTGCAATGCTTTACTTTTCTTTCTTTAAACAATAACAAATCTTTAATTTTTCTTACAGGACTACACAGACGCCCTGATCGCAAATTACTATGTAAGTGTCTCTTCTTTTTTTGTGTGCAGGATTTACTGTTATTGTTCTGGTTTCCCGTCGGTTTCTCTATAAACACCACCGCCGTAACCAGATCCCCACTGTCATGCCATTCATGTAATAAACTGAATTGTGCAACAGAACGAATTTCCTATTTTCTTCTCCCCCGGTGTGGCCTGACATCCCAAAGCAACCAGGTGGAAGTGCATTAAAATTATTTAATTTGGTTTAACTTAACAGACTTTTAAAGCAGACAGTTCTCAAAGGGAGGCTGGTGTCCTGCAACTCTTAGATGTCTTATTGCTTCAGCACACCAGAATCAAACAACCGTGTCATCAGCAGGACTCAGGAGGATGTGATTCAGGTATGAAGGACTGGAGATGCTCATAAACTTTGCAGGACACCAGCCCTGGTGTTTGAGGACCATGTTTTGAGTTTTGACAGATATTTCCAGCAGAAATGACTCTTAGCAATCAAATCAACAGGCTAATATCTATAAAATCGGGACAGATGTGCTTGAAATCGTTGTCATCTCTTTCAGCAAGGAATATCTCCAAAAGAAAACATGCATTCTGTATCTTTTCGCCCAAAAATGGCGATATATCCATGGCTGCTGTTGCTGAAATCTTGCAGCTGACAGAACAGTTTTTTGGATTTCTAAGAAGTTTAAGCAGAACTAAGATGGGCAGCAGCAGCAGACGGGTGCAAAGCTCCTTTCTCAGATGAGTCCTCCTTCCGATTCTTCTGGAAAATCCCGTGTTCGGAGAAGAAAATGTGAGATACCATAAGTCTTGTGTGGTTCCAACACTGAACCACGTGGTTGCTTCTCATCTAGGGCAGTGGACTTCTCGCCAAAAACACTACCTTAGATAAAGAGTGGCTATAAAACACCCAAGAGCAACTTCCTCCCACGAACCAGAATGAGTGTGATTGATGGTTGATGATTTGTGAATTTTGTAGCTTGATGGACCACTGTTATAAAGATTAAGTGACTCAAAGATCAAAATACGGACATTTTTTACCCTCAGTTCTCAGACTGTCAGAGGTTATAAGGAACAAGAACCAACACTTAAAAAAAACATAAAAAAATACCAAAGAAACCTTAAAAAAGCCTAAACTTTTAGTTGTTGACACCATGATGTTCACCACATAGGATACTAGTTGCTGTGCATGTTTAACAATACCCCGAACTCTAACCGTTTTATGAAAAGTAAAAACCGTGAGAGGTGTTGCCAGTAAGATGCATTAGATGTTTATAATTAGATTTTTTTGTTTTTATTTACTGGTGATGCTTTGCTTTTTTAAATGTCTGAACAGCCTCTGCTTAAAAATGTGAATCCTGATGGATATAAGTGAAAACTAAACATCTACCTTTAATGTTTCTTTAGTTGTGGCCTCCAGTCCAGATTGCAAATTTCTACTTCATTCCACTCCATCACAGGTGAGCTCCTTATATTTGTGTCCTTCCAGTCAGGCTGGAAGGAAACTTGCTTAAAGAGTTGAATCTGCAAACCCCAGTTTAAATGTATTCCCAACTTGTGATGCATAGTTCTGTTTTGTGGGATTTGGCTTCATCGGCCCCTCTGCTTTCAACACGTCACTTTTTACTCGTCGTTTCAGGCTGGCCGTCGTCCAGATCGTTGCCGTTGCCTGGAACTCCTACCTGACCTGGAAGGCCAACAAGATGTGAAGAAACCTCACAAGTCCAGCCTGTCTTGTTGTTGTTGATGAAGATGATGATTTTTACACTCATTTGTACTGTAGACTGAGAGTGTGTGAGAGAAATGAGCGCATCTTACTTTAGTCTTCTGATATTTCCAAAGTGTAAAACTGTGACTGAATCACATGTGAAAGGTCGGGGAAGATTGCTCGACTCTTGAGTGACACATTCGCACTTGAAAGTCAAACTTGCATTTTTTTGCAGAAACGTCTGTGAAAGTTTATTTCTGGAAATGGGATTTGGCTGCAGACGTGGAGCCACACGTACATTAACACCTGCTGGTTGATGAAGGGAATGTTCTCATTGACTCAATGAGCTTCACCCATGATGTATTTTTGATTTACAGGCTTGTTTTACTCGACTCTTCTCTACCTGACTAATTGTACTTTGATTTTGTTCTACTGCCAGCATTTTAATAACCCTCAGGAAGAAAATGCACAAAGCATGAGCGCAGTCATGGAAGCCAGTCGTTTAATAAATAATTTACTGTTATCCATTGTGCTTTACAGTTTTCTGATCAACTTTAAGTCTGTGGAAAATAACGTGTCCTTTTTTTTTTTTCTGTTTGGCAGTGTGGAGCTCAGAATTGGTGTCTGAGTACCAAGTAGAAGCCCAACAGATTTACTTTCACAAGCGGAGCACTACAGCTTTTGCTATAGTACTCCACTTGGTATATATGTGAAAAATCTTTATTATGAATTGTTGGGCTTTTTATTTCCTGATGTTATGGACACGGAGACGGAAAATTAAAGGGAAGAAAGAAAGAAGATGAAGAGAGGTAGGAAATAAAAAGTCATGAGAGAGGGCGAGTTGAAAATACAAGAGAGGAAGGGGAACAAAGAAAACACAGGAAAACATTGAAGTCTGGCTCCATACCCACAGGACGGCAGAGAGAGGGGGAAAAAACAAAACAAAACACGAAAAAGGAACATCGACAAAACAAACCTAACATCGTGAACTAAACAACCACATCACACAAAAATGGATATAAAAATACAACAATGTCACAGAAAAACTCATGGTACTGATAAATCAAGCTCTAGTAATGATAACCTCAGCCCAAGAATATATCCTTAAACACCAGAGACCCCACATCTATGTGTGTGTGTTAGCATGCTGGTGCATATAAGGTTTCTCCATAAGAGTGTTCGATAGCTGGTGTGAGAAGACATCAATCCGTCTCCCAGGAATCGATGCAGACATGGAGATCGGAGCCAAGACGTCCAAAGGACCCCCAGAGCCCCAAGGGGCCGACCGCATCCCCCAAGAGAGGAGCAAAGGAGAACCCCAGGGGAACGTCCAGCGGCTACTATGCAGGGGCCCGGGGGGCAGCAGTGACGAGCCCGACAAGGGACCGGCCGACGAGGGACCCCCGCCTCCTCGCTATCCCGTGGCGTCCTGGGTCCCAATTTGAATATACAACTTAGACACTCCCACTTATAACATTTTCACACGACACATATGGAGGGATTTTGGGGTGGGCACACTTTTCGGCATCCAGAGGGGGAGCGGTTCAATCAGCTTCACCTCTGGTGCCGGTGCCCACTGTTATACCACTTATAGACACTGAGGGCTCAGGGTGGAGGTTGGGGGATGTATGACTGCCTTCCCCACATCCCACCCTTCTGTTTTAAATGCACATTATAACAACACGCATCAACACCATACTCGAGCGGGAGGACAGAGGCTAGGGCTCTTGACGGAGTGACGTAGGGGAAATCGGCCCCCCATTAAATGTAAGTCCTGAGGTGCGCCAGGCGAGAGGGCAGCCCAAGATCCAACCTGACAGGTAGACAAAGACATACAGACACAGTCATACGTTCCCTCCCTCTTAAACACATACATTCTCACTAACTCACCAAGACACCCAAGAAATGACGCTGTACCCTCACTCACACACCCCATGCACACTTTATGCTCCCAGGTCCAGGTACCGATGCCCCAGTAGAGCCACCAGCCCCCGGACCCAGGAGATGGACCCCTTACCTTCTAGGACGGAGACAAGCAGACCGCCAAGGGCCCCACAGTGGCGAAGCATCCCGACAGCCCAGGACCCCGACCAGACCACCTGTTCCTCCTCCGGACCCCAACCCCTGATGGCCCGTAGCGAACAGGGGTGTTAGAAGACCCCTAGACTCTATCCTCCCGCTCGAGTATGGTGTTGATGCGTGTTGTTATAATGTGCATTTAAAACAGAGGGGTGGGATGTGGGGGAGGCAGCCACACATCCCTCAACCTCCACCCCGAGCCCTCAGTGTCTATATGTGGTTTAACAGTGGGCACCGGCACCAGAGGTGAAGCTGATTGAACCGCTCCCCCTCTGGATGCCGAAAAGTGTGCCCACCCCAAAGTCCCTACATATGTGTCGCATGAAAATTTTATAAGTGGGAGTGGCTAAGTTGTATATTAAAATTGGGACCCAGGACGCCACGGGATAGCGAGGAGGGAGACCCCTCCTCGCACCCCAGTGATGTGCCCATGCCCCAAGACCCTATATGTGTGGTGCTGTGGCCCACGGCCACAGCACCACACGGACCCCAAGGCAGTCCCCCCAGCCCCATCCCAGAAGGGAAACTAAACCCACCCTGACATTCGCCCTACTCTCAAAACACAAAAGACACTAGACACCCAGGTTGAGCTGCTCAATGGCCCGGCAGGCAACCAAACCCAGCGCCCCACCCACCTGCCCTGCACGCCCACTACCCGGCCAGTCCACCCGCAGATCCAACCCAACCCGGGCAAATGCCCGACCCCACCGCACAGGGCCACTCACCCCCCCATTGCCATGTTAACTAGTTCTAACTTTTCCAATAAAATGTCTGTTAATGAGACGCATGTGTTCGTGCGGTCGCTGTGTTCTTCCAGAAGAGAGGGAAGATTCGCCCAAGCATGATTAATTTGCTTTGCCTATGCTCCAACCGAAGCAGGGCTGCTCTCTGACACGAGAGAGGCAACGCTGGTCGGTGGGTGGATACGCGCTTCATGTCGAATCATCCCCAAAATTTAATCAGTTGTTCCTGGTCCCATTGCGGACATTTCCTGAAAATTTCATCGAAATCCGTCCATAACGTTTCGAGTTGTGTTGGGAACAGACATATGGGCACAAAAACATTATTACCTGCTGGCAAAAATAAAATGGTTACAAAATAAAACAATTTACTATCAAACTTTTTACTGTAATAAAATTACAGTAAAATTGTGAAAAAATTACAGTAAAACTAATAAAATACAGTTTCAGAATAAAACTACTGTCATTACAGTAAAGCTGTAAAATTACAGTGGGGTTTACCATAGAAATTACAGTAATTGGCTGCTAACCCTGCTACAAGTACCTTACAGTAATTTATTTAACAGTGTATACATATAGGGTAAAATATTTCCCGATGCATCCACATTTAGTTGCATGTTGCTTAGCAACTACCATCCCCACCACAAAAACTGAAGCCATCAACAAGCGTCACTCATAATTTAGGCGGGCACCTTTCTTAAAAGTTAGTGGGTTGAATTGAAAGTTTCCTGGAACAAAAGTGACTTTAAAGCGTGCTCCACTAATTATTGAAACGATTGAAGACGATGCGTTAGGATGAACTCTACAAACTCAGCCTAATTTCTTTAATTCCTAATCATTGCACTGTTGGAGCACCCAATTATGTCCAGCTTCCTACCATCTCACTGTTCATATAAGGCAATAAATGTAACAATTTGGAGATGGTCGTCCTTCAGTCTTCTCTTTGTCTTTCCACCAGTACCACTGCCAGTTAAACAGTTCCTCAGCATGATACTACCACCACCATTCTTACTAACACAGTTCATCCAGTGTTCTTAGGTTTGAAAGCCTCGCCTTTTTTGTTCTAAAGATACATTGTGCAGAATTGGTGGAGTTAATTGACGTTGGTTTGTTTCCTTTTAAGGACTTTAAGGTAGACGTTCAGACCAGTTTTATTAGGCATGTTTGGGGTAATAGTCCAGTTGAAATCTCCCAATGTGTCCAACATTCAACTATTTGACCCAAACTGTCACCCTTCAGTTGAATGAAGTTGGTTTGGATGTTCAGGAACCACCAAAGCACCAAGAACTAAAAATTGCAGGAACATCAATGAAGCTATTTTTACATCACTATAGACAGAGATAAAGCTTGACTGAAATCTGCAGCTGCCCACCTGGACGATCCAAATCTCTTCTGAAGAAAAACGTTACGATCGAAGGCTTAAAGGAATGGCTGCAAATATCAAAATGTATATTTATAGCAGTCGAAGTCTGACATTCAAAGAACAAAAAGACACTGTCGGGTATGGTGGAGGCAGCGTCATGCTGTGGATCTGGTGCATTGTGGAGGGAATAATGAAGAACCTCCAAATCCAACTGAACACCAACACCTAGATAGTTAAAAGGCCTCCAGGCTAAACTAAAGCTGATGAAATGACCTTCCCAAAGTACCGACCTCAGCCTCATCAAACGTTTGTGGACGATGATTAAAAGTTATGTCTGTGCCCAGAAAACCGAACTCTACATCCTCAGCCAACAACCGGGGACAAATATCAAGCTTGAATGATCATATTTGATCATTAAAGCCTTAATAATCTGGTGAAAATCCACATTATGACGTTTCCTGGCTCATCTGTACTCAGCCCGTTTTGGTTTTGTCTATTGTTGCTTTTATGTGTGTGCGTGCATGGGAGATGGGGGGGTTGTAGTTGTGGTGATGTTTTTTACTTTTGGGTTTTGGGAAAAGGGGGGGGGAGGGGATTGTGGGTCATTTTCATCTGTAAAGCACTTTGAGAAACTTTGTTGGGGTTTGAAAAGCGCTTTATAAATAAAGTTTGATTTAAATTGTTAAATTATATAAACTATCATGTGACCATTTAATCCTCCAAGTCCTTAAAGGCCCCCAAATAATCTGACGTTTAGGGTATATAAACATTGAACAGGAACCACAAGACTTAACAGGATTGTGTTATTTTCCAGGTCATTAACTTGATTGTCGTTTGATTGTGCAGATTAAACAAGATTAGTTAGTTTTTTTTTTTATTAATTCTCTAGTGAAAAATCAACTGTTCAACTCTGTTTTCCCTCTTGATTATTTGTGGTCACCCTTCAACGTTTCAGATCATCAAACAAAATTTATTAACAGACGATAACCCGAGTAAATACAAAAAGTAGTTTTCAAATAACTGCATTTATTTGGGGACAAAAGCTGTCTAAACCAACCGGGAAACAAATTTCCCCTTAAATCTCACAGCTGCTTGTGCCGCCTAGTCTGCGGTAACGGCCTCTGAGTTTTCTTGTTGCAGAATCGTTTTAATTTAACCCCACTGAGGGGGTTTTCAAGCGTGAATGAACCATTTAAGGTCAAGCCACATCACATCAGCTGGATTTAAGTCTGAACTTTAATTAGACCACTCTAAAACTTTCACGTTTGATTTGTGTTTTTGGAGCCATTCCGAGGTGGATTTGCTGGTTTGTTTCGGTTTATTGTCCCACTTCATAGCCCAGGTGTGCTTGAAGAGGCAAAGCAGCCTCAGACCATGACACTACCACCGCCGTGTTTAACTGAAGGCATGCTGTTCATTTCCTAAAATGCTTTGTTACCTTTAGGCCAGGTGAACCTTCCAAAAACATCTGTTTTGTTCTCGTTAGTGCACAGAATATATTCTCAAAACTCCCAGGGATCATCAAGATGTTTGTTTTTTATACTAATGTGAAACTTTTTCATGGATGCCATTTTTTTCCTCAGCCTCTCTGTCTTGTTGAATCATGAACTCTGACCTTAACTGAGGGAAGTGCAGCCTGCAGTGCTTTGGATGCTGTTCTGAAAGATTCTGACGAATTTATGTAGTTTGGTCACTTCTGGGAAGGTTCACCACTGTTTCACTTTTTTCAGTTTGTGGAAAATGATTTTGAAACTCTTGACTGATAGATGTTGAAGACTTTTCTTCCTTCCTGACTTACATTTCTGTAGATCTCGGCATGATTTGTTGCGTTTCGGGATCCTTTAACCTACTTCATGTAGACAGACAGGTTCTATTGAAGGGATTTACTTATTCCTGTTAATTACAATAAACTGGTTATTTGAAAAGGGAGGCAATAAAATGTGTGCATAGGGCCAGGTTGGTTCTGAGCTGTTCAATTCAAGTGAATCATATTCATGAATCTTCCACCGATTATCAATAATGAACCATAATGCTATTTCTTTCTTTTGAGAATTTATTTTCACACGAGCACATTTTAACAAATAAAAATCCCACATATTAAAAAATTTGGGAGTTAATGTCAGTGGACTGTTTAACTTCACTGAACTGCAGCGGAAACTTCTGGTGAGTCATGTTTTTCTGGGAGGCTGCTGAGCCACGCTGGCAGCCGCATTAACAAACACTCAGGCTATATCTGCAAGCGGAGAGCATCTGACGAATGCGTTGAAAACCCGCCAAACAGCCTCTTTTACCCCCTCGAGGGACGGGAGCATCTCTATCCAGAGAGCTGGAGGTTTTTGAAGCAGCACTCCAACTCCCTGTGATTTTCAAATTAAGCCAATGTGATAAAATGAGTGGAGTGTTGTTCCAGAGCAACCTGAACAGGAGGGTGGGTGGAGCTGATCTGAACGCAGCGCTGCTCAAAAGTTTGACTATTTCTAGATATTTAGCTTCCAAACAGCCAGACTTTGGAAGTGGCCTTGATCAAAAGTTCTCCAGACGTCCTGAAGGTCTTTCAAACTACTTGTGTGGACTTGGGCTTTCGTTTCACTGATTTTCGGTCCGATCTGTATCTAATGGTGAAAGCATGTTTTGCAGAGCATGAATAAAAATAAACAGAGATTAGAGAAATAACAGAACAAGCGTCAGACATGAAAACCCATCTACTGTTGATTAATAGCATTTCTCATGTCTAAGTAATCAAATAATCTCTCCCTGCAAAATGTTGGAAACCAAACATTTGAGCAAATTTAATCAGTCAAATACAGTTGACGCTTTTGTCAAACCACTCAAAAAGAAAAATAATGTGCAACTCACCTTTCGAAGCCACATATCGTTGACAGAACAGAACCATCTGAAACAAAAACTGTCTTTTTACGTCCACAAGGGTCCTATTAATGTCCTCCAAAGTCTAATGTCTACAATCTAAAATAATCTGCCACTCAAAACCTTGATAATTTCCTTCCTTGTGTGTATTTCTTTCAAAGGTTTCATCATAGCTAAGGTTAGCATGCAAATATTAGCCTAAAAACAACACACCACCCTCTTTCTTTGTGTTTATTGGTGGTTGGCAAACAACAAATTGGTGCATTACTGCCCCCGACTGGTATGGAGTGTGGACCAGAATGTCACTCAAGGTTGCACTTGCCTTCTCTAAGACTGGTGATGTATTTGCATCGTCTCTGCTTATGCTAGCTTTGCCCTTGGTTTTATTAAGCCAAGCTCTAATGTCCATTTTGGCATGCAGAGTCTCAAAGTATCTTCTTTACCACCTCCAAAAGCCCTGATTAATAGCATACAGCACCCTCTGCTGGTTGTCTTGTGTCAAGACATTGCATGGTTGCAATTTACAATTGTGTAATTTACACTGGTGTTGTAACCTGTCTTGAGCAGCCTGATACCTAAAGGGTAGTAGCCCGGAGTAGAAGTTCATGAGTCAGCATCTGGCAACAACCAAATATCTTCTCATCTAAATTGAGCCAAATCTGCTGTCAGCAAAAGAACTAAAAAGCTTGAAAGGTCTGGAACACTGGCTGAACAAGGACCGTTTACATACCCTTTCCAGAAAATTAGAATATAATGGAAAAGTTTATTTATTTCCATAATTCCATTCAAAACGTTCAGCTCATAAAACAGGAATTCAAAAAATTTGAATACTGTCAATAAATCACCATTTACTTTTCAGTTTTTGGAGAAAAAAAGAAAGAAATTAGGATCACATCAAATGAATCAAAATATGGTACTTTCAAAACAATACGTCAATCTCCAATACTTGATAGAGAATCCCTTTGCCTTAATCACTGCCTCGATGTGCCGTGTCATTGAGGCAATCACCCTGTGGCATTGAGGCAATCACCCTGTGCCATTGCCTTGGAGTTATGGAAGCCCAGATTTCTTTGACAATTGCTATCAGCTCTTCTTTGTTTTTGGGTCTGGTGCCCCTCATTTTCCTCTTGATAATATCCCATAGATTCTCAATGGGGTTTAGGTCCGGTGAGTTGGCTGGCCAGTCAAGCACTGATGGCACCACGGGCATCCAACCAGGTTTTGGTGCTTCTGGCGGTATGGGCAGGGGCCAGGTCCTGCTGGAAGATGAAATCTGCATCTCCATACACATCCTCAGCAGAAGGAATCATGAAGTCCTCTAAAACATTCTGGTAGACTGATGCGGTGACCTTGGATTTAAGAAAGCAGAGTTTACCAACACCTGCACCCCAAATCATGACTGTCTGTGGATATTTCACACTGGACCTCAAGCAGCTTGGGTTCTGTTCCTCTCCCGTCTTCCTCCAAACCCTTGGACCTTGATTCCCGAATGAAAGGCATACTTTACTTTCATCGGAAAAGAGGACCTTGGACAACTGGCCAACAGTCCAGTTCTTCTCATTGGCCCAGTTGAGACACGTCTGAATGTGGTGGTTTATGAAGCTGTGAATCTCGCCTTATTCAACTCTTTCTGGATCTCTGCCAGATTCATAAATCTTCTCTGTTTGATGATCAGCTGAACCTTGCGGTCAGCTCCTCTGCTGGTGCATCTTTTCCTGCCACATTTTGCCCTTCCACTAGACTTTCCATTGATATGCTTGGACACAGCACTCTGTGAACAGCCAGCCTCCTTAGCTATGAAGTTTTGTGGCTTACCCATCCTATGGAGGGTATCAATGACGGTCTTCTGACCAGTTGTCAAGTCTGCAGTCTTCCCCATATTGAACCTAACTGAGACAATTGAACCAAAGTGAAGCAATTTAATGACACCTGGAAAAACCTGTGCAGGTGCTTTGAGTTTAGTAGATGAGTAGTGTGTGACACTCAGTTGGAAACATTCAGAATCGTAAAGGAAGTAAATAAAAAAAATCTTCTAAAGCTCACTGGTAAGGTTTGGCATAAAGGAGTCAGCAAGTCTCCATTATGTAACTATTAGATGCTATCAAAATGGCAACCAGCTGGTTGGGATGAATGCCAGTGAAGTTGTTTATGTCCTTCCATCACAAATGTAGATACTGGGAGTTTACCTGGAACTGTGTGCTTGTTCCCATCCCCCCCTCTGCGACCCGACCAGAACATGATGGATGCTTGCTTTGGTTAGATGAAACCAAGACTGAGCTTTACAGCAAACACCCCAGGTGGAGTTCAACAAAGGATGAATATACTGAAAAGTGCCTCAAGCCCATCATTAAATGTGGTCGATGACCTGTGATGCTGCGAGCCTGGTTCTCTTTCAAAGGTCCTGAGAGTCTTGTTGGAATACTGGACATCATGGACTCTCTGAATTCAGTATGTTCCGATAGGTGGCCAAATGGAGACAAACACAAAATCAACATTCTTCCATATCCATCTTAGAGGTCCATCCAGGCCTAAATACGTGCATAAGAGAGCCAGGATAAAGATGCAACAAAACAATGTAAACATTCTGATTAAAATGGTCTCGTTCCTCTCTAGTGATTTAGTAGTTTTACAGAGAGCAATATTACCACAAAAAATCTAATGCAACTGCATCATTGAAGGACAAATATGTGCTAAATACTTTATCCCGGGTTAACACAAACTGAAAATATGTTCAATGTTGCTTCATTTCAAGCCAGCGAGGAGGGGAAACTAAAAAAAACATTATATAGTTTTATTGTTTTGCTGTGATTTAAAACCTGATTAATGTTGATTACTGACTGGGTAAAAATGGTTTCCAGACATTTATGCCAAACGCGGGGGATTGTAGAGCCTTTAATTATATTAGAAGAGGACCCAATGTCTACGCTTCTGTAATGTAAAATGAACACCTGTAAAAAAAAAAAAATTAACTACAAATTTAAAGAGTCAAATTATTACCCTTTCTTAACATGTAAGATCAAATGTCTTACAGCAGCAGGTTCAGCACCATGGACAGCTCACTATTCGATTAGTTTGAGTCAGAAGTTTCTTAATGAATTAGATGCAATCGATGTAAATATAAATTTAATTCATGTTTGAGTTTTCCCGTCTTGTTTGCATCATTGTTGGGGTTTAATTTATGCATTGGATTCTTTGAAAATCATATATATTAAAGGAAAAATTATTCAACTTTGCACAAATCATAGTTTTGGATGAAAAACTAAAGTTTTGACCAAACTTCAAAACAGGAAGAGGTCTCATATTTGGAAAGTAAGTCTTTTTAGCCAAACGTCGGTCTGTTAAACCCAAGAAATAAACAAAACAAGATTCTAGCGTTTTCTTCGGCTTTTAAAATCAGATGGAAAACAAACAAAGCTGTAAAAATCGCTCATTACATTCTCAGTCCATCAGCGCTGTTTGGGATGCGCGTCGTTGTGCCTGTCTTTTAGAGCTGCCCGCTTTCCAAAACGGCGGCATGTTGTTGCATTGACGTCAAAAAGGAGCGGGCTGGATGTATAAAACGCTGCAGACCTCTGGAGTCGCGGCTCACAGGACTTTCCAGAATCAGAGCAGACATCTCTGAAAAGTTCAGCTGGATCAACTGAAGAAAAACAAGTGAGTTCTGCAGATTTTCTTTTCCTGTTTTGAAGATTTCTTTAAAAGCAAAAGCTAAAGGTCATAACGGTCTTTAGATGGGAGGGAAATAGACTATCTTTGGTCATTTTTATGCATTTGTTTTAAAATAAATGTCAAGCAAAACATTTTTGGGTATTTTTGTTTTGACATTTTTTTTCTACTTCACTTGTTTTGCCTATAATGTATAACTCCTTTATGAGATTAATTGCATTTATACCTGAGATAAAGAAGTTAGAATTACTCAGTTTCATCTAAGTTTCAGGGCTCATAAAAACAATGCAGCCCATGGGATGTTTAGTTTTTAATGATTTCCCTCCGTTGCAGAACATGAAGCCTGTCCCCCTCCTGCTGCTCCTCTCCTCGGTCCTCCTCTCATCACACCCCCGCCCCGCCGCCGGCAGACCGCGCTCTCTCCCCGGCTGGCTGGATGGCAGCAGCCGCCTCCAGACGCAGCAGGTGGACGATGTTCTCCTCAGAGCGGCCACGGACAGCGCCGCCTCGGATCTGATGGACGACAACCTGCTGAAGCTCCTCCGGCGGAGGGACCCGGACCGCCTCCACCTGCTGCCGCCCGAAGCTGACGGCGAGGAGGACGAGGCGCTGAGGAGCGCGGTGCAGCTGCTGAAGCGCAGCGAAGATCCGCCGCTCTCCATCGACCTGACCTTCCACCTGCTGAGGAATATGATCCAGATGGCCAAGATGGAAAGCCAGCGGGAGCAGGCTCAGCTCAACCGCAAGGTGCTCGACGAGGTGGGGAAGTGAAGCCTTCAGAGGACGCCTCATTGCAGAATCCAAGACCTCTGAGATGAGTTCCGTTCGTGCGCCTGCCTTCGCCACTGACAACATTTTACGCACACATGGTGCCATTTTACGCATCGTGTCAATAACATGTGTTTTTGTTTTATTAAAGAACAGTGACGGAAAACATGGAACAGGACATCTCAGACCTTCCTCATCCCCATCCTCACCCTTAGGTCCCCTAAAACTGGACTGTAGAGGATCTGCTTAGAAAGTGAAACCATCCAACGTCCTCCTGTCTGTTTTGAACATTGTGTCGTTTGGAAATCGGCTGTTTCTTTTCATCCGTGCCTAAATTAGCGGACTGATGAATGAGGGTGTGAATGGTACCATAAATAGTTCCCAAGCTAAAGAACAGAATTAGGCCGTTTCAAGACAGAACAATGTTCTTCTCAGCCGACTGAATGTCTGGGAAAGATTCATCTTTGCAGATTCGTGGCAGCAATTGAGATTGTTGAGAAAGAAACTTATAAATATTATCGTGGTTTTAACTAGCATATAATTAAACCACCCGAGTTCATTGAACATCTCAGTCTGTCTTCAGAACTGTGGACTCACTTTTCTGTAGAACAAGTGAGGGGATCTGTTTGTTTGTGCTTATGTCATCATTCACATCGAGACATTTTCCTAATCATTTCCGCTAATGTTTTCTTTAAGGTTTTGTTTTTACCTGAGCAGGAGCACACTCACCTGTACATTATAAACTGTAGCATGAAAACTGAAAAAAAGAAGAAAAAAAAGAAAAGCTTCGTTTCGTTCACATCTGTCACATCTGTTTTTGTTTTAGCAACACAATTTAAAAAAAGTTTTTTGCCATTTATATTTTGTAATAAAAAAGATTACATTAAAACATTGTGGATTTTGACTTTTCTTGTGCTGATTAATTTCATTTTTTTGTGATTGCGATTTCAGAAAGGTGGGTTGTGATTCTGAACAAACGAAGATTGCCTCTGCAAGAATAACATTTCTGATTAGGTCAGAAATATCTTCTTAAAACTAAGAATTGGAGATGAATTATTGGGCAAATTAAATTGAACCAATTAAATAATTAGAATTTAAGCAATTTTTCTTTGATACTCTGCAGCAGAGTCAATGTGGAGAAAACTATTGATAATTTATAGTAATCATTTTCTTCACTTTGTGCCTGTTCTGAATGCAATCTTTTATGCATAAATGTGTTTTGTCTTTTTGTGTTAGTGATAGTTTCTATCTGTTTTGCTTATTTTGTTGTTACTTTTCCTACATTTGTAGGCATATCCAGATATTGCAATTTAGCTCAAATATTATGAATTGTTTTAGAGCCTCTTGTTTTTCTTGTTGCGTTGAGTTTTAACTCTTACATCTTTTTGCTGAAATTTTGCAATTTAAACAAAAGTCAAACTGTGAAATCGGAGGAGCGGATTAGCTGGAGAGAAACTGATCAACTACAGACAAATGTGTCATCACTTTCATGTCATCTGCTCCGTATCATCATGTTGACTAGAGTCTTGCTGAGGAGCCATGAAGTCCAATGAAGAGTGACAGCTGATGGAGTCATGAGCGAGTTGTTGGGAACAAACGATAAGAGAAGGAGAGACAAAAACAAACCCAGAAGGCAAATTGGCCTCAAGGCTCCTGGGTTTCTGTGACTCACCTCAAACTGTTCAAATTTTGTGTTTGTGTGTACAAGATTAATATCTTAAAAGAGAAATAGTAATATAATAAATTTACAATCAATACAGTTATGACTACTGTTATTATCAATATTGAAATGTTATCACTATTAACATCCTAATTAACGTTATCAATATTAGAGAGAGGAGGGGGGGGGTTAAATGGGTAGCTGGGTGGGTAAGTAAGTTAGGGTTAGTATGCCAACTGGTAGAAAATGTTTCTACCTAATGACACCCATGTGCAGCAATCCCTCATACTGGGTGTGAATGTGGTAGCAATGGAAAGAGGAAAAAAATCTCCCTTTTAACAGGAAAGAACCTCCAGCAGAACCTGACTCAGTGTGAGCGGCCATCATCTGCAACCAACAGGGCGTTTGAGAAGACAAAGAAAGACAGAAGCACTGATCCAGTAGTACTTTCTATGTTAAAGAAAAACTAAGGCGTAACTGTCAGCAGCAGCTTTTCTAATGGCCTCATCTAGCAGTGTGTTTGCATGCGTCTCTAAATCGAGCTTATAGCAATAATTGAGCAAATACCTTAACCAGAATGGGAGCCTTTGTCCAAGTTAACATGTTCCTCAGAAAACTGAATTACTGGATGAATCGTGTTTGACTCTGAGACGCTAGGTGGCGACATGCTCCCTTTTGTGTTGGTCTTGTATGCCGCCGTCTTCGTCTTCGCCGTCATCCTCTTCGTCTTCGCCGTCTTCCTCTTCCTCAGTACGTGAGGCTGCGTAACTGTGTGTCTGAGATGACTGTGTGCAGCACAGGAGCACCGCAGGGTACAGTGCTCTCACCTTTCCTCTTTACCCTCTACACCTCAGACTTCACTTATAACAACAGCAGCTGTCACTTCCAGAAGTTCTCTGATGACTCAGCCATTGTCGGCTGTGTGACTGAGGGGAACGATCTGGAATATAGGTCAGTCATGAAGGGCTTTGTGGACTGGTGTGAGCGAAACCACCTGCGCTTGAACACCAGTAAGACAAAGGAGATGGTGATCGACTTCCAGAGAAACACACCACCTCATACACCAGTGAACATTCAGGGCTCAGACATTGAGGTTGTAGATACTTTTAAGTACCTGGGTGTTCACTTTAACAATAAACTGAACTGGTCCCATAACACAGACGCTCTGTATAAGAAGGGTCAAAGCCGCCTCCATTTCCTAAGAAGGCTGAGGTCCTTCAGAGTAAGCACCCATCTGCTTATGACTTTTTACCACTCTGTTGTTGGCTGCATAATCCACTTCGCTGCGGTTTGCTGGGGTGCAGGCAGCTCGGACCGAGACAGGAAGAGACTGAACAAGCTAGTGAAGAGAGCCAGCTCGGTCCTGGGCTGCCCGCTGGACTCTGTGGAGGAGGTGAGTGAGAGGAGGATGCTGGCGAAGTTGACCTCCATCTTAGACAACTCCTCTCACCCGCTGCACCTGATTGTGGAGGCTCTCAGCAGTTCCTTCAGCTGACGGTTAAAACATCCACAATGCAAAACGGAACGTTTTCGTAGATCATTTGTTCGCACCTCTGTGAGACTCTATAACTCCACTCTTTAATTAATCATCACTATTACCTGTTCAGTACAATATTCCATTGTGCATTATTTATTTATATTTATTTATCTACAGTTCCTTTTTGTAAACTAATTTTTTGTATTTTATTGTACTTTCTTCATCTTCCACCAGTGTTATATCGATGTCTGTCTTTTACCTCTGCACCTTATTCCTTTATTTCGATTTTCTCCTGATGCATGTAGACCCACTGTAGGAAAGAGACAAAGCTAAACACGTAAGATCTAAGCAAATACTGAAACCAGCGGACTGAAGAACAAATGACCAATTATCTGTTTCAGCAAAGGTCATTAATGTGTTTCGGCTGTGAGTAGCGTCACTAATCAGCACAAAAAAGGCGACCACATCAGCAAAGAATATCAACAGATTGCCAATACAGAAGAAACAGAGATGGTTGGCATGTTTCTGTTTGGGACAGTATGTTGTTATACACTGCTTCACCAGCAACTCTTCTTACTTTACAAAGCCGGTTGTTTGGTGACGTTTGCTCATTTGTGTGCTGTGCTGTCAAGAGAATAAAAAACGTTGAGATTAATTAATTATGATTGTAATTAATTAATCTAATTGATCTCTTTTTTAATCTCACCCAATAATCTGAGAAAAGCCCTCATCTTGAGGTATACATGCTTCATCTAAAAGTCTTCAATAACCCCAGAAACAGTCACTAGATGTGTTGCTAGAATCGCTAGAGGGGTTTAAAAACCTGCTAGATATAGTGACAAAGTCGCTAAGTTGGCAACACTGTCCGCAGCTCACCGCTCCTCCCCATTACAATGGAAGCCATCTTATGATGAGTTTACAGCCAATCGATGTCCACTTCAGGGTGTGGTTTACCCACCTAACAACTCAAGCACAAGAAGCCCACAGCATAAAAACGGATTTTATTTAAAGGCAGCTCACATGCAGAAACAGTCAAATTAAAGATAAAAAATTAGATTAACGCAATTAAAAAACATAGCGCTCTAAATATGGCAGTAATGAATTAAACGCAAGTAATGTGATAATTTCACACCCCTATTTCATTTCTCTCTGAATTACAACCAATCAGTGTCACTTAACCACAGCTCGCGACTCTACTGGGCCATTTCCGAGTACATACCCCAAGACTGGTACTCCGTTGGTTCCTGAAATGGTCAAGAAAACAGCCCAAAAGGACCTGGTGTAGTGGAGACACGGCCATACCGGGAAGTAAAATTACTCTGAAATTCCGATATTGGAAAAAAGCCTTGAGTCACCCTTAAACCCAAGTTGAGTCCAGGGACCAGTGGTAAAGTGGCTATTGTAATCCTTGTCATTGCCTTTATCATAATTATTATCACCATTATGATTGGTATTACAATCCTTATAATTTGAGTAGGCTATGGCCAATCCACTATTGGAACTTTAGGGTAATTTTACCGCATCTTTATCTGACGGGGTAATCTGTTGGCCCGCTCCTCTCAGCCATGTAAAAGTGGCCTTTAAGGAATTAGTTAAGACGTCTGCATATCACAGCTCTCTCAGCAGTGAGCAGCATCACTAATCAGCGCCAAAACGTGCCCGCAGCAGCAGAAATAACAAGAGAAAGACATAGAAGAAGAAGGAATGGCTGTTGTGTTTACTATGTTGTGATAAACTGCTTAGCCAGCAACTCTCAGCTTGACTTAACCACAGCTCCTGCCCAGCAAATCTGTCAAGCCATTTCCGAGTACAACCCCTAGACTGGTACTCCGTTGGTTCCTGAAATGGCCCCAAAAATGGCCCTGTTGGCCCGGCCAGGTGAAGTGGAGACACGCGCATACCGTGAAGTTCCTGTAAAATTACTCTGAAGTTCCGATAGTGGAAACGCGCCTATAGTTGTTGGCATTTTGAAAGTTGATGGCTCAATTCCAGCCCCTCTCCCCCCCATCACCACATGACAATGTTTCCTCAGGCAAGTTGCCCACCAATTAGTGTTTGAGAGATTGAGAGAATGACGCTCTAGAATAAGCTCAAGTATAAGCTTTGACTGGTCAGAAAGCCTCTTAAGAGTTCCTTCCAATTTTCATTATCTTTTGTAGAACTCAGCTCAGCTAGGGATAAAGGGTGGTAACATAGGAAACTAGAAAAGAATGTAGACCACCAAGGCAAGTCAGTCCCCCCCTCCAATGTTGTGATCCAATTTGAACTTTTTTAGATTCCTTGACCATGAAAAACATACCTTCAGTAGCTGGATTCACACTGATATCATTATTAGTTCAGTAGTTATTCACAAAAATCCCCTTTTCAGTGATGACGATTTTGTTCTGGATTGTTTTGAAGATACATGAAATCCGTTAGCACAATTCAGATTCCACAATGTCCTGGCTATATGTTAGTGTTTGTTGCATCTCTACACCTTAATTTGTTCCCTTGGCGTTATCAAAACTCCAAATGTCCCCTATTTTGTTCTTGTTCTGGATCACAGTATCCGGAATTTTGGAAGGATCCCAATCAATCTTTGATATCTTGTAGAACCTGTTGGGAAGTAAACCTGTATTCTTTTTACTCAACACCCTGGCTATTTATTGTGAAGCTAAATGCTATCTCCCAAAGATAAAGAATCCTTTAAAAAATTCTTGGATCCAGACGGTGATCCAGATCACCCCCAAATTCTAATCACTTGTTCCTGTTCCCATTGCAGACATTTCCTGAAATTTTCAGCAATAACATTTTGAGTTGTGTTGCTGACGAATAACCAAACCCTGGTGCAAACACAACCTCTTTGGGGGAGATAATAACCCGATTCTCATGTTGCTTAACGCTGAGAGTCTTGTGCTGGGAGCAATTATGGACACCAGAGGGAAGTTTGACAATAATGTATGAATGGATGATTCCTCCAGGTTTCCAGAAGAGATCCAAGAGAAGGAGAGGCAAGTGGTTATTATAGGCGGTAGGAAATTATTGAGAAATGCTTGACAATATGAAGAGGAGACAGATTCCTACTCTTGGGAGAGTTGGTGGATTTCCAGGGAAAGGTGAGTACATCCACAGAGGCAGAGATTTGCATGTGGTGGTGATCGGCGGTTTGGAAATGTTCTCCTTTGTCCTTTTCTGCCAGATGGAGCTTTGTGGAGTGCTGGAGGCTGGACAGGCAAGTGAATGAGCAGTGAGTTGTTGTGAAGAAATCCAGACTATTTGAAGTCTGAAGTCAAGAGGCCTGATTACTCCTTCAATGTCTCCTTCACTAAGAAACCGTGTAATAATTGTTCTTTGTAAAAAAAACGATCGGTCACTCCGAGCTGCATATGCATGCTGCACGTAAACATTTTCTCCAACCCACATTGCCTGCATTAGCCACAGAAAAGAAACAGACGGCAAAACGAGCGAGTCAGAAAAAGCCAGTCTATTCTACGTCACAGGGAAAATTAGTATGCATGGTCTTGCCCACCTTGGCTTGCAACCGCCCACGGGAAGGCTGATTTTGTAGTCTGGAGAGAGCAGAGCACGTCTCTGCTAGTAGAAGCTATTAGCCAAAGCTAACTGTTAGCAACTTCACAGCATGGCAGAACAGGGTCAGGCTTGGTTTATTTGTGGACATAGCACATCAGCGTTGTATTTATTCACCTGAGAAAGAAGAGCTGAGGAAGAAACTGTTGAAATTTGTCTTGGAACACCGCCAGCAAAGTAAGTTAAGTTAATTATTTGTTTGAAGGCAGCATAAGAGTCACGTTGCAGTTAGCCAATCAGAGGCGAGACGTATGCATATTGTGAATAATAATGAGTTAGACTCGTGTCCCCACACCTCTGACAATCCGCAACCTCCTGAAACAAGAACGGCAGAGCATTTTTTCCACGTATAACGGCTCACAAGGCATTCATTCATACTGGAGACCACAGCAAATTTATCGAAGAAAACAAGTGAAAAAGACCTTTAATTAGCAAAACAATCTGGCAATTGCCTCAGGGAATCTGCTCCACTTTAAGCTCCTTCTGATTGAGCTTGACAAGCTCCAGCTATGTAATCATGGAAGACAGAGACACAGACCAACCTACACACAGCCTATCCATTATCATTATTATTATTATTATCTTTTTATGATTATAGTTTCATTAATATGATCAAAATCATATAATTATACCCACTATTGTACAGAGCTGTGTAGAAGCAAAAGAAAACGTTTTTTAAGTTTAAAAAAATATATATAATACCAATACTTACAATAGGTAATTCTTTCCACATACTTACCAGGTAAACAGTTTCTCCAGTGACAACTTTATGATGTTTACTGTAATATTCACTTGACCTAAAAATGCAACAACAAGCTGAACAAATAGAAACCCAAGGCTCGTGTAAAAAAGGAGATCTCCTTTAATAAACTGTAGGTGTGTCTGTCTGTGTCTGGTGTATTTTTGTTAGAACATGTTAGTTCTTCATTCCATCAAGTTCCTCGCAGTAGTAGGTATTCAGAAATTTTACTCAAGTAGGAGTAGCGATACTTCACAAAAACATTACTCAAGTAAAAGCAAATATACAGTGTAGGAAAGTTACTCTTTATCGAAAAAGTTACTGAGTAAATGTAACTAATTACTACCCACCTCTGCCATTGAAATCACTTAATGTTATATTATTATAATTAGTTATCATTACCATCATTATTATTATGAGTATTATACTCTCAGTATCTTAATCTGTTCATTATTATCATATTATCATTAATACTGTAATCCTTATCAATATAATCATGGAAGTATAAGTAGCCTACTAATATTTTATGAGTCAAAATATCAGCCTAATTAAAAGTAAAAAAGAAGAAGAAAGTAAAACTTTTAAAGGCTGATGCCCCAAACTCCCAGAAACAGCTGTCACACCCATCTGATGAGAGGTAAACAGATCAATAAGGTATTTTTAGCCTGAAAAAAATGAAAACATACTCTTTCTTCTCTGTTTTGTTTATTTGTTTCAGGATCAATTTATTAGCAGGACAAACACAATCATTAATCTGGCTGTAATGGTCCGTTTTGACCCACTTGGAACCAACCGAGGAGTCCTGAGTGATGCTGCTGTCAAACTTACCATAGAAGAGCCTTAAACATATTATGAGTTTTCTTCTCTTCCAACATCAAGTTTCTTTTTTTGTTTTTCTAACATGGACGAAAGCTAAAACTCTGGATCCTCACAGCTGCTTTAAATGATTAAAGAAGGTGAATTTAACCAAATAAGGGGTTGATTTAAATGTTAAACCCATAAATCTACAGCACTATAGCGACATTTTACTATTACTGGAATTCCCCAGGCGCAGACCAACCACAACCATATCTCTGAGCTACAGTGAGCCAGTGTAAGGACTTTAGAAATGTGGTGATGTGGCTACTTTCCTAGTTCTAGTGGGGACATGAGCAGCAGCAGCTGTCTGATTGACTTTTTAGGCAGACCTGTAGAGACGCTGTTGCAGTAATCAATCTGACTAAAGATAAACGCATGGATGAATATTTTTAAGGTCCTGTTGCAACATCAGTCCTTTAATCCTAGAAATGTTCTTCTGGTGATAGAAGGTAGAAATGATATAAATGTAGCCAAAGGTAGAGACGATTACGCATTTTGATGATGTCATCAAGCTGTCATCAACGAGGATAAATACTGAAGTTCAGTGTTCGTCTTTACACTACATATTGCAAGTTTAAAATGAGTTGTTTTCCGTTTAATGGGGAAAAAAGTCTGTTAAACTTGAAGCATTTTTAATTCAAATATGTGCCGCTTTATTTTTGTTCGATATTAAATTTATAAATAAGTAACCAGAAAAGCGGATAATTTTGAACATTGTGTTTCTTTTATATCTGGAAAGTGAGAATGTTCATAAATTACTTCACTTTTGTTTTAATTCAGCTGGAGAAAATTATGGCACATCCATCAATTGATTTGATCAACGCGTTCACGTAGGGTTTGGATGGGTTCAAAGTCACCTGGTGACATTATAATGTAGACCTGAGTATCATCTGCATATTTATGGTAGCTAATCTTATTGGTTGTTATACTCTGGGCTAGTGGGAGCATATAGATATTAAATAAGAGGGGCCCCAGGATGGAGCACCCCATGTGTGATTTCTGTCTGTTCTGATGAAGAATTGCCTATTGACACGAAGAATTTCCTGTCCTTAAGGTAAGACTCAAACCAGCCCAGTACTGTTTCAGAGAGTCCGACCCAGCTCTCTAGTCATTTCATTAGTAAATCATGGTCAACAGTGTCAAATGCTGCACTGAGGTCCAACAGAACCACCACTCTGGTTCTACCACAGTCTGTATTTATGCGGATGTCATTAAACACTTTGACGAGGGCAGTCTCAGTGCTGTGGTGAGCACGGAAACCAGACCGAAACATATCAAAGCAGTTTGTCATTGTTAGGAAGCTAATTATTTAACTGCTGAAACAGTTTAATTCAATAATCCTACTGATGAATGGAAGATTAGAAATTGGCCTGTAGTTCTGCATTAACATGTCCAGGTTGTTTTTCTTTAGCCGGGTCTTTAATATCTGCTGTTTTTGAAGCCTGGGAGAAGAGACCTGACAGGATCAGAGCAGACCCAATGACAGGGAAAACTTTCCAATGCCACTGGGAAAGTGAGAGTGAGATTGATGTTGTGCAAAGAACTTCATTAACATGTTTTGTACAGACCATAGACCTGTTATAACATGCTCAAGAAGAGGCATAATATATCCCTTTAAAAGCAGATAAACATCTAAAACATGCAGGGCAGTGTGCCCTGCAGCGTTTCCAAGGTTTGGGAAACTTATTATTACATTACATCATTTTTAGGAAATGATCAACAGTTTATGATCTCAAAATGCATACTCCAGTACTCAGTACTTGAGTAGCCTTTTTACCAAATACTTTGTTACTCTTACTTGAGGTCATGCTACTTTTGCTTGAGTACAATTTGTGGCTACTCTACCCACCTCTGCTCCCACCACATGCATGAAGCTGTTGCTGAACTGGAGAGCTCCTTCACTGTTGTCACAGGTCATTCCTCCCAGCAGCTGTAATACTTAGAAACCACCCCTGCTGTTATTTGCACAACTTTTTCCATTCCTTGTAAAAAAAAAAAAAAAGTATGTTGTTTTTATGCACAACCACACACAAATACTTGTATTTATTTTTATCTATTTTAAACTCCTCAGTTGTACATTTCCTTCACTGCACAGTCTCTAAATCTTTCTTTCTGTTTATTTTTTTTCCTGTGTGAATCTGGATGCCTCCGTTTTCCTGTCACTTTGCTGCTGTTACACCCGAAGTTCCCTACTGAGGGACAATAAAGGTTATTTCCTTTCTTCTCGTCTATTCTTTGTCATCGTGATTTTAATCCCACACTGTTTTAAAAAAATTATTATTATTATTTACATAACAGCTTAAATTAGTAACTAAACTGACAGCTTTACAAAGGTTTAGCGCTGAGGAACAAAATCATTTCCACTTTTCCACCCACAACCCTAAATTCAGTCTTAAACCCACTGCATTAATTTCATGCGCGTTATAAGTAGACAGATGTGTTTCCTACACAATGCAGCAGCTTCCTTTATCTGTAATGTGGGAGGCGAAGGAACAGATGGATCATCTGTAAACTGTACAGAAATATGTGATTTCTGTTTTTTTTTTAGTCCTAGTTGTGTTTGTCTGCTGTGGCTGGATTCGTTCTTCCAAAGAATTGTGTTAAAAATCCAGAAGCATCTCTGCGTTTGCTTCTCGTCTTCCACCTCCGAGCTGCAGGGACTTTGTGTGGAGAACAGAAGATGACTATGTGGAGACCGTCACACCTCCAGACAATCCAACAGCTCAGCCTCATGTTGCTGCACGGAGGAGGAAGCTGATGTCATTTTGACTGAATCAGCACAAACAAACGGTTGCTTCTCAAGCGAGTCGTTCACGCTGCGGCTCACTTTATGTAAGTGGTTCCAATTAGAAATGATTTCTCACTTTCCCTCTGTGCGATGCGCAATGAGCAGCTGACTTCAATCACTTTGTAATACAACAGCATGACAACACAAACTGACACATCTCTGCTACTGTAGCGGGAGTTTGGTTTTTTTTCTTAGAAACTTTTTATTGGTTTGGTTTACTCTTCTTTCAAACATTCCTACAGTTTAATAAGGAAGGAAGGAAGGAAGGAAGGAAGGAAGGAAGGAAGGAAGGAAGGAAGGAAGGAAGGAAGGAAGGAAGGAAGGAAGGAAGGAAGGAAGGAAGGAAGGAAGGCTTCAGATGTTGGACCTGAGGCCTCACATTCTATTCTAGAGGAATCCACGGTCAGCGCAGTGACCGCAAGGCAGCAAAACAAGCCCGTATCATCACGCATCCACCACTGTGTTTTATGATCGTACATTTCTGTGTTGGTCCATAGACATAGCTTCAGATGCCCCTGTGGCTCATTATTCTTGCAACATGGCAAACCTAAATAAAGGCGTTCCCTGGAAACCACGTAACATCAGCCATGGCTGTTCTCAGAGTGGCTGCACAGCGGCACGATTAGCAGCACTGTTGCCTTGCAGGATGAAGGTCCTGGGTTGGAATCCCGACCTGGCGTTTTTTTCTGCACGGAGTTTACATTTTTTCTCTGTGGATGACAGATGGATGGATTTTTTAGAGTCTGATTTTAGTCGTAATTTCTCTGACCTGGAGGGTTGTTCACTCCTAAGAAGTCTGGCTTCTTCATGGCTCATTCTTCTGTCTAGGACTTGAAAGTTGTTGGGTTTTTTCTTGGTTTAAAACATATGAATGAACCAAAGAACAAAAGATTGAAATTGTAAGTTCTTCTCTGAAGCTGGTAGGAGAGTGTTATCCACAGTAAAACAAGTCTTGTACCAACATGTGCTGAAAGGCCACTCGGCAAGGACGAAGTCATAACTCTAAAGGCAAGGCAACGCAATTTTATTTGTATAGCACACTTACAACAACAAGGTAATTCAAGGTGCTTTACATGAATAGGGGATAAAGCAAAAACAGCAATAAAGCATAAAACACACACAAAGCATATGACAGGTAAAAGCATTACATGAATTTAGGATAAAGTAAAAACAGCAATAAAGCACGAAGCACACAGAAAACATGTAATACATGAAAACATTACTCAAAGGCAGCTCTAAAAACAACATTAACAGACTTAAAGCTTAAAGTTTGTAGATGAATTCAAGGTTGAAGAACTTATTTCTGGAGACAAGTCCTGGGGTCTGGTTGAAACTCAAATTAAAGTGTTTGGTCATGTTGAGGATTGTAACCTTTGGAGGACAAGGCTGAGAACACCATTCCTAATGCGATGCACGGGAGTGGTAGGGTCATGTCGTTTGGGTGTTTGGCTGCAGGAGGGTCTGACGCACTGCAGTAAATAGATGGCATCATGAGGAAAGAAAATGATGTAGAAACCTTGAAGCAACAAAACATCAGCCAGGAAACTAAAACCACAGCTCCCGTATACCATTTCTGCCATCCTCACTGACATTAAACATCTGATTTGACAGAAGAAAAACGGTTATGCCTCTTTATATAAACTGTATCTAAGCATCTGATTTCAACTGTATTTGAGAGTTTTGACATTTTATTCATGTTGAGAAAAATCACTGTATTGCCACATCCATCCTCATGATAACAAGCAGATAATCCTTCCATCTTGGTCTGTTGGAATATAAAGTTTTAACACAAAATACAGTCATTATGTTTTATGTTTTGTTGTGGGAATAAATCTGTTTAATTAGGATTTAATTATTAGTTACGTCCTTAATAAAGTGCTTCTAGGACAGTGGGCCATGTTTGGGGAATAACGAAGCCTTCTGTGTGTATAGCAATGTATCAGAGTGCTTTTACGGACGTCAGAGCAGCAAGATATCTCCACGACGTTCTGGCCTTGAGGGATTGGGTCACGCTCTAATCTGAACTGCCGTGGACCGACGCTTCAGGAAGCGGGACAAGAAGACTGAGTTCATGTCGATTAGAGATAAACAGTGCTAGCTAAATGCTTAATAATGTTTTCAGTTGGATTCAGTTTATTTATTCACCGCTAATTCACAACAGATCTCATCTCAAGGCACTTTACAAGAAAAGTCATTTCAATACAATCATTCCAATTAGTTTAAACGTTTTCTATCTAAGGAATCCCAGCAGATTGCATCGAGTCTTTGACTTTGGGTTGTGCCGCGTTTCTGCAGACTCCAACCTCAGCAATCCCTCATACTGAGCAAAACGCCCCTTTAACAGGAAGAAACCTCCAGGAGAACCAGAACCTGGCTCGGTACGAGGGGCCATCTAGGGGTTTGAGAAGAAGAAAAAGAACAGATGTAAGAGTGCTTTCTATATTAAAGAAAGTAAAAAGTTAATAACAGGATAAGGGGAATGCTCAGTTACTGGGATGCCCCCCGTCCAACAGACCCGGTGTAGCTTCTATGGAGACAAACCGAGAAAAAAGAGTTAACAATCGAAATAACAGCAAATAATGCAGCTGGAGAGTAGTTGAAAAGAAAAGTAGCAGAGTGAAGAAAATTGGTAAGTCTGTCCTCCAGCAGTCTAAGCCTATAGCAGCATAACTACAGAGATAGCTCAGGATGACCTAAGCCACTCTAACTATAAGCTTTATCAAAAAGGAAAGTTTTAAGCCTGGCCTTAAAAGTAAACAGAGTGTCTGCCTCACGGACTAAAGCTGGGAGCTGGTTCCACAGGAGAGGAGCCTGATAACTAAAAGATCTGCCTCCCATTCTACTTTTAGAAATCCTAGGAACTACAAGTAAACCTGCAGTCTGAGAGCGAAGTGCTCTTTTAGGAACATATGGACCAATTAGATCTCTGATGTATGATGGAGCTGATTATTAAGGGCTTTATATGTAAGAAGAAGGATCTTAAATTCTATTCTGGATTTAACAGGGAGCCAATGAAGGGAAGCTAAAACAGGAGAAATGTGATCTCTTTTTAATATTCATCAGAACTCTTGCTGCCGCATTTTGGATCAACTGAAGGCATTTAATGGTATTTTGTGGACTACCTGATAGTAAAGAATTACAGTAGTCCAGCCTTGAGGTAACAAATGCATGGACTAGTTTCTCAGCATCACTCCTGGACAGGATGTTTCTAATTTTAGCAATAGTCCGGAGGTGAAAGAAAGAAATCCTAGAAATCTGTTTAATATGGGATTTGAATGTTTTGCATTCGAATGTTTGGGGGGGTTGAGTGGTGACACAGTTTTTTGTGCACACTGTCCTCCATATATCAAAAACGCTGGAAGGACTTCATTTTTGTTTGAGAAGAAGCTTTTGAATTTAAAATCAGAAAACACAGTTTAGAATTTATTTTCCGCAAAAAAAAACTAAACAAAGGAAAACCACAGAATAATAACATTTGCTGGAGTTTTTTGTCTTTAAAAAGGGGTTAATTCTTGCTTTATTTTGATATTTTTTGCAGTAATATGTAACAATTTAAGAAAATACATCAACCCTGAGGAAAACAGAACAGCCATACAAACTTTCCTCCTTGTTTAATGTCCTCTAATTTCCAGCTGAAGTTGTAGCAATAAATATTAAATCAGTATAAAAGGCCAACATTGACCCGATCCATCAGCAAACCAAACACACACTGATCACCGGCCCGTCCTCGTATGGCGGACAGTGATGGCAGAACAGATTTGTTTGGTTTCTAATGTCAACAGTTGGATCATCCAATGAATAATTCATGAGCCGTGACACATGGTCTGACAGGGAGGCGATGACTGAACCGGTTCACCCAGTGCAGAGCATCCACAAACCTCAACAGGAATTTGTTTAGATTTCTTTCAAATATTATTGAATGTTATCTTTTTAAATATAATTTTTGTGGTTTATTTTAACCAACAGATTTTGTGCCATAGTTTAAAGGTAGTGAAAGAGACTTTTGGAGGAAACTGGTCACCTGAATGCTTTAGTTTGTATTTATTTTCCACCCAGGTATTAATCTTATTGTTTTAAACCAACAATGTTCCTAATATAAAAGTAAAAGTCTTGATAGCGATAAAAGGCATTTAAAGTTACATTGAAATATTATGAAACAAGGAAGGAAGGGAGGGAGGAAGGGAGGGAGGAAGGGTTACCTCAGGGTTAGGAAAGTATTAACATCTTTTTCTACTCTTCGTTTTCCTTGTTTTTACTTATCCAGACCTGGAAAATGCTTGAAACAAATCCCAGTTTTTGCAGACTTTTCTGGACTACGTGGGAACCCTTTAAAAACTTCTTGTTGGAGACAAACTCAGAGTTTGGTTCTGTTGGAGGAACGCTCTCTGAGAGATTTCTGGTCAGTAACGAGCACAAACAGGCTGAGTCACGGCATTGTGTGTCTCTTTCTAGTATCTTCTGACATCATGACCGGTGTCATCGCCTCTAACAGCCAGTCTGCAGCTGATGTGCCGCTTGATGGAAGAAACATTCACACTTCTGCGCCAGCCAAATGAAATCACCAAACTTTTGTTGTCAGTTTGTCTCGTCAACTTTCCTGAGCCTCATTTGAATTATAGATGAGTAATTCAGAGGCAGTGAGAGTTGGAGAGGACCGGCGCTGAAATGTCAACACAGCCAGCTGCTCGATAAACAGCATCACTGCTGCTGCAGCTGCAGGGAACACCAAACTGCTGGACATTTGGGTCTCCTGCAGGCCTTTCTGTGTCCAATCACTGCAAATTAAAAAAACAAACAGAACTTCAAAAACAGAACAATGTTGGACTCTGCTGGTTCTGATATTTGGTGACATGTAATGTTTGTATGTTCTTGAAGGACCTTAGCTGGTTGTTTTGTGAGCGTGCAAACAGAACAGGGAGGAGAAGCTTAACATAGGAACAAGAGAAGGAAGATAAAGGTCACCATCCCATACTAAAAACTGTTTTGCCATTCAACCTTTAGAGCAAACTTCAGCTCTAACACTGGTAGAGTTTATTTAAACTATAAGCAACATTTGTTTTAACTGGGTTAAAGTCAGAGCTTTATGCATCCTGGATCCAGGATACAGAAAAACTCAACTGTGTCGTATTTCCATTAGTTGAAAACCATTTTAGTCCAAAAGTTTCCAAGAGCCTCAAAAGATAAATGATCCTTCAAAAACAGGTAACTCGAGTTTTATGAACATCTAGCACATAAAACCTTTTTGTCTTACTTTGATTTTTTAAGGTTTTGGGTCAAAGAATACATAAAACTTTCAATAAAAGAGAAGTTTCTGTTTTTGACAGAAAATCCCATATTTATGTAAAGGGGGAAAAAAGGCACATGGTTATCAGCGTTAAAACAACAAACACAAAAAAAGGGAGTAAAAAATTCATCAAGCATTTGTGTCATTCTATTGTTGAATTTCTTTGAATATTTTACATTAAAAGACAAAAAAACTACGGAAACTATTTTGTTTTAGTACCTTTATTTTCGGAACATTAAGTTGATTTCTGTTCTGTTTCTGTTCATTTTTGGCAACAAAAAACATTAATAGGATGTAAGAAATATGAGTAAAACTGTTAAAAAGGACTGTGGCCATTACGCTCTTCTTCTCCCCATTGATTTATCTGCTGCCTTCGATATGGTTAACCATAATATTCTGTTGTCTTGGCCGGAATGGCGGGTGGGAATAACTGGCTATGTGCTTGACTGGTTCCTTTCTTATTTACATGAACTTACCTTTTGTGTAATGATCGAGGACAGTGTTTTTCTTTCGCACCTTTGCCGTGGGGGGTCCCCCAGGGCTCCGTCCTGGGACCCTTTTTTGTTTCCCCAATATAATCTCTCCCTGGGCGACATTTTTAAGAACCATGGGGTTCGGTACCATCTTTACACCGACGACTGCCAGATCTACGTGCCACTTAAGCCTCAGGCGTCCCTGCAGTCGCTCCTAGACTGTTTTATGGATGTCAAAAAGTGGTTGACCGCGAATTTTCTACACTTAAATGACTCAAAAACTGAGGCTGTTCTTTTCGCCCCAAATGGAAATGGAGATATTTCCTCGTTAGTTCTATCCTCTACGCCAGAAGTCCCCAACTCCAGTCCTTGAGAGCTACTGCCCTTCAATTTTCAGGCGCATCCCTGCTCCAACCCAGCTGAATCCCCTCTTCAGTATGCCATCAAGTTTGGCAAAGGCCTGGTAATGAGTCATTCATTTAATTCAGCTGTGTTGGAAAAGGAACGCACCTAAAAGTTGCAGGGCAGTATCTCTTGGACACAGGAGTTGGAGACCCCTGCTCTACGCCTTTCCATCTTAGCCACACTGTCGATGATCTCTGCATTAAGTTGGACTCGGCACTTAAAATAGACTCTCAGATTAACTCCAGTCAGGTCATTCAGGGGAAACTTGAAAAGTTAGAATAACATTCAAAATGTCATTTATTTCAGTAATTCAATTTCGGAGGTAAAACTAGTATATGAGATAGACTCATTCCGTGCAAAGTGAGATATTTCAAGCTTTTTTTTGTTATAATTTTGACGTTTATGGTTTACAGCTTATGAAAACCCCAAATTTAGAATCTCGGAAAATTAGAATATTGTGGAAATGTTAAATGTTACTGAAATAAACTTAACTTTTGCACGATATTCAAATCTTTCGAGTTTCACCTGAAAGTGTCAGGACTAACAAAGTAGCTCCAGCAGATGAGCAGTATGATAAAAGGTTCAAGAAACAGGAAAAAGTATGTGCTAGTAAATTATGCACTATTGAAATTCTCCACAGATTTTGCACAAATTTGGATGGAGCAAAACTCTCCTTTTTTAAATTAAAATTATTTATTTAATCAATGCTGAGACCCACCACAGAGGTTTTGAAGAGCCACAAATTGGGGCTGTTAAAAGAAAGACCTTTAAAATGGTTAATCAAACCCATTATTCAACATTTTGAGGGAGTAAAATCTCTTTTTTGCATCTTTGAAAAGGATAAAAACCACATATTCACCTTTTGTGTGTGTGTGTGTGTGTGAGTACAGGTTGGACGATAACAACATGGTACACTTCATGTTGAAGTTTGCTCTACTCCAGTTGAATATTTTAGGCTGCACTTAAAAAAAACAACACCCCTCCCCCCCCACCAAAAACAAAATCAGGAAGAAATTACATCAAAACAACTTTCATGGAGGTGATATTTCATTCACGGGAGACAAAACAGATTAAATTTGGGGTTTGCCTTAGTTTGAACTGAAATTTGCTGACTAGAAATTGATATAACCACATAATTAGGCGGTCTTCTGTAACATTTTATTATATCTACGTTTTTGGTTTGTTGGATAGTTTCTGTTAAGGAGGAAAATAATATTTTTAAATGTTCCTCTTCAGGGCTGTACCCCTTTTAGATGGTTTTTGATTGATTGTCACATTTCAGTGTTTCAGATTTTACAAATTTTAATACTATTATTATTAAGATAATTTGACCAAATACAAACTTCTGTTTTAAAATGATGATTTTGTTTGTTGAGGGAAAACAAGCTATCCAAACCAACCTGGCCCTGTGTCAAATAGTAATAACCCCCTAAACCTTGGCATCACCGTGGAGGAGTTTTGGTCCACACTGCTATGCAGAACAGTTTTCATTCAGCTACATTAGTGGGTTTTCCAGCATGAACGAGTACTTTAAGCTAATGCCACAGTGTCTTAATCGGATGCTTTGACTAGGTCCTTCTGAAACCTTCCTTTTGTGGTGTTTTAGCGATCCAGATGTGGATCTGATGGAGTGCTTAGGAGGATCATCCTGCTGCATGACACAAATGTTTGAGGTCGGGGTCATAAACAGTGGTTCTTCCTGAGGATTTGCTGCTAAAGAACAGATTTTATAAATCTATCAATTAGGGAAAGTTGTCCAAGTCCTAAAGCAGCAAAGCAGCACCCTCCAACCACCACACTGCTTCCCACTGAGTGTTAGCATGGTCTTGTTCTGAAAGAGCAGGATCTCATCAGTCCACAGAATACTTCACCAAAATGAATTGGGGATCATCGAGAATATTTCTGGCAAATGTGAGACGGGCCTTTAGGTTGTCCCACAGATGCTATTTTAGCCCAGTTTCTCTTTCTCACTGTTGAATCATGAACTCTGACCTTGACTGAGGTAGCTAGGAGAGGTCTGCAGAGCTTTGAATGCTGGTCTGGGTTCTTCTGAACGATCCTCTTGGAGTAATTTCGGTGGGCCGGCCACTCCCAGGAAGGTTCACCGCTCTATGTTGTCTCTAAATGACACTTTATGTTGTCAGACAGGTACTTTTTAATCGACCTTGGGATTCTATGTGTCGACCGGTATATTGGCCTGGGTAATACCAGTTATTTCATGATATAAACGATTGAAATATGGCCCTGTGAAAGCTCCGTTTTCACTTCAGTTGGATTGGATAGCTTTTTTCCCTTAATAACTGCTTTTTGTATTTATGCAATTTATCTGTGTCTTATATTAAAATGCGTTTGAGACATTTATTTGTGACAGCAAAGGAAAAACGAAGAGGGTAAATACATTTTTAGTGCACTGCATAGCTATTCTAACCTGGAAACTCCTTAAGATCCTCCTCTGGTGAGCTGCTGTGCGGCAGTATATCTGGGTTGGTTGGATGGAGTTCAATATAACACCACACTGAGATTATTCTATTGAGATTATTCAAGATTATTTCATAAACCCGAATGAAAGGAGGACGCCTTGCTGATCTTTCAGCTTTATCACTCAGCTCTCCACCTGCATCTTCAAGTTAAGCCACGTTTTTTTAATGCACATTTATCGCCTTATTCTGGTATATTCTGGAAAAGTGACATAAATCACATTAAACTGAGCTTAGAAACATCACCTGTCGGCCATTACAGCTTTCCCGGACAGCTTCAGCTCCATAAACACATAAACAGTCTCCACCTGAAGCACTCTGAAGTTGCTAATGACAACAATAGGCTGCAGGTGTCAGTGTAACACATAAGGAACCTTATTTTCCCCTTATATCCCCATATTCAGTAGTAAATATTTCATATTTGACTTTTCTCTCTCTGTCTTTCCTCTTCTCAGGACTCTAAGAGAAAATTTTGTCCAGTTTTTAAATTTATCGCTTCTTGTTTGCAAAGCATCAGCAATCCTTGGCAGGAGGACTTGGCAAAATGTTCTCCATTATTCAGCCGGCTTAATTTACCTCTGTTCTCGTTTGACGTTGTTTAACGTCAGCAGACGATGGAGGAACTTCACGAAAAGTTTGGCTGAAACAACGGTTTTATTTTTGCCACTTGGAGTAAAGAATCTGGCATCGTTAACCTAAAACTCACCCAGTGGATACTCCTGCTGTAAAACACCACAAAATAATTTACTATAAAGTTTAAAATGATTTAATAAAAGTGAATAAAATGATGAATAAGATGAGAAATTACAAGTTAAAGAACATGTATGAACCATCCCATCTATTCTAACTCACAGAGATAATTAGGGAGCCTCCTGTGTCTTGTGCCAAAATCTTGGATTTTGTTTTATTTTTTACAAATGACTCATTCTTCTTCTATTCTAGAGTGAAAGTGACACATTTACACTGATGATGACTTCAATATCACGTGTAGCAAGTGTCTGATAAATCTGAGATGCTTCTTCAAAAGTAAGGTTCTTTTTAAGCAAACTTAGAAAATAATTCAAAAGGAAAAAAGTTAAAATAATAATTTATATCTTTTCTGAAAACAATATATCTTAACTTTTTAAAGACCTAATATTTTAAATTTCAAAAAAAAAGTTTTTGTTAACCAGTCACCCTGAAAGTGTCATTAGTTCCTTTTTTCTTGACTTTTCCAGCTGCATGTTTAAAAAGAACATATTTAACAGTAAAATTATGATTTTTGTGTCAAAAAAGGAGGGGACCCAGACAGGTTGCTCCTCCTTTTTAAAAAAATTCTTGCCTCCCAGCTTCTGTGAATTTTGATCTGCTTCAATGACAAATCCAAACCAGCAGCCTGTAAAGCTGCAGTGAATTAAAGTAATACTGCCCTCTACTGGTACATCCACCCCTATAAAAACCCCAGATGTAAAAAAAAAAACCTAAAAATAAATGTGTCTAATAACTTAGAAAAATAGAAGAGGATAGAAAAAATAATTGATAACTATAAATAAACCATAAACTGGTAGCCTAATTATAAGTCAAAAAGTCAAAAATTTACAGCAATAATTTGGATTTAGCTTTTCATAAGGAAAAGAAATGGGGGTTAATTTTCAAAGTCGTACTATCACCATGTTATTCATTCATTTAGAAATGTCAAAGCTTCAAACTAAATATTTAGTTTGAAGCTTATGGTAATCTTCAGTTAGCTTGCTAACCAAAACTTTTATTTAGCAAGCTAAGTATTTGGCTTTAAATATTAGTTTTTAAGTTTGAGTATTTTTTTAGTAACAAGATTTAGTTAGCAAGCTGAATACTTAGCTTGGCTTGCTAACTAAATATTTAGCTTGCTAACCATTAAGCTTGAAACTAAAAATATTGTGTGGTAAATATTTAGTTAGCTATTTAGTTTAGCTTGCTAACTAAATAGTTACTTAGCTTCAAACAAAAAAATTTGTTTGCAAGCTGAGTATTTAGCTTCTAACTAAATATTTAGCTATCCATGGCTTTAGCTTTAATCTAAATCATTTAGTTAGCAATGTTAATATTTAGCTTGGCTTTCTATCTAAATATTTAGCTTGCTAACCATAGATTAAGCTTGGAACTAAAACTTTTGTTTGGTAAATATTTTGTTAGCAAGCTAAAGATTTAGTTTAGCTTGCTAACTAAATAGTTACTTAGCTTCAAACAAAATAGTTTGCAAGCTGAGTATTTAGCTTCTAACTAAATATTTAGCTATCCATTATTAGCTTTAAACTAAATCATTTAGTTAGCAAGGTGAATATTTAGCTTGTAGACTAAATATTAGGTTGTAAATTAAATATATTGCTTGCCAATTAGATAGTTATGCCAAAGCTGTAACGTTTATAAATGAATGAATACATTGCTGAATATAAAAACCCATATTTTTTTCTCTCACAGTATGACAAGCTAAAAAAACTCAAATTATTGCTATAAATCTGAGACTGTGTAACTTTACAAACTGCAACCCATATAAAATTATCACTCAATGATTCCAATGAAATAAATGGAACTGGAGCTTTTTTTTTTTATATTAATGCTGTATTATTTACGTTGATCAGAGTTTCTGGTACAGAAGAGAATTAAGGGCACAGACCCTCATCCATATTCTGGAAACTTAGTTATCCCCAAATTCCCATTTCCCTGTGGGGTGAACAGGATGTGACACCCTGTTTGTTCATGGGACGATGACCAGCAAAGAGCGCCATCTTGGGGTCACCAAGTCTTCATAGCAACCATCAGAAGCCATCCGCTACAGGGACTGTAGCCTACCTGGAAGTGTGGATTTTTGTTAGATCAGACTAAGACAGAGCTTTACAGAGAATAAAACTCCAGTAGTGTGTCTTAAAACAAAAGATGAACATGTGGAGAATCGCCCCATATCTACCGCTGAGCATGGTGGAGGTTCTGTGATACTGTGGGCCTGAGTGGGGAGAACCCTTTTGAAATCCCAGGAGATTTTAAATAAAATTTTGGTGACCTTAGCCACTGCAAACAGCTCATCACTGAGGCTTTCAGCAGAATAATGTTCCAAACGAGGTGAACATAATTAATAAGACACAAAAAGACTAAATTCTAGAGAAGGGTGCCAGTAGGTGCGGCTGCCATTGGAATGCATTCAGGTTCATCTGATCACGTATTTTTTGGTAATAAATATTTACAGTAAGGGACCCCAGACGATTGCAATTTCCCCACGGGGATTATTAAAGTATTTCTTATCTTATCTTATCTTATCAACTCACTGGCTTTGCTGCAATCTCTCGTCAGCTTGTTTGTTCACACTAAAAACTGCTGGGTTAAAAATAACCCAATTTGGGCTGTTTTATAACTCAACCGCTGGGTCAGTATTGCACCAACCCAGCAGTAGTTATTTTGACCCAGCAAGATGGGTTACTCCATTCTAACCCAACAGATGGGTTAAATATCCCACCCATATGCTGCGCCGAAATAACCACAAATCTGGGTGAATTCAACCACAAATTTGGGTTATTTACTCTACCCAAATGCTGGGCCAAATGAATAAAAATTCTGGGTTGTTTCAACAACTACATATATTGTTCAGTAATCAATCCAAATGCTTGGTCAAATTAACCAATATGCCCAAATAATCCTAACACATTACAGTACAACCTGTAAGACAGAAAATACCAACCATCAATATCTATAAAACTGTCACAAAATACATGCTAGATTTGGTCATGTAAAGCATATACTATGCAATAAACACTTAAACAATACTGAAATCTTTACAAGGCGCCGCCTTGAAATTTTATTTATATAAATGTAAACAATATAAAATGTTTCAGATCAATTCATTCAGGTCAAGAACTGGAACAGATAAAATCAATGTAATTAAAACATTCAGTGTAAAACAACTAACAACAGTTAAAAGGTCTAGTGTCCATTTTTCCAATGCCTATTTGCAAGCAAGTATACTAGTTTGAAGAAACTTAACCAGTTTAGACTCCACTCCTGGCATTTCATAGAATGCCCTTTGTAGGAATTTGCACACATGGTCACACTGCTTCGAGTATTCAATGTCTAAAATAAAAAATGCCTTGAAGCACGCATCGATGGTGTTCTAAAGCATGACCAGCAATGATGACGAAGGCCTGATATCCATGCTGATCATCATTTCCCAATGTCAGGACGTAAGGGTGTGGTCTTGATGCCTTGGCCTCATGAAGGTATTCCACCATGTTTGTTTCCGGCTAAAAACAAAGGAAGAAAGAATGAAAAAGAGCAAGTGAGAGAGTAGTGAGTAAGGAACAAATGTCTACCAACTAGTATAGTAGAATTAAAAAAATAAAATAAAACACATTGTGAGGACCATTTTCTTAAAATATTGTTTTAAGATAAAGTCTATTTAGGTTTACAATTTGGAAAAGATTCAGTGCATCTTTAATTTTGTCTGGATGGTTATGGCATATAGCTCACATTAAGGAAAACAATTTAAAAAAGCATTCAGACCTGAAATGACCTAAGAAGCCATAAATCAATCACATTCTTTGTAGATTTAGAAGACTTCAACCTTCTACAGCAAGGTCTGAATGGATTAAAACACAAAAGCGTTAACCTTCTTATAAATATGTTAATTTCTGCATCACTGGGGTGTGGTAACGAGGCGATCAGTCAGTGGCACTGCAGACATGTTTTAAAAGCCTAGGATGCTTTGATAGTCACCAACACGTAAACTTGTAGATAGCTTGACAACAGTCGGAAACCCTAATTATAGAGAAACAAACCTGGATATGAGCGTGTGTGTGTTTGAGCACATTCGTGAGCCCAGGACTAACAGGTATATATTAATGAAAAGAAAAAAGTTCCCCTTTAGATGTACTGGAATACTTACAGGCTTATGGTCGATGAAGGCCAAGTTGCATTCTTCAATGGTGTGGCGAACCATTTTTGAACTGCGGTCAAGGCCAAGTTTGTAAGTGGTTGGAGGAAGCAGGGCTGGCAGCTGCTTCAGGGCGAGTTCGCCAATGCCATCTGTAGAAGATATAGGTGTGAATACGATGTGGAATGGCATACCTGTGATTTTGTCGTTCAGTATCCAACTAACATAGAACCTCTGCTAACAGTTATGTGCAGCCAATTCCTGCCCTGGAGCTGGTTAGATTGTAGTTTCATTAATCCCACTATCAGAGGGCCAGAAGCTGGCAGAGATCTATAGGCAGGGCTCTCGGAGGAAGGGGTGTGCCCACAGGTTCTTTTTAGGGGGACACTACCTGAGAGGAAGAGGAGGAACCCAGAAGCACCTGGGAGTGTGCAGTATGTGTGCCAAAGCCAAAAAGACTGTCACTGTGGAGTAGGCTCTTGCCATGAGTGGGACTGTCAGCCTTTAAGAAATAACTATTTTAACCTCAAACCTGAACAGAGTAGGGGAAGAGACAGGGAACGACGTGGAAAAAGACCTGGTGAGGCCGCAGTAGGCTGCTACATACAGTGGAAACCTCTCTGTGTCGACATAATTTTTTTGTATAGACTGACGCATTAGCACTGCCACTAATTATCAATCCAAGCGGCAGAAAACAACTGAACATGTTGTAATATACAGCGGTATAACTTTCACCTCACTATCAGCGCGATGTCCCAGCGGTTCGATGCTCTCATTGATGTGTCTACATAAGCCCCCCACCCCAATTATATTTTTTTATTATATATTTGCACGACTCACGTGAATGCTATTTTCCGAGGTCAAAATGGCGAATTTAGCAGAAAAGCAACTGATCTGCATGTATGGTTGTTAGTCACTAAAATATGGATGCTTTGCTTCATCAAATAATGAAGTTAAAAAATTACCTGGTATTAGAGCCCTTGCAAGAGTCCCATCATCTGGTGTTTGAGCCGGTGTCTGTGCCGTGCTCCGCGACCTGCTGGTTGATCTCAGCCTCTTTCTGACGTTCCGCAGCCTTTCCTCCAGGAATCCAGTGGTTCCGTCCTGGGGTGTAGCATATGTCCTGCCAAGAAATTAAAATCTTTGATTATTAGACATCAGGCATGTTTTGATTTTTGACAGCATGGGCTACGGTCAGAACAGGGTTTTTCTGTATGTCTGTCTGTCCTCAGAAGACAAAATCAAATTACTGTTCCCGCTGTTAAGGTTAAATTGAAAATCCAATTGGATAGTGACCTAAATCATATAGAATCGGTCTAAGAATCATGACACCCCAAATAAATATCGCAATGACCTTTTACAAAAAACACTCACGCTGCCACTGCTTGATGAGTCTTTCAAACTGGGAAATTACTGAACCAAATCTGATGTCGGGGCTTTTTGGTCTCTGTTGTAGGACTGTAAAATAGAAAAAAACTACATCATCACATGGGTAAAAAACAATCCTCCCTCTCTCATTATATAATTTATGTGATAAATTGCATACATGTAAATTTGAGCTAACTTTACATCCCTATAAAAATCACTCGCATATGTTTTTGTTCACAAGAATATTGGCGGCTCATGCAGTCTGAACATGTAAACAGCGAAGAAGTGTGCCGAAAACATCAGTACTTACATCGCCATGACAGTGTGAAGAAATTAGCTCTTTTTTTTTTCTTAAGCTTTATTGACAAATTGTAAATCACAACCAGAACATAATCCAGCATTTCAAAACCAAAGGACAAACAAATAACATATAGCCTAAGACATAACTGAATAAAGTGCATAGTTCAGTCTAGAGGAAATCAAAAAGAATAATAAACAAAAATCAAAACAAACAAACGAAAAGGGGCAAGACATATTACAATTCTCCCAAAAATTATTGGATTAAGTTAACGGAGAGTATATATTTCTTATTTTCAATTCTTTTAATACATTCGAAGTAGTTTTTGAAATCAATTTTGAAAACAGGAAAGAAAGGTCGAGCTTTGGAAAGTTTGGATTTGTGTATATGGAATTTTGCGATTAGAATAATCAAATTAATTAAGTGCTGCATTTTCCTATCTTTACTACTATAGTGTAAGAGAACGTCTTTGGCTTTCAAAATAATTGGTATGTTGGACTGTGAAGAGATGTAAACTTCAATCTGTTTCCAAAAGTTCTGTGAAAAATGACACTCAAAAAAAATGGTGCCTTATTGTTTCCACTTCTGCATAACAAAATACACAGTCGACATCAATGGTGACAAATTTTGACACAAAGAAATGTTAGTGGGGTAAATATTGTGTTTAATTTTAAATTGGATTTCTTTTATTTTATTAGAGATAGCAAATTTATGAGGAAGGAGCCATGTTGTTTTCCAATTAATATCAGAGAAAGAGGAGGACCATAGGTGTGATTTTTCTTTTCCTGAAAAAATGATTCCTTATGAGAAATTAGCTCAAGTTGTAGCTGCTGGGTCATCTCCCCCACCGCGCCTATTTTATTAAACGCAACTTTACTCGTTGTTCATAATGTAAAGTACAGAAGCGCCGCGGGATTTTTGACAAATATGTACAAAATAAGCAGCAGAACAGCAGTTTAAAAAAGCCACAGCTAAGCTACGTGCACCGTTTGTAAAAGGCTCATAAGGCTACATGGCTAGCTACGCTGTTAGCCAAACCAACCAACTAGCATCTACAATATAAAGATACCACTTTTATACGTAACGCAGCACAGACGTGATAATAATTAGATAAAGTGTAAAAAAAAAAACCTTTTATGGTTGATTTGCTTCGACAGGATGATGTTTTTTTTGCCCCAGCTCAGATCAGAGCCAAGATGGAGCCTGGAGGGGATTCATGGTGGAGGACAACTGATGATGTCATGACGTACAAACAAGCACAACAACAAACCAGGTCAACCAATTACTGTCGGGTTGATTGATTTTAACCCAGCTCATGGGTTGCAAAAAAATTACCCAAATCCCATATAAATGACCCATAATGGGTCAAACATTTCATAACCCAGCGGTTTTAAGTGAGTTGTTCTTGTCTTATAAACATTTCATCTGCTTGGGGCCAAAAATAAATACTTAAATATGGAAAAGGTGCCGTATGAATAAGTAACAATGTTTTTTTTTGTTTTTTTTCATCTTTCCTTTGTGTTTATGCAAAAAACTTAAAATATTTGAGCTTCCTCAGTCTGTGACCTGAAGAAGCAGAGTATCAGTCTGTGAAAAATGGCAACAAAGCTTTGAGGATATTTTCAAATATTCAAATTTTTTTTTTTGGGTGGGGGAGGGAGGGTTTAATTTTACATCATGTAAAGTAAGAGTGTTTATATAATCACTTTTGTACAAAGATTTATCCTTATCTGAACTGAGTGGAGGCAACAAAGTTAAACCCACTGAAGAGACCATTAAATATTTGTCTCTATATCGCCATCTACTGTTGGTTTGGACGAATCTTCTGTCTTGATGGGCCCAAAAGGACTGATGTTCTTTTTTATTCTTAGTCAGATGTGAAGGTTGTAATAAACACAATTCCTGCAAAAATGAGCAGAGCACGCAGCTTTATTTCAGAAAGACACACAAAAAAAACTATTGTAAATGTATTCATTATAAACTATTGTTCAGAAATAGGTTCTACAAGGGAATTCAAAGTACAGACCCTTTCCAAAAAATTTGAATATCATGGAAAAGTTTATTTAATCACCATTTACTTCTAAATTTTTCCAGAAAAAAAGAAAGAAATTAGGATCACATCAAATCAATCAAAATATGGTACTTTCAAAACAATATGTCAATCTTCAATACTTGATAGGGGATCCCTTTGCCTTAATCACCGCCTTGATGCGCCGTGGCATTGAAGCCATTGCCTTGGAGTTATGGAAGCCCAGAATTCCTTGATGCTTGTTGTCAGCTCTTCTTTGTTTTTGGGTCTGGTGCCCCTTGTTTTCCTCTTGATAATACCCCATCGATTCTTAAGGGGTTTAGGCCTAGCAAGTTGGCTGGCCAGTGAAGCACTGTGATGGCACCACGGGCATCTAACCAGGTTTTGGTGCTTCTGGCAGGATGGGCAGGGGCCAGGTCCTGCTGGAAGATGAAATCTGCATCTCCATACACATCCTCAGCAGAAGGAATCATGAAGTCCTCTAAAACATTCTGGTAGACTGATGCAGTGACCTTGGGTTTAAGAAAGCAGAGTTTACCAACACCTGCACAAATCATGACTGAATGTGGATATTTCACACTGGACCTCAAGCAGCTTGGGTTCTGTTCCTCACCCGTCTTCCTCCAAACCCTTGGACCTTGATTCCTGAATGAAAGGCACACTTTACTTTCATCGGAAAAGAGGACCTTGGACCACTGGCCAACAGTCCATTCCTTCTTCTCCTTGGCCCAGATGAGACGCTTCCTACGTTGGCTCAGGTTCAGAAGTGGTTTAACCCGAGGACCCCAACAGTTGTAGCCCATCTCCCGGATGCGTCTGAATGTGGTGGTTTTTGACTCCCGCCCTATTCCACTCTTTCTGGATCTCTGCCAGATTCATGAATCTTCTCTGTTTGATGATCAGCTGAAGCCTGCGGTCAGCTCCTCTGCTGGTGCATCTTTTCTTGCCAAATTTTGCTCTTCCACTAGACTTTCCATTGATATGATTGGACACAGCACTCTGTGAACAGCCAGCCTCCTTAGTTATGAACTTTTGTGGCTTACCCATCCTATGGAGGGTATCAATGACGGTCTTCTGACCAGTTGTCAAGTCTGCAGTCTTCCCCATATTGAACCTAACTGAGACAATTGAACCAAAGTGAAGCCATATTTTGATTGATTTGATGTGATCCTAATTTATTTCTTTTTTTCTGCAAAAGCTGAGAAGTAAATGTGATTTCTTCACAGTATTCTAATTGTTTGAATTCGTTTTTGTGGGTTTTATGAGCTGGAAACCCAGATTATGTACAAATAAACAACTAAATACTTGAAAACGTTTAAATTGTGGGCCCTGAATCTATAGTCTATAGAAGTTTAACGTTTTGAATGGAATTATGGAAAAAAAACGTTTCAATGATATTCTAATTTTTTGGAAAGGGTCAGTAATTTCCCTTTGCTACAGATCATTCTAAGCTTTTTTTTGCAGCTCAACTCTAAAACCCTCAATCAATACTGATTCATCTCTCTCCTACCAATACACTGGATTTCTAAGACACTTGTTTTGTCAGACCTGTGCTGTTATAGATGTTTATATCTCCACATTTTAAAAATCGTAAACCAAAAACTAACATTCCATTTCTTTTTTTCTTAAATCCAATTATTTTAAGGTATGTTTTGGTGAGCAGAAAAGCCAATCAGCTTGTGCAAAATGAAATGCAATTGGACCAGAAAGAAAATAGAAATCAGTTACACAGGCACCCATTCAAACTGAATAATCTCCTTAATTGTGTTCACATTATAACCCAGACACTTTTATCCCTCTATAAAATCAGTCAGAGGTGGTTTTACCTGCCGACGACCAAAAACACACAAAGTATGAGCTAATCAACAGAATGCAGTCGGGTAAGTAGGCCGAGCTGCTAATGGGATTACAGGACTATTTAGGGCCGCAGAGTAAGCTCAACACAGACACTCATTCATACCTCAGATGTCCGCGTTACTCCCATCACCTCAGAGCATCACTGTCCTCCTCCTAGTTGCTGATTTGAACATTTCGCTAAATGCATTTGAACCCATTTGTATGCAGAGCTTTAAACTTTTCGATTTAGATCTGTGATATTCGGTTTTATTCTCACCATGTTGTCCTGCTTAGAAACTACTAAAATTGTGACAAATGAGTTTCCCAATATTTCTTAACAGCTTTCAGTTTCTATGCTCCTCTAATCTGGAACAAACTTCCAGACAACTGCAAAGCTGCTGAAACACTGAGCTCTTTTAAGTGATGGCTAAAATCCCATGTTTAGAGCAGCTTTTGAGTAATGTTTTTTACCTATCATAAGTTTAGTGTGTGTTTTATGCTTTATTGCTGTTTTTACTTTATACCCTAATCATGTAAAGCACCTTGAATTATCTTGTTGTTGAAAGTGTGCTATACAAATAAAATTGCCTTGCCTTGTAAATGTTGGACGATGCCAAATGTTTTTTTTTGGTACCATTTTATGGGGTGCCGTTCGTAAAGTTAGTCAAAAATTAACAGCAAAAATGTGGGTTGTTTACCAGAAGAGAAAAAATAATGGGGGCTCATTTTTCAAACTCATTTTGCATCCAATTCAATTCAGTTTATTTATATAGCGCCAATTCACAACAGATGTCATCTCAAGGCACTTAACAAGAAGTCATTTCAATACATTTATACAAACATTCCAATCAGTTAAAAGTTTCCTATTTAAGGAATCCCAGCAGATTGCGTCAGTCATTGGCGTGAGGTTGGGATCCATGTTATAAATGTCACTTTCAAGCTAAATATTTAGCTAGCGAGCTAAATTGGCTAGCTAAATATTTAACTCCTTGCTAAATATTTAGCTAATATGCAAATTCCCTTTAAAAGCTGGATCTTGTGAACCTCTATACATACTCGTTTATTTCTTATGACAGGCTAAAAAACCCAAATTATTGCTGTTAACTTTTATCTGTGTAACTTTACAAAGGGCACAAGTCAAAAGAAACTACTACTAATCTAATAAGTAGTGGTGAGGAATTTTCCACAAACCAGAAGTAAAAATTTTTTTTTTTTAAGTATCAGCAGGGTGCACTCTGGAGACACACCATACACACACACACACGCTTAATTAGAGCAACCAATTAACACAATGGTTATGTTTTTGGACTGTGGGAGGAAGCAGAGGTTTCAGGAGAGGACCCGTGCATGCATGGGGAGAAAATGCAAACTATTATATTTATTTTGGATTGATGCAAATAGCTTCAGTAACTTAAAACCTTAACTTTTATGACAAAAGGCTTTCACAGCATTTCTGTCCAAATTAACCAACTAACTTGATTACAGTGGTAAAAAAAACTCATCTGTACAGGTGAAGATGTGAAAGAGCCCAGCTGAGGTCACGCCGTATATTTAATTAGTTTTATTTGAGCAATGGTTAACCTCGAAGAAAAGCGTGCAGACATCATCACATGCAGGAACGTCGCAGCTGAAAGAAGCAGGACTTTCTCCCGAGGGTGCTAAAATCCTAATATGGCCACCAGTGCAGAGCTTACTCAGCTCAATTCAGGGTTCATCTGGTGATGATCGGAGTATTTTCCCCGTCACAATGGGGAAAAGATGCAGTCAGGAAGCTATTATGAACATGCATTAATAATGAACAAAGAATCAGACAGAAAATTAGAAAATCCCCCTTTTTTTTTTATTGAGTTGAATTTCATCACAGCCATTATATGTACAAGGATGAAGCATTTTGTATCATGTTCAGCTCCACAACTGGTTTTTGCTCTCAATAAGAAAAGAATCACATCCAGTAAATTGCTTACAAAGCCAAAAAAAAAAAAATCTAAATCAAAAATAAAAATAATAAATCTTCTGGAAGCACATCAGCTCCACCCACAAATCTGAGTCTGAACCACCAAACTCTGATTCTGTGACTCAACTTAAACACACTGACTTCACCACCATCTGTCACACACTCGTGTTTTGTAGCATAAATAAAAACATTAAGTGCATTTACAGTTTAATCACTTTATAAACCTTGTTTATATATCATTTTTTGGTCAGTCATTTCTGTTTTATGTGTACTTTTGCTTTCATGACCTCTGTGCATGGAGAGCTGAGTTTAGATTCAGTGGCTCAATAATTGATATTAATTCATTCTTTCAGCTATGGCTATTAATAAAAACAAATCCAAGATGACTTCATGTTTGCAGACGGAAAAACGTGATGCAGATATTTTTATCTGACCTGCTTCAACGAGCCGCTCTGCATTAGTTTCATGCACTTGACTGGGAAACATGAAGCGGAGCTGAAAGCATCTGTAACGTCCAGACAGTCTGGCCTCTATTCTGGGGAGAGAAAACAGCAAATGGGAACATTCACCACTAAAAGGTCAAAGGTTATCCAAATAAAACACTTGTAGCTTCTGCATGATTTGTCAGTGATTCAGACTTTATTTCCGTTCTCCTGTGCACACAAACTTAAATATGAATGCAAGAAAAAGGGTGACAGCACGGAAATAATAAAGCTGTAGCCAAAGTTTTGAATCGGGTCAGAACCCGGGTGAACGATGTTTCTGCCAGCACTAAAACGCATCGTGTGCCTGCAGATTTTAATGTGGGCTAATGTAATCATTTTTGATCTATAATGACGTGTTTAGCTTATCGTTTTTGTAGAAGTCATACACAGCAACGGGCTTTGGTAAAAAAAACAAACAACTTATTTCTTCTTAAATCATGTTGCAAAACAGGAAGGAGACAAAACACCGCCGTCAGTGTCTTAATCTGACATTTTTCTAACTTTGTGCTCCAGTTTGCTCGTAACTCAGGAAATCCAATCGATGTATCGATCTTAATCATAGGGAGTTGTTCTGTTTTAGTCCAAAATGCACATTACTATCATCTAACTTTACCAAACATCGTGTCAGAAATATTAATAATATCACCATGTCTGCGTGTTAATTTGCAAACCATCAAACGAGGTTAGCTTAGAAAAATATTAAAAACTGAGGTAAGAGCTTTTCAAACAAAGTTCCAGTTTGGGTCTTACAAGCTGGAATGTTTCTTCAACAGGAACTGAGCAAAGAAATGAAAAGTTATTGAAATAAATATTAAGATATGGACTTCAAGTTATTTTGAACAAAAATGCGTTAAAGAACCTTCCAGGGAAATTACTGAACGTTTAACTTAGTGATGAAGAGTTGAAAGCAGCTCCCTGTTTCACAAAAACGTTGAGAGTCGAGAAGTTCAACCTACAGGGTTTTCATTCGGTTGCTTTCCAAAACCAAAGGGTTAACTTTTGCTTTGATTTACAAATCATTATGTCAGAACTTTATGTTTTAACATGTTTTTTTCCTGCATTTATTGTGTTAAACTTTTGCTCCAAAAAGAAAAGAAAAAGCATTTTTAGCTCATCCTGTGAGAACGAACAGATGAAATGGAACGCTCCCTCAAAATAAATAACTATAATAATAATACTAATAATAATAAGTCTGTCATCAGAAAGCACCAGTTACTTCAACAAGAGAATTTAGTGTTTTGGTAAAAACTTGATAAAAACTGGAAAAGACTGGTTTTCCCAGACATAAAAGCAGCAACAAAATTCCTAAAGACAAGCTTGTTTAATCCAGTCTAATAACCTAAAATGAATAAGATGTGCATGATTATGTGGGTGTATAATACAAATCCAGTGTCTTTATTCTTTCTTATTCTGTATTTGTCTAAACTTTAAAATTAAAGCAAATGTTTGCAGATAAAAGAAAAAGCCTGGATCATTCTCTGCACTTTATTACTGCTACAATTCTTCTTCAAGGCACACCACCGTCAGTGGCCAAGTCCAGTCGAGCTCTACTGGAATGTAGGAATGCATCTAAAAGATGCAGGATGACAGCTCTCGAGGACTGGAGACCCCCTCACCGTGCATATTTTAGAAATCAGAAGAACAAAGCATAGCTTTTTATTCAAAAAGTTGTCATATCTCAGACTAAAAGCTCTCAGAAAAAAAGGCATCAAACCAGGGGTCGCGTTTACCGAACGTTTTCCATATTTGACTAAAAAAATAAAATAAAATGTGACGGCCAAATGTAAAAATCTGAAGGCCATCTGTCATTTTGACAGATGTGCAGACATTTTCAACTTTACAGACAGAACATGTAACTGAATTAATAATATATATATATATATATATATATATATATATATATATATATATATATATATATATATATATATATATATATATATATATATATATATATATATATATATATATATATATATATATATATATATATATATATATGCAAAGAGAGCGCACGCTGCGGGATTTCCTCCAGCTGAAGCGACCAGGAAAAACCCTCGTTCAGAGAGTCTAGCCGAATTCTGATCGCTTCGATTAGAGAAATGTTCCCTGATTTGAAAACTTTGGCCGAAGTGAAGCTCGTTGTTCCAGTCTGTCTGGCAGCAGAGCATGGATTCAGCCTCCATTAATTCAGCTCCATGTGGAGCGTTCATGCCACAGCAGGTAAGACGTTTATAATTAACAATGTATTGCAAAGCAACTTAGCTGGGATCTGATAATGGCGCCACCAGCAGGAGGCTGGTTTCTGGAGTTTTTCCCCCCTAGATGCCTTTCAGTCAGAGCTATGAGATCTTGTTGAATGAAAAGCGAGGCTTTCTTTTTTTTTTTCTATGTTTGCCGTTTGGTCTGAGGTTGTCCCTAAATGTACATCGTACCCCTGGCTCTCGTTCATAGTAAGGAAGTAAATTAAGAAACTTCTGCAGAAAGGAGCCAAAACAGCCCTGGCGCAATTAAAACGTCGGGTTGGACTCCGATGTTTGTGAATCTGGACAAGAGGTCAATGATGGTCTCCAGCAGAGACCAGAAAGAGTAGAAGAAAAAGGTAACGAACCCGGCCGGCAGAGTAAATGGCGACTTGTTTACAAAACCATCAACCACATAATGTAAATGAGCGGAAACTTTAAAAAAAATAGATTATTGTAAAGTATCTTCCACTGGTCCATCAGAGCTCCAGGGTTTGGCATCACGCTTGGGGGCGGGGCTGTTTGTTTTCTGTTAGCACATAGTGACATCATCAGGGCTGGAAGGAGCGCATGTTTGTGATTCATTTCACCAGAATCTGCAGGGAAGAGCCGATTCGTTTCCCAATGTTCTGTGGTTCGGGTTTTTTGCCCCCATGCAGTAAAGACGAGACGGCGTGCAGCTGAAGAACAAAACGATGGACGCATGCTACTTATCTTGGCTCAGACGTTTAGCATCAACCATGAATTGCAGTGGGATCCTGATGAGAGCAGCAGTTCGTAACTGTTTTTTTGTTGTTTTTTTTACTCCACATTCTGCGAGTTTTAGTGTGGGGACGGTGGAAGTTGTTCACGCGAACAAGAAGGGAGGGACAAAATGATTTCACGTCACGGTTCTGCTGGATTACTATGATGTTTGGCATTGAATTTACCCTCAACCTTCTATCAAAGTTATTAAAAGCAAGTTAATGTCGGGGATATGTAAAAAAAAAAACAAAAAAAAACAACAACTATAAAAAAGTCCTCCATCTGATGAGCAATGGCATCTAAAATCAAAAGGAGGTGAAAAGCAATAAATAAGCTCTCCACATCTCCTTCTTACGCCATCCTTAGTGGCTAGAAATGGTGGTATGACCAGAGGAGCCTGGGGTGGAGTTTTGACGCGACACGCAATATTCAGTCACAACCAGCGTCGAACGGGAACGAGAAGAGAGGAGAACCGGTCGGTTGGAGACGGCGCCCGACGTTTGGCTGATCTCCGGGTGGTTCCAGGGGCGTTGGGTGGGGTCGCTTTGCAGGTGGGTGGAGGTGGGACAGAGAGCAGGAGGAGGAGATCGGGGCTGGCTGGTGACTTTGGGCTGGCTCTGGGTTGCTCAGATGTAGCTGGATCATAGTGGAGCCTCGAAAGGCTGAAGAGAGAGAGGAAAAAAAATTAGAAAAGGAGACGAGGCTCAGGTGAATGCTTACAGCTCCAAAACCTTTACATTTCGTTAAAACCACAAACTATACCTATTATTGGGGTTTTATGTGAAAGGTCAACACAAAATAGAGCAAAATTGTGAAGTAGAAGAAGAATGATTTTCACAAATTAAACCTCCTTTACTTTGGATATTTCCAAATAAAATCTGTAATCAAATGCCTTCAGAAACCATCTGACTGAGTAAAGTAGACTCCACCTGCTTGTAACATAACCTCAGTATAAAAGAAGCTGTTCTGTAAAGAACTCAGAGGTTTGTTGGAGAACAAACAGCAACATAGGAACCCAGCAGACAGAACCTCATGGAGAAGATTAAAGCAGTTCGGTTGTAAAGCTAAACTCAGAGGTCTGTTCAATACATCATAAAGAGTATGGGACAACAGTAAGCCGACCAAACCATCTTTGGTACGGCCCCGCCGGTTCGGTACGCACATGTACCAAACGCATTCTGCCGTTTTCTACCTGAACACATGCAGAATGTTTATGTGCGGAACTTGGAGCGCAGTGCAACGTTTACCCAGCGCGACTTTAAAAAGTGACAACAAAACAAAACAGAAAGGACTCCTAGCTATCACTAAACTCTGCTATTTAGGAACATTAATGGTTTCTCATGCAGCTACAGTAGGAAAAGAAAGATGGACTGAACCAGAACTTTGTCGGCGAACGCATCTTTCAGCAGCAATAAGGTCCATAACACGCTCTGCACTGAACTGAATGACTCGCCTGAAACAATGTCAAGCTGAATATAAACATCGCTGATACTAGAGAAAAACCAGCTGACATCCACATGGCTACCAGTAGCATCCAATCAGCTTAAACTACTTATTTTTTATTAAATCTAAGTCAGTGGAATACCCATTGGTGAATAAAGGTTTTCCCAACAGTTGCCCGTGCTGCATTCAAGTACAGCTGGGATACTAGGCTGTCGAAATATCAAAACAACTCCAAAGTGATTTAAGCATGTTTTATTCTTAAATATGGGCAAATTATTATTTAAACATTTCGAAACTGTTTTAAGTAGTTATATTGTTTTCTACTCTGGCTATGTCTGCTTGTACTATTTTATTTGAATAAAATAAATCCAATCAAGTCTCCAGTCAGTTCAATACTTTCAACTATTTTAAGTTAAAGAACATTACAAAATCTAATTAATTTTAGGAATTGAAATGAAGGAATTAACGGAAAAAAGGTCATTTGTTTAATGCTGATCAAAGTAAAAAAAAAGAGAAAAAAAAAAGTCATGTGCAGATTTGTATTTCTTTTTCTATATTAAAGTGTACCGAAAGCATACCGAACTGTGACCTTTGCTTACCGTTACACCCCTACATGACCTGGCTGTCCTTTAAAACTGACAGGCTGGGCAAAAAGAGCAATAATCAGAAATGAAGCCAACAAGCCCATTCGTAGGTTGTGGAGGAATTGCAGAGATTGGCAGGTCAGATTGGAGAACCCGCTGACCTTCCTCGTGTGTGCGTGTCTCCACTTCACCAGGCTGGGCTGACAGGGGCTTTTTCGGGGCCGTTTCAGGAACCAACAGAGTACCAGTATCGGGGTATGTACTAGGGAATAGATCGAGTCGCTCAGCGGGAGCTATGGTTAAGTCGCGCGGATTAGTTGTAATTCAGAAATTCAGTTAATTCAGTTGTCGCCAAACAACCAGCTTTGTAAAAATAAGAAGAGTTGCTGGCGAAGCAGTTTACAACAGAGACGCAGCAACATGATCCATGTCGATCTCTTGTTAAACGGCGGCTGAGAGGAGCGCGCCAACAGATTACCCCGTCAGAAGAAGATCTGGTTAAATTACCCTGAGGTTCCGATAGCGGAAACGCGCCTATTGTTGTGCTCTCTACAAATCCGTCCTTAATAGAAGAAGACGGCCTGAGTGAAAGACAAAGTTATATTTGTGGGGAACAAAGCGAACGTGGAAGAAGGGGAATATATAAGAGCAAAGTGGAAATTTTGGTCCTACATTCTAAACCTCTCCGTGTCTCAAATCTAACACTGCACATTATCCTAAACAAGCCATCCCTATGATGAAACATGGTGGTGACAGCATCATGCTACGGGGATGCTTCTTCTTTTCAGGTGTGACAGGGAAAACCTGAAAGTGGCCCCTAAACCTACAGCCGAGAGCTACCAAGGAATGATTCAGATCACAACGTATTCATGCATTAGAACGGCCTAGTCAAAGTACAGGCCAAAATCCAAATGAGGATTTGTGGCAAGACGTGAAACTGTTCAGAGTGGCCGACCGTCCAGTCTAACAGAGCTGGAGCAACTTTACAAAGAAGAATGGAGAGAAATGTCAGCATCTAGATGTTCGTAGCTAAAAGAGACAAAAACCTGAAAAGCTGTTTCTGCAAAGCACCTTTACTTGTTAAAAAAACCAATCCATTTGGTTTTACTTTACAGTTATGAGCTATTTAAATACAAACTCAATGAAAGTACCTAATGGTGTGTGCTTGTAAAGTGACGTTCAGACTGTTTCTAACATTCAATCAGAAAAAAACAAAAACACCGTCTTACCTTCCTGCGTTAGCTAGTTGACACTGAATCACACGATCACTTTCCTGCAAAATAAACAAAGACAATAAAACAGCACCCAATCGCTGACAGATTAATGAGGTCACGAGGTCGTCTAAACAATAAACAGCTGAGATTTTTATGAAGCAGCGTGCCGAAGCAGTGCAAGCAATTCATCCTCTTTTTTTTTTGTTTCATTTCATTGAGCATCTGGTTCACTGATCAACATCTGGGGCGCTCTCATGCATCGTGCTCATAACGCAGACACACACAGGCCATGTGTTGATGGATGAGACATGCACGTACAAATCGGCGTGAACACCATGATTGTTGGGGGGGGGGGGTTAATGTGGGACAACGGTTAAATGGGAAAACATGGGGGAGTTTGTTATGGACAGGCGAGGCAGCCGGTCAAGAAGCTGACGTGCAACACTGAGGATGACGACGGTGAAACAATCGGGATCGGCTCTTACGAGTCATTAAGACTCTTGTAAGCCGTCTCTTGGGTTCTCTTCTCCCGCTGTGGTGGCTGAAGGAGACGACTGGGGCTCAGGTGGAGGAGGCAGGGGGATGGGCAGGGGGATGGGCTTACTTTGCTCCTCTGGGCTTTCTGGACTCGGATCCGATGCCGGCTGGATTATGATTATTGTGGTACCTGTTGGATTGGAACAGGAAAATCCTGAAGTGTTTGTCCGGTTTAAGTCCTGTGCTGATGCAAGGCAGTGAAGCAGCTCAATGTAGTTTAACAAGATAACTATATGGTCTCTATTGCTCTCGTACTCATAATAAGTATTCAAAAATGTGCGTCATGCAGCAAGTTTTGTTTGATATCTGTTATAGCTGGCAAAAAAAAAAAAATCACATATAAGCAGCTGAATTTAACCTCGGCATTATATCGATTAATCAGATTTTTCTTTTTATGAAGATTACATTTTGGGAATATCGAGAAAAAATGCACATCTTGGGTTTTAACAGTTTAACAGTGATGTCAGCCAACCACAGGCCTTCCATTTTGTTTTACAATATTTATTTAAACTTTTATTTTAGGTCAACTCCAAGAAGGGATGATTGAAATAAATTTACATTTTATTTTTTTGTCATTTGTAATTTCTTATTAAGAATTCAAAAGGGAGACAAAAATAATAGATTAATATATTTTAAAAAAAAATCAAATTTGGCATGAAAAACCAAAAAATTTCTTTTTTTTTATCCATATCACCCAGCCCTAACCTTTAATTTGTCCAAAACAGCTGTATAATGTCCGATGACATGTTCAGCTTTTGAAAATAAACTTTACTTCAAAAATATCTGATATCTTCAAATTGTACCAGGGAATGTTAAATATTGAGAAAAATAGTGATTTGTTATATATCGTGATATATATCGATAGACTGATATAAAAAATAATACCATAATATATTTTATTTTTTTTCATATCGCCCAGCCTCACCTGCATGTAAACTTGCTACGATTATTCTCAGGACTGAATTTAACAAACACAGCGTCCTCCATACTCATGGCAGCAGCTCTGCTACGTTAGTTCTGATTGGTTCTTTTCCTAGACTTTTTTTCATTCTGCAATTGTTCCTTCTGGTTGTGGATGCTGCGCAGCTGGAAGGATTTTTGCTCCGTTTTTTTTTTTGCTTCCAGTTTTTATAATGTGTAACCACGGCAGCAATAAGGTAGTATGTATTATTCTTTTACATTTTATACATGGACTTCGACCCTAAATCCCAAAGGAGTTGAAAAGGGGGCGTCGTGGATGCAGAGCAGGACCAAAGAGCAGAGAGAGAAGGAGGAAGTTCAAACCATCTCCTCCGTCGATCATATCCCCTACTCCAACATCTCTCGCTAACCTTATGTCCAGGCAGAGATTTAAAGAGGAACGGCAAAAGCAAATGAGGTGGATTAGCAGAGCTGGCCAACAACTGATAGTGTGTTTTCAGGGCATGTTACTGTGGAATATCGTCTCTGCTGCCCGAAAACTGAGCTGCTAGCATGTCATAAAAGTAACGAGACGATCATACAGCAACAGTCTTCAGTTAGAGGCATCTACAGATTCGTTGCAAGGCTGACTGCTACTGGAGATTCTTCCTCGCCACAGCATCACCATCTACAACGACTCTTTGAAAAAAATTGGAATGATGAGTTATGACATTTAGTTTTCCTTGGGATGAATAAAGTGTTTTTAAATTTTTTATATCGAAAACGTTTACATTTGTTTTGAATTGCATAATTTGCAACACTTATTCGGTGGAGTGGGGCATGAGGGGGTTGTTTTTATGGATCAGTGATGTCTTATTAATTTACCCTGTGAAGGTGCATTTTAGTTAGAAAAATATGTATAAAATACTAATTTCTTGGTTTATTGCTGTCAAATGTGGTGTGGATAAAGGTAATACTTGTAATGATGAGTTATGGCAAGTGTTTTTCACTTCAGGCTTTAGACCCACACTGTGTTCACTACTCAATTCTAAAGCCAATTTTAAAGCATGTATTTTTAGAAAATAAATAGGTGGACATAGAATTTCATCCTTTCCCGTGTATTCGAAATCAGACTCATTGGTAATACTAGCACATACATATCATCACTGTTTTGGGGGAAATGTCAGAGTGTTTTCTTTCCAAAGACACCCCAGCCATGCCTCTACACAGCTTAAATTTAAATTGGGGTGTGCGTTTTAAAAAATTTAGGGCAGAAATTGCAGAAATGTCAAGGGGTAAAGCTTTTTTACAGATTCTTCATGTCCAGTCGACTCAGGATCCCAAGAATCAGAACCAAACATGAAGAAGCAGCTTTCAGTTTCTATGCTCCTCTAATCTGGAACAAACTTCCAGACAACTGCAAAGCTGCTGAAACGTTGAGTTCCTTTAAATCAAGGCTAAAAACCCATCTGTTTAGAGCTGCCTTTGATTAACTGATTAATAAGAGCTGGAATGTCACAAATAGGTCTGGACGATATAGCCTCAAATATTGTGATATAATCTGAAGCGATGTGGTAACATTATTTATTGCGATTTATTCTTTTCTTCGGTTTATATATGTCAAAATTAGCATTCTCACATTTCGGATACATTGCGGCAGAACAGCAACTCCAAAAGTTTAGAATGCCATTTTAAAGCAACACTATGAATTTTTTTTAAACTTTCATAATATATTTCAAAGACCCTTGTGATGTTACATCAACTTACAATAGGTTGGATGACACGCATGCCTTAGCCTGACGGGGTCTGTATCGCTTTTACTGCCACTACGTAACTTCGGGGTGCGGGTAGTATAACCTGTGCACAAAAAGAACTACAAAATTCGAGTGCTGCTTTACGGCATACCTCACTTCCACCCCCCTCGTGAGCCAAACAAGCATTTGTCTGCCGCCTGCAGGCTGATAGTCTTATTTATTTTTCTGGTGAAAGAATCTTGCCTCAGGCTATAATGCAAATCCATTTGTCAACTTTACAGATTCATCGATGGTAGCTTGATATTATAATATTGGCGATTATGGCTATTAGGCTACCTACCACAATAACCTGAATCGAATTAGCTTATCCATTATGTAAAACAGTAGCCAATAGGCTGCTATAATGACGCTGGCTTGTAAATGTGAGCTACACGATCTTTTGGCGTTTGAAGAAAAAAACCATGAAATTGTATTTATATGTACGCTGGCGTAGAGCTGTCAGCCATATAAAAAAGTAATTAGACCGTATCAAGTTATAACATGATAGTTTATTGTAAAAACGAGAAAACAACATGAAACTATCACGTTATAACGTGTCATAGTCATAAAAATAGTATATTTGAATTTTCTTTATGTCTTTGATGTTGTGCTTTCTGTTTTTATTGTTAATGACGCAAAGCACCTTGAATTGCCTTGTTGCTAAAGTGTGCTAAACAAATACATTTGCCTCGTCTTCCTAATGCTTATCTGGCTGCATGTAGAGAAATCATTGTTTTTTCAATCATAACAGTGACCTAAAAACAAGTAGTTGTCATATTTTGACCTGAATAAAGTAGAAAAATAAAGTAAATATGAATAAATATCCAAACAGAATCCATCAGTGCTACACCAAAAACATTTAACAACTACAGCAACTTCAGTTCAATCAACCCTTTATAAACAGATTCATTTCCTTGTTGAATTTGCTACTTTTTTGCAATGTGAATTTCACATTAAATCTTTATTTGGTGTCAAATAAAAGGCAATTAATGCGCAAAGACCGCTGCAACCCAATACTCAGGTTGCCTGTGCAAAGGACTATTAATGATATTAATATGTTTACAACATGAGCAGTATAAGACAACAGAGTGACCCAGAACTAGATGATGCTCTGACACAGCAGCGCTTACCTCCGTCCTGATCCGCTCTGATTTGGGCCTCCAGGTCTTCGGGGTCGACATACTGATAGTTTTCATCGTCGTCAGGGGGTTTGCACTTCCCGCAGCAGAAACAGCAGCAGCAGCAACAGCAGCAGCAGGTGAAAAGTGTGCAGCACAGCACCAGACTCTGCGGGGATTAACATGCAAACAGATTCTTCTTAGCCGTATGACAGTCGACAGGGAGGTCTCGCACAGTTTAATCTGTTGACAGTGAACGGTGGGGATTTCCCCCCCATCAATCCTGTCAGATTACACATGTGATTCTGCACAGTCATACACTGCAGCTGGCACATTTAGGTACAGTGAATTTGTCATCTAAGAAAACAAAAAAAATAAGACTGGAGATTTCGTCATCTGTCTCTGATGGAAGATAAAATATAATGTTTCCCATCATAACATTTAGCGCTAAAGACATAAATACAACGACAGCAAACATAATCAGGGGCAGAAAACCCATCATCATACGCTTCACAGGGACACGATGTCTGCTGCGCATCCGTTTACATTCCGGGGGTATTACACTCTGCAGAAGTTGTTCATCCATGTCAGCTTTATTCCATATTTTTGGTGTCTCTGACCTCCTCATGGGGATGAACCAGAGATCAGCGTACGTCGAGTCTGAAGGCGCACAGAGATTTCAAAACCGTAGCTCCAGCTGTTAATATTTGATGAATCTATAAATGCAGGTCTAATTATTTCTCCTAAAATAAAAACATTGAAGATGAATGCTAAGATGCGGCTTAGTTACCTTAAAAACAACCTATTGATTGTTTTTCATTTGCAATAACTAATGTCATCAATAGCATCTCTGTATGTTTGTAGCTTTAGATTGTTTCAGTACGTTACTATGAATATTAGTGGTGTGCCGATTCACTATTAAATTATATAATTGCGATATGAAACGTGCTAAATCGATAGTGAATAAAAATTACTCAATCGATTATTTTTTATAATGATTAAAATGACAAAACATAAAAGTCCGGCGTGTCACCCGGACACTTTTAGGGGACGGACCGGTGGAAACGTTATGGCTGTAGCTGGTGTTTCAGCCATACAGCGCAAAGTTTTACAAAAATACAGTAAATATTTTGCTCTTTACTTGTCAAAGGAGCGTCTTTGTTGTTGTGCTTTACGTTAGCAGCAGCATCCTCTTTTTCCCGGTCATGTCCACTTTTCACCTGCTGTCCGGGGCGTCCTCCCCGAGCTGCGGCGCAGGCCAGCTGCTCTTTACAAGACGCCAGCTCAGGTGTAGCTGTACAGACGAACCGCTAAAGACATTTCCTTCATACCGTCCTGTTCGCGACAAAATGTGTGGCGAAGTGCAGCGTGCTCACAGCTGCAGATTTGTTTCTTTGTCTGACAGGAGCCAAATACCTTACTGCTCGCACTGATGCAAATACTCTGAAAAGGCTGAGAAAGGTCAGAGTTCATCTATAAAACAGACAGTGAAAAACTTAAGACTGGAGTATTTTAAGTATCTTTGTGAGAACGCTGCTTTTTATTTCTTATCATTACTTTGAAAAGAAAATAATACTTATTTTCTCAGAATATAATTTCAGATTTTTGTCTAATTTTGGTCCTATATGAATTAAAAAGTGAGCTATTATAGTTACAGTTTAATTTTTTAATACAGAGGATTTTTTCTCCCAGAGATTTTAAAGTCATCTCTGCAATAGTCGACTTGTGAGCCACTCTTTCTAAATAACAGAGATGGAACATGTCCTCTTTTATGGAAATCAAAATACGGTCACCCTATATTATACTTCTATCGCCAGCACACATTTCTTGTACCCTTCATGGAAAAAGAAATTGACCTTGACATGATTATGAAACATATTTTGGACATTTGTGGTTTCACATAAACTAAAGACAGGACATCAATTTGTTTAGAAACTACAATTAATGGAAACTAAATGCATTTAAAAGTAGAAAGCAGCCATGGGAGGAATAAAGGAAAAAAAACCTTAATGAAAAAATAAATAAATAATTGTTTCATACTTGAATCGTAATCGCGAGGCACCCAAGATGGCCCACCCCTAATAAATATTCAATATTTTGTATCATGAATATCAAGCTGTCTGTAGTGTCTCACACTAAATAGGTTTTAACTTAGATCTATGTAGATTCAACTATCTCGTATTTTCAGTTTAGTCTTGCGGCGATGCTGTAAATTCCGAATTGCAATCGAAGGCCACCGACATTACTGACCTTAAACCACCATTTGGACATGAGGAAGTAGTATTTGACGCTTTCCTCTCCGAACTGTTCGGACACGTAGAGGCCCATGGAGCCGTACTCGTCGTAAATCCTTCTTTTGTTCCCATCGTTTAAAATGGAGTTGGCGTTGTTGATCTCCTTAAACTTCTCCGCCGCGTCTGGGTTGTCTGGGTTCTTGTCCGGGTGGTACTTCAGCGCTAGCTTTCTGAAAGGACAGCATTGCAACAAAAATGATGTACGAATAGCTAATCCTTTAAAAAAAAAAGAAAGAAAAAAAAAAAAAAAAAAAAAGAGAGACGGCCAACCCTCCGTTAGCACACATCCAGACATACAGCTCACCTGTAAGCTTTCTTTATTTCCTCAGCTGAAGCTCCTTTCTCGAGGCCTAGTACCTTATACACGCTCTCCCCAGAGGTGGACATCTTCCTTTGGGGACGGGCAAAGTTCGATTCAGCCATGGCTCACCTCTACAAAATAAAAGCCAAAGGATAAATGGAGGATAAATCGCCCGAGAAATTATGCCGATAAACGATAATATTGTAATTTTGAGACCATTGTCAACTAATACGGGACGTGTATTGGTAAAAATCCGGCGATACCATATGTATCGTGATACATGGGAGACGATGCGATATATCGCGATACTATGAGTAAGACTATATATTGTGATTTTTAAAACTGAATTTAACTGTAGAAAAACTGTCACAGCATTTTAAACATTCCGACCCGTTTCATACTTTAACATATCCAGTTTTATTACTAGATCTAGTCGATCCGCTGGAACAAAGAAGGTGAAAACAGCCACCAACTACCGGTAATACCTTTATATTTACTACAAAAATGACGGCCATCAATAATGGTTCCATTCAAATCCTAAAAAATAAACGATACTTTTTTATGAATATCGATACAATATTGGGAAATAAAATATCGCGATATATCGGTGCATTGATATTTTTCTTACATCCCTGTCAGCTAATGTTATAATAATGCAAGTACACCCTCGATAAACTTTAATTTCTAAAGAACATTTACCACTGCAACTGGAGGACATTTTTAATATCCTATATAAACTAACAACCGAAACATTAAAAAAATGGATGGACAAAATTGCCCTTCAAAAAAATATTAATCCCTTGGTTCAGACAAGGAAAAACAGGCAAAAATACCAGTTAGGAGTTTTGTAAACAAAAAAATGCCAACAACCAAAACACTTAGTTTGAATTAAAAAAAAAATTAAACATCCCATTTTACTCGGCCACTAAAGATATATGGACCATATTGGCCTTTTTTATCCAGTCTCTTTGGTAGAAGGAGGGAGACAAACAAGGAAAACAAACAAGCATGCAAATGGAAAATATTGTGGTTGGAACAATTATTGAGCTCATATGAATTTACCATGCAATTAACTGATTTATTGTTTATTGTGACGGGCCTAATAATAAGGTGAATTATGTTTCACATTAAAACAGAACAATGTAAACAAGTTGCTAAATTCTTAACTCAACCAACCAGAAGCAGTTTGATACGAAATAGCAGACCTGAAACAAATACTCTATGAATTTTATATATATATATATATATATATATATATATATATATATATATATATATATATATATATATATATATATATATATATATATATATAAAGTATGTAATTTGGAGGTTTGCATCCCTTTTAACTCTTAGTTCAGCCATACATGCAGCTTCCCTGTTCTGGTACAATCTTGTAAGTTTATTTTTTATTGTTATTTAAATCCTGTTTGACATATTAAGAACTCAGTAAACTCACTTTTTTTCTGCCTTTTTATTCTCAAACACAATTTGCTCATGAAACTTTTTAAGTCAAGTCTTATGGGTCCTGGTCATTTCCGTAAACCGCTTTTTCAGGTAAGAGATGATCTCCTGTAGCGCTCTGCAGATCTGAAGAAGCCTCTGACTGAAGACACACCATTGTTGTGTGACAGTATGATGAAGAGGACGCTCAGGGTTGTATATAATGTTCTTCGTTCATTTATGAAGAATCCTGTTTTGCACACTAGGGCTGCCACAAACAACTAATTTCCTTTCGCTTAGCCTACCGACTAATTTACCGTCTAATCGATTAGTCTAAACGATTATTTTGTAAAAAAAAAAAAAAAGTTTAATTCCACGTCATTTTATTTTCAGTAAACATTACCATTCAATTCACAAAGCTGAAAATATTTAAAGTGAATAAAATTATTTTATTTATTAAATTCTTAATTTTGCTCCTGCTCTGTATCCATGGCGTCTCCTTTTCAACTCATCTGGGATTTGTGGCTGCAGTTGAGCTATTATTTAAGCTTTTATGATGTTAATCAGCTGCTCCCAGTTGTAAACCACCTTGTTGCTATGGTTATGCATCCCTACAGCTGGACAGCACCCAAAACCAAAGAGAACGGCCGTCCCAAAAAAAGAAATTTCTCTGCCAGAAACGAAGGAATTAAACATTTTTAAAAAGAAAACAAAAAAATTAGAACGAAAGCAACAGAGCTACCCCAACATGCCGCCACACCATGAGCGGCGGAATTGTAGAATCTTCCAGTAACAATGTAGAAGGGTTCATAACCAGAACCAGTGGAGGTAGGGGATCTAATGTAAAAATTATCAGAAAACAATATATAATTTAATAAAATGAAAGTGACATGTGAGCATTTTTACACTATTTCCTGCCTTGTTCTATTTTTAAAAGCATGAAAAATAAAGTAACACATAATGGTCAGGTGCATTGTTACAAACTGGAAGAAGGCTGGGACAAATGGGGTTATGAATTGGTGACGAGTGAGTAGGTTACTGGAGATATAACCGCATCAATCCTTGGTTTGCAAACTCTTGTCCATCTTTAGATGCTTCATCACCAGTCCAAGTGTTTTCTCCTTGCATTATGCTACATTTAACTAGAACACATGAGGAAAAAAAAGTATATTCAATGACAGGACTTTGTAATTCTGGGAGCAACAACTACACAACACAAAGGGATTCCTGGTCGACTATGGCAACTGTACAAAACGAGCACGTCTACTACTCAGCCATAGAAATAATACCACAGCGGTCATTGAGTAAAGAAGATTACATTTTGCTGATCTGACAGATTACCCCTCCAAGTCTGCGTCAGAGAGGGCCAACGTCCCGGTCAGAGTCCGACTGGACAGCTTTAGATGGACGAAACGCAACAAAAACACACACACACAGCAACCAGAGGAAAGAAAAAGCAAAGAACCCTCATCAATATCTGGATGCTACAGAATTACTTATGGAATCAACACAGACACGAATCTAACCAACCGGCTTCACCTCAGCCAATAACAAATAAAGTTGGAGGTTTTCTTATTTGTGCTTAAGCATCTACAAACTCACATGAAGCAAGTCAGAGAGACACACAGATAAAACAATGCTATAATGCTATAGGAGATGGTGCCATCATCATCTAATAACGGTACATGTATCCAAAGTTTTTCCCCACCAGAAGCATAACTCCTTTGCACTTTAGCCAGCAACACATCTGTACACACACACACACACACACACTCACTCAGTAAACAAATTCAGTGCAGGCCAGCCTCCTGCTAGCAGAAGTTATGGTCAGCGACTCTTCTCACGGAGCGTAGGAACTCGAACGTCCACTTCGGCTTCCTGGTGTTACAGAACAACCCGTTTTCATGTTAACTGGTTACTGACTTCCGGAAGAGTCGGAGGTTGCCGTCAGCTACCACAGATGTTATGCCGCGTTCAAAAAAACAACTAGTTTGCAGCCTATACATTTCTAAGCCTGAAGCTAGCAAAGCCCGCCACTTGCTGAGCTAAAACAGAGCGTGGACAGGGCTTCCTCTGTTGCCGGATGTAAAAAAAAAAAAAAAATGGCGGATCATATCGAGAGAGTGGCTTTATTTGCTAAATAAAGCTAGACAACGTCGACGTCGGGCGAATCAGGGCGAAACCATTCTTGAGAGGCGTTCTGAGTTTTGGAGAGTTTAACCATTTGCTCCTGGAGCTGCGTATGGATGAGGTTCGCTTTCAGCGCTGCTTTAAATGTGTAGTGACGTCACTACAGTGAAACGCTCTGATTGGTTGACGCCAGCTGAACTTCTGCCTTGCCACTTTTAGGCTTGGAAAGCAGTAAAAGTTTGAAAAATTGCAGCAGCCAAAACTCACAAACCACAGCGGAGACTGACGGCCTCAACCGCAGACTTAACATGTAATCTTGACATTTTGGGCTGTGCGAACGCTGTTTAGCTGCCCTCGTTGGTGCGCTTCTCTTAACGTAGCAATAAGGTATCAGCAAACTGGACATCTGACTGTAATAATGTGTTAATTATGTTTCTTCCAGGAATTAGTCAGTGACGTCTGCGTTGTTTTGCAGACGAGACAGCTGGAAGCTGAACGGAAGGAGCACTACGCCTACCACAGCATCCCACATAAATACTGAAATAAAAAGTTATTTCTCTAATTTCACCTTTTGTTTTCAGTTAAAACATTTACAAAAAGGATGTATAAAATAAATAAAAATGGAAAACATGAAACCAGGAGAAACTCTGGGGTTAAAAACCACGACTCTTCGGTAAAAAGGAACCCTGCAGCGGTGATTAAACGTTTAAATTAGCAGAGCGCTGTAACCCCGCCCACCTCACCTGTATAACTCATGTAACATCCTGTCAGCTGCTCAGGTAACAGCTTAACCCCCCGATTAACTTGTTACCACTGTTGACACAGACAGTCTAAAATATTCATTTCATATCACCGATTAGCTTTCTGCCATTATTGATGTTGCAGTTGCCTACAAAGAAAACATTTAAACTTTCGTATGTCATTTATTAATTTTATGTTATCCGAGAACAATTTGTTGGAAAATGTACTGCAAGTGAAGTTTGATTTTTGACACAAAAACTTTATTATCCCCGTTGTTCACCGCCTGTAAAATGAACCGAACCATGAATTGAAACAAATGAATTTACCAAACCGGGATTTTTGGCGTACCGTTAAAGCCCCCAACTGCTGACCCATGTTTATTGTATTTAGCTCGACGGGTTAGTGTTATAAGTATGAACATGTCGTGGTATAATAACCATATGCAAGATACCAGGGTTTCATGAGATCATAAAATTTAAAATAAAAAATATTTAAAATGACAGAACCTTTTATTCAAAATACAAGAGCAACAATTATTCCTACCGATGCCACATAAAACAATATTACAGTCTGGCTAATGTGATCTGTTTTTCTGATTTTGATGCACAGATCTAAGAAAAAACACACATATGTAAGAAAAGACACAGAATAAACACTGTCGCTCTGCCCAACCTCACGCCAATGACTGACGCAATCTGCTGCGATTCCTTAAATAGGAAACTTTTTAACTGATTGGAATGTTTGTATAAATGTATTGAAATGACTTCTTGTTAAGTGCCTTGAGATGACATCTGTTGTGAATTGGCGCTATATAAATAAACTGAATTGAATATGATTTTAGCTGGTAATTTGGTCAGGTTATCCATTATTACCTTCAGTAAGCTGCTCAACAGTTTAAAAACAGCATTATTTTAACAGGAACGAGTCTTTTAGCTTCTGCATCATAACTCTCCACGATTCTAGCTACTTATAATATTTCCAAACAGCCCAATTTGTCTCTTTCACATGAGGAAGCCTTCTTTACAGCCGTCAGGCAATGCACAGCGAAAGGTGGGTGAGGGGCAGTTCTGCATTACACGAAGCTATATACGCACACTACAGCAGAAAACTCAAAGCTAGCACAATATGAAAAAAGGTTGAGGTTAAGCTTTATCTGCCTAATTATGTACATGTGAATCTCTTAATCGTTAGCTGCAAACCTATGAGAAACAGGATTTTTTTTTTTTATAATAAAAAAAAAGCTACCATGCATACTTATTAATTTAACACAAATCAACTTTTGCTTGATTTATAAGTGTTTATTAAACAGCAGGTAAAACACATAGTGGACTCCTGTTACAAACTTGTTTATTTTGTTACATTTTTCAAACTATAACGCGTTTAAATTCACTGCAAAAAATCTTGTTTGGTTGATCGCTTTTTTTGCAGTCATCTTACAGTTCTTCCACAAAACTAGGGGTGTAACGGTACACGGAAATCACGGTTCAGTAGGTATTTAATTTTATTATGCAATTTATTATTATCATATAACTTAAAAATAGTTGAAAGTATAGAACTGACAAGAGATTTGAATGGATTTTGTAAAAAATAAAATAGTACAAGCAGACATAGCCAGAGTAGAAAAACAATATAACCACTTGAAAAAACAGTGTTAATGTTTAGAAATGGTTAAATAATACTTTGCCCATATTTGAGAATAAAAGACGATTAAGTCACTTTGGAGTTGTTTTGATATTTCAACATTCCCAGCTGTAATTTAATGCAGCATGGGCAGATGTTGGAAAAATCCCTCATCATTAGGGATTCCGTCGACTTGCGTTATATCTAAAATTAATAGGGTTTGGTCTGATTGGATGCTACTGGTAGCCATGTTGACGTCAGCTGGTTTTTCTCTAGTATCAGTGATGTTTACATTCAGCTCGACATTGTTTCAGTCATTCAGTTCAGTGAAGAGCGTCTTATGGACCTTATTGCTGATGAAAGATGCGTTCGCTGACAAAGTTCTGGTTCGGTCCATCTTTCTTTTTTTTTACCCCCTTCTTCTGCAGCTGCATGATAAATCATTAATGTTCCCAAATAGCAGAGTTTAGTGATAGCTGGGATACCTGCATGTGTTCATGTTGAAAACAGCTGGATTTGTTCGGTACACGTGCATACCGAACCGAGAAATCCAAAATCAAGACTACATGTACCGTTAGACACCCTACCCCAAAACCCACTGATACAATCAAAATAAGGCATCCCGTTTTTTCCGCAACAATTAGCTTTATTACTTTAGATTAATTTTCCAACACATGAACCTCTCTGTGGGTTATAAGCTTTCCCACACATCTAAACATCTAAAGACAACTTTTTTCTTTTTTTTAAACCAGCATTAGAATCCCTTTCATAGAGAAACTGATCTAACTGATCCTGCTTGAGCCCGATTCAGGCTCATCACTCAAACAGGCTTTAAAAAAAAAAAAAAAAAGTCCACCCGCATTTCTGCTCAGGCAGTTAGCGGCTGCCCTATTTATCAGTTTTTGCACAACAAGATCAGTTACACTTCGTTTACTGAGAAAATCCTGCCAATGATTTCCTCCCCAGCGGAGCGGGATGCAGCTTTGCTTCTATTGTCTCTCTGTCTAATTAGTTAAGAGCCTCGCCGCACTGCTTCCATCCCCTTCACAGCTGCACCAGATGGTACTTTCACATTCTGAATCTTAAAAATATGGGTCACCGGGTGAGATTAAGAGTCACGTCCCGGTTCTTTACGAACGGGGAAAACCTCAAAGCAACCCTGGAATGGCAGCATTAAGGTCGTTTTTAAATCAACATTTAATAACCATGTCACGTCTTTTACACATTCATAACCAAGCAAATGGCTTTCAGACAAAATGAGTGAAGATTACAATTTGAATATATACAGATCCCCCCCGATAATTGTGGGGGGGGGGATAATTGTGGTTTAGAAGCATTAAATATTTAAAGAGTTGGAAATTATTCCATTTCTTAAAAGTTTCTACATTAAAAACAAAATATCTGTCAGCCTGGAGGAATACTTTGAGTTACATAAGAAAATGCAGCTTTTACAGCTCAGTGACAGGAGCATGCGTTGTTTACAGTGTATGCAGGAATATGTTGCATTCACAGACGTGTCCCCGTTCACTGGAGCTCAAAGACTTTAAAACAAGCAGAAGAATTTACTGTTCATCTGTTTAGACAGATCTCTGAAAACTGAGAGAGCGGCGTGAACTCGATCTGCAGTCCGACGGCGATAATAAAAAGGAGGTGAAGCCGGGTGGTCAGGTTCTGGCCTGAGATGAAACCTGCATAAAAACGGAGATCACAACAGACGTGTTTTTTGTTTTGTTTATTTCTTCTTCCAAAAAACGGCAGGAACGCCCCAGGTCCATATGGCGTTCCTGCAGGAGTCAGGATAGCTGAAAGAAATACTGACTGGCAGAACTGGAAGACAGAAAGTTAAGTCTCTCTCTGGAACACAAACATTTTTTTTCCGATTACTGAATCCAGCCGCCACGCTAGAGCCATCGATCGGGTGTCACTGAGCCAGGCCTATTAGATTAATGGAGCGACTGCAGTCTTTTCAAACAGACCCGTGTGCAAAGAAATGGTTGGGAAACTAACACTGATTATATAGATACAGATGAATCTACAAAAATAAAATAATAAACTAGAATATCATGGAAAACCTTCTTTATTTCAGTAAGTGAAACGTATCACACAGTAAAATATTTCAACTTGGATCTGGGCGATTTAGCCTCAAATCTATGTTGCGATATAATCTGAAGCGTGTGCGTTTTTTTCCAGAAAGATGCAACACAAAAATTCTCACAAAATAAAGATGAAGATATTTTAAATAAATTAAATAGCTAAAATGTTATTTTAAAAACCCCACAAAGTTCAAAATTGTCCGCTTTCCTGGTTAATTATTTATAAATTTAATATCATAAAAAAATAAAGCTGCAGATATTTGAATTAAAAAAGCTTCAAGTTCAACTGGGTTTTTTTCTTCTGTTAAATGGAAAACAACAAGGCCGGTATAGTCTAAATTTACATCATTTCTACCTTATACCTTTTATATCGCCCACAACTAATTTCAAGCCTTTTTTCCCTTGTTATTCTGATTCTGGCTTACAAAATTATTGTCTCAAAAAAATTTATATTACACCAGATCAATAAAAATAAGGGGGGGGGGGGGGATTTTAAACAGAAATGTCAGGTTTCTGAAAAGTCTGTTCATTTCTATCCACTCAATATTTGGTCTGGGCTCCTTTCGCATGAATTACTGCATCAATTTCAGGAGATCAGCCCGTGGTTCTGCCGAGGCGTTCTGGAAGCCCAGGTTTCTTCGATAGCGGCCTTCAGGTCGTCTGCATCGTTGGTTTTGGCGTTTCTCGTCGTCCTCTTGACAATACTCCAGAGATCCTCCATGGCACAGTAACACCATAGTCACTGAACCACCTTCTGGTACCTTTGGCGGCCATGTGGGTTGGTACCAAGTCCTGCTGGAAAGTGAGATCAGCATCTCTCCTTAGTCCACACTAGGGCTGCACGATTAACCTTTATCGCATCGATATTGAGGTTTTAACTCCTGCGATAAACTAACCTCAGGAGGCTGAGGTTTTTTTCCCGCCCCTGACATTTGAGTGACAAACCTATTCACCAATCAAAATGGTTGAGTCTCACATTCCTGGCTTGCTGGCCAATCAGAAACGGTGATGGGAAACCAGCTTGTATGCAGAGCAGTGTTGCCAACTTGTCGACTTTGTCACTATATTTCGCGACTTTTCCGACCCCCTTGGCAACGTTTTTTTTTAAAGTGACTAGTGACAGATCTAGCCGCTTTTCCATGTGTTGCTAGAGACTTTTGGCGACTTGTTCAATGTGAAAGCAGAATGTGTTTCTCACTGTTCTCAGCGGGTAGCGGGAGAGGAACCTGGCGGCAGATCTCTGCCGTCAGTCTCGCTCCGCTGCCGCGCTCAGGTTGACAACCGTCCCGTAAAAAACGGAATCGTCCCGTATTCAGAGAAAATATTTCGCGTTCCGTATTAAGGTGAGAAGGAACGCGATTTGTCCCGCATTTCAACTACAACGAAAAGACAGAAAGCTGGAGTTATTCTGTGTCTTTATGCTGCGCAGCTGCCTGGTCTTCTCTCATTCGCTCCCCTCCCTCTCCTGTTGCTCCTTCAATCATGAAACTGATCAATGATCAGCTGATCAGCTTTTCTGTCGCAGTCCAGTTTCTGTTTGTTTATCGCGGACTTTTAGCAGATAGAGGAAACCAGTGGGTGTCGCGCTAAACAGCAGCAAGTTTAAGCTTGATAAACTGTTAGGATTGATTTAATATCACTTTCTGATGTTTGCTGAAGCCACATTAGTAACAGCTGCTGGTCATGATATCGGTTTGGATATGTGGTGAGATGGAAACATGAAGATGAAACCAGGAGATGTTCCTACTGAATCATCAGAGCTGAACAGGTGATGGAGAAACTGGTTTACCTTTTAGGTGACATGAATGAGTTGAAGGAAAGTTATAAACTGTTTCTGAGAGACAAATAACACCAGGATCTTCTAGCTGACAGCTGGTAACTGAGCAGGGGCGGCTCTAGAAATGTTTTGCCCGGGGGCCGGGTAGGGCATTAACAGGGAAAGGGGGCAAAAATACATACTTTTCTTTCTTATTCTCATTTAAAATGTCTAGCTTTTAATAAATAATTATCTGACTCTTACAACCAATTGGATATAGTGGTCATAAATCCTTTATCGTATACAGCAAATATTAAGTCTAATACAGTATATATCCTACTAAGCTATAGTACTTTTTCCTTCGGGAAGGTACCATCTGTGGAGTCTGCAGCTCTGTCAAACAAAGATTCTGAATCTATTTAATTAGTATAGAAAAATCATTAATTTCTGTGCATTTGTTTTACACGTGCATTAAATTAAAATCGATTAGGTCGATTAAGCATCATGAGGCGGAGGGTGGGGGGTGGTTCCTTATTCTTTAAGCTGGGAGTTGGCAACCCTACTGTCAGGTTACTACGTCTTATCTTGCAGAAGGCTGGATAAGGTCTTGTTTTTATTTGTTATTGTCATTTATTTTAAAATGTGTGCAATATAACAGTTTCATGTTTAGTAAATGGCAGTCCACTGCAGAAGATTTTGTTTTCCAATTGTAAATCTAAATCTAATAAGAGTTCATTTTCTATTTTTCAATGGCAAAGATTAGTCAATAAAAAAAAATGTATCTACCCGTTTAAGTTAATTTCCATTATGTCTTATTATTCTTTGGTATTTAGGTTCAGGTATTTAATAATCACGAAGCATTGAACAATCTCATTACCTCAATCACTATGTAGTTTATATCAGAGATTTTTCAGGTTCAACAGCAGACAAAAGCCAGAAGATGGCCCTGGCCACATAAATATTTTTTAGGTTATTGTATATTGTTCGCATTGTGTGTCAAGTTGTACAAGACTGTGTTGTAAAAGTAACAATATATTTCATTCATAATTTTAGTTTTATGCATTTAAAAGTATCGAAAGTAAAAATCGAAAATCGCATCGCAATATTTGTCAGAAAAAACGGAATTAGGTTTTTTGTCAAAATCGTGCACCCCTAGTCCACACCTCAACCCAAATTGTCTAAAGGATTTTGGTCGACAATCCTCTCAAAGCTGCAGTTATCCCCGTTGCTGGTGCACCTTTTCCTACCACACTTTTTCCTTCCACCTAACTTTCTTTGTATATGATTAATATACTTACTCTGAACAACCAGCAACCACGATATTTATTCGACCTCAAAAACTCTTAATAAAACAATGTAATCACTGTAATGACCAAAAAGAGAACAGTGAGTAATAATAGCAGAAAAACCTAAAAGCATCTGATATCGGTTCCCTGCCAAATCGAAGCATCTTGTCAAAGAGGGAAAATCCTGTGAAGACTGCAGGCAACAGATCTTATTAAAATCCTACTCTGTGAAAACAGCATCTCAAGACAGCTTGCAACACTTAATCCAAAAATAACTATCTTAATTGTCAAAAATATCTCTGGTGAGATGCGACACCAGCCACAAGCTCTAATGTGAAATAAACCGAAACATAAAATGAACCAAATTAATGAATGAATCTGAAAGAAAAGAAAAATCCAATTTATTCATTTTTTTAAAAAGTTGATAGATCACCTAGAAAACTAAAAGAAACTGATAAAGCGACAAACATAATGCAGTGAAAGCAGATAGTAATAATTTATTGGAACCATATGGAGGACTTATCCTTCCAAAATTGAAAATAAATTTAGAAATAAATAAATAAATAAACAAACAAATGAAGGAATAAAACTGAAAATAAAAAAATTATTCCATATTTATTCATTTATTTTCAATTTTCTTTTTATTTCCAGATTTATTTATATATTTCCATATTGATTTTTTTAACTAATGCATTTATCGTTAAATTCCCACTTCGAGTGTATGGTAATATGGTGGGAGTTTCTACCACTGGCCTAAGCCATGATTGGTCAGCTACGGGAACCAGTGTCAACCAATCAGCTCCCCAGATATACAAACCTTTCTGGCTCTGGCCTACCTGGGCCTTCTCACGGATTTAAGTACAATAATAAATAAATGTGGGAATAAATAATTATTTTTGTTATATTCATTTTGTGTTATTTTCTATTATCGACAGTGGACGCCGAAACCGTCAACAAAAATAAAAAAAGAACAGCTCTCCTATTTGTGTAAAAAAATTCAAATCTCTAAGAAAATTATTATTTTATTTATTACCACATGTTTATGTATTTATTTATTTTCCATTTTGGCAGGAATACTCTTACATAGAAGACAGAGGGACAGATCGGATGACAAATATCCGTAAATCGTATAAATGAACATTAGCATGGAAGAGTGGCTGAATTTAGGGTTTAAGTCAGGTGAATCGGGTCAAACAAATCGACTTAGAAATGACCATATTATCTTATTTAAGCAACACGGCCCATTATATGCCATCCTAATACTTATTACAGCACTATGGTTACACACATGTAGCAATATCTCCACTCAAACTCTGAAAAATCAACAATTAAACAATTTTTTTGGAACAGTGAATGACAAAAATAGAAATGGTTTGAAAGGTAAAATATTTGTTTAAATTTTAGGGAATTTTATACTAAATAAGACGCTAAAGACAAAAAGAAGCAAGTTATCCATTCTCATTCTGACCCAATTCCTGCCAGAGCTAAAGCAGTGCCCCAAATGCGGCCCTGAGCATATATATATATATATTTTTTTTTTTTCTTTCCAAACCGTTAGACCAGGGGTGTCCAAACTTTTTGCAATGTGGGCCAAAATCAAGTCAAAAGTATTTGGTTTTGGTTTCTTTTTAAGTATGTTTTTTTTTTTTTTTTTGCAATAAACTACACATACAATAGTTTTGTTGTAATTTTTGAGAATAAAGGGATCTGTAAATTATTGTAGATGCAAAACATAAAAAAGTATATAGGTATGTAGAAAAAAAACAACATACAATAAACAGGTGAACTGATTTTTTTAGTATTTTTAAATCGCCTCAGCAACAAAAACAGAATTCAGGCAGGGGTGGACTGGCCATCTGGCATACTGGGCATCATCCCGGTGAGCCGTTGACCCAATGTGGGCCGGTCGCTGTTTTTTTTTGTTTTTTCCTCTCTCTACATTCTCTCCAATTGGGCCGGCCAATTGGCTACAGAGGGCTAGCAGTGTCTTGCCAGCATCGACACATATTATTAGTCTATGTTTGTTATCGTCAATCAAACATGGGCTGACAGCCTATGAGAGCCATGACAGTGCTGTCGATCACAACACAAACCAGGGTGGGCGGGGCCTCATGACATTGGCCGAAGTGGTGGGACCATTGACTGTATGGGACGGGATGCTGCTGAGCTGAAAATGGAGAAGGGTGAGAAACGTCCCGGTGGCGCTGAAAAAGTACGGCTCAAAAAGCTGAAGTCTCTGGAGGTGGAAGCTGCTAAATGTTTAAGGTTGACAGACATATTTGGTGCCGGGGTCGCCACCCCAGCAGCAGGTGCTGGTGCGCGAGGAGACGCGCAAGTGGAGACATCCATGGTAAGTAACGTTAGCGTGGGGTTGGCTCGGCTACATTTAGAGACAATATGCCCAAAATAAAGTATAAAACTGTTTTACATTGACCGCGATGTGACCTGAATAACTGAATACTTGTTAAAACATATTAGCCTAGAGTTGAAGGGCCGACTGTTGGTAGTTGCGGTTGATTTAGTTAAATATGCCAAATTGTGACAGCTACTAACAGCAGCGGTCTCTGGTTGCCGTAGCAACAGTAAACATTAAGGGGCGACACTAAAGGTGAACAAGGAGAAAAGTTACCTTCAAGATACCTTCATGAAACTTGACAAACTTAATCCTAGTATTAAAACAAACATCTTTTGTATTAGAAGTTTTGATATAAATTTTGTTTAGATATGAAAATGAGGTGTAATCTGGTTAAAAATGTGCTAATTTGCATATATTTGTAACGCATCATCTCAAAATTGGTGAGACGTTGAATTTTTCTTTAATTTTCTAATCATATAAGTTATATGATTAGAATAAACTTCAAAAACTTTTCACAGAGGGAAATTTCATTTCATTCCTTCATAAAAGTAAGTACTTTTATGTAGTGTTGGCTGATAATGTAGTGGGCTGGTCTGGACAGAAAATGCCAGGGCTGATTTTTTGTCCCAGTCCACCCCTGAATTCAGGTCACGCTTTCTTTTAAAGATGTTGGGTATTATATATTTCCACCCAAAAACTCCAAACTCTACGAGTTTTTTCTCTCTCGCAAATTTCTGACTTTAAAAGAAAATATCTTACTTTGAATATTGAAAATAAATAAAATTAATAATGGAAACTTCTGAGTTTTTGGTGGAAATTCTCTCCTCTGTGGTCCAATTTTTTTCTTCTTCTTTCATCTACAAAAAGGTCCCAATACTTCATCGTAGGAATGCAATTCAGTGAAATATACGGGATAAATATATTCTTCTTTCCCACTTACTTCCTACGTTTTTTAAGAAGGCATCTTAAAATCGGAAAACCAAAAATAAAATAACACGGCTACATTTAAAGCATGTACTATTAAGGCTTTATGGCCTGCTATATACTTATTTAGTAGTATTACAGATGTTGTTTCTCTTCTATAATTTGTGTTGTTTAAACACCAACATGGACCAGACATGGAAATTAGCTACTTGGCTATAATCTCATATATTCAAAGGCTCATGTTCGTTAACATTTATTCCCCCCTTAAGAATAAACTGAAGTAAATGTTTTGCCAAGTTTAATAAATATTTTAAATGTAGATTTGGGTGCAAATCCAAGTCGTTTGCTGTTTGTAGCTTTACTTACTATAAAATAAAAAAGGAAAGCACAGGGCCTGATTTTTAAAAAGAAGAATGCTTCATGTCAGACTTTCTGAAGATCATTCGACGATTTTTCATAGTGCATCTCTATTTGTGTCAGGTTTGATTCCCGCCCCATTTCTTACACATCTTAATTTATAAATAAACCAATTTCAGATAAATATATATTTATAGTAACGGAAAAAAAAGAAGAAGTAGTTGTGTGACGAAATTGCAGCTACTGTAAGACTGCATTTGACGTTTGCAGAGGTTTTGATCGTTTTGGATCAGGAATAAAACCAAGATTCCCACTAAAATATTCCAACATCACATTTCTACTTCTGTGCTTTCTAACCAATAATGTGCGAACAAAAATGTTCCTCTGCAATTCAACAATTTCCAAGTCAAACAGTGCTTTCTAAAGAAGACACGGTGACAGATGTTTGTGGGCAACAGTGAATTTGAAGAAGCCTCTGAAGGATCTGAACAAGTTTTTGATAACCGAGCGACATCAACACTTCAAGGGAAGGAATTTGGACAATATTCTACTTGCTAAGTACATTTTTTGTCAGGTATGTGTCCATTACATGATCACTATTGATACCTTTAAGTATTTCATATGTATAGTTTTCACATGTAAATGATTTTTTTTTTCTATAGTCGGCAGACGACGGTTAACGACTGATCCGGTTAAATCCTGTGTCGAATCAGGAAAAACCTGAAGAACATACAGGGGACTGTGGATGACTCTCCTGCTCTGTGTGTCTGAGCTCCACTCCCATGGCAAACAACACATTTGTTGGTTTTGTTCGCTTTACATATTCAAAAGGTTAGAAGGATTCAGATCTGGAATGCTTAAAGGACGCCCTGCTTCCACTGCAGAAGTATTTCTCTTCCTTCCTGAATTAATGTACGTTTTTTTAAACACCACATCTCCTCTATTTCCCCCCAAACTCTTTTGGTACACATTTATGGGTCTGGTGATTTTATCAGATTGTTTTTTTTTTTATTACCAAAAACCTTTTGTCACTCTGGAAAACAACGCTTTACCAATAACTTGGTTAATTCCCAGTAAGCTGGGCATCCAAAACTTTGAATTTTAACATAGTGTGAATGAACACGGGCATTCAGGAGTCCAAGAAAAGTAAAATAACAGGATCTGCTTTCCAGCATATTTCTTTACTATGGAAAAGGATTAGCGCCAATGAAAAAAATAAATAAATCTCACTTTAAACTCAGAGTTCTGACTCTAAGGCAGATGGGAACCGGAGAAAAACCAGCTTCATGCGAGTCGTGGAGGAAGAAAACAAAATCTGTTGGATTTAAGTGATCTTTTACGTGGCCGAGTCGGAAAGTCGGAATTCTGATCACAGTTCTAAGATCAGAGTTGGACATTTGGGTTTAAACATCAAAATTAGAATTCTGGGTTTAAAGTTGGAATTCTGAGATCAAAGTGGAAATTATAAACTAAAATTTGAATTCAAAAGTACTTTATTGATCCCAGAGGGAAATTAAGTGTCGTAGTAGCTCATATAATTAATTCTTTAAGGAGTTGTTGTAGATCATGATAGCTGTGGGCAGGAAGGATTTCCTGTAGCGGTCTGTGTTGCAGCAAAACTGAAGAAGCCTCCGACTGAAGACGCTCTGTTCCACAAAAAGTCAGAATTCTCAGTTTAAAGTCAGAATTCTGAGAAAATAAAGAAAGAAAAGAAAATCTGAATTCTGAGTTTAAAGTCAGAATTTAAAGATCAAAGTCAGAATTCTGGGTTTAAAGTTGACATTTTCAAGTGGAAGTTGGATTTTTGAGGGAGATAAACAAAAATATCGGAATTCTGAGCTCAAACTCGAAAATTTTAACATAATTTCTTATTCAAAAGTATTTTATTGATCCCAGAGGGAAATTAAGTGTCGTAGTAGCTCATAGAATTAATTCTTTAAGGAGTTGTTGTAGATCATGATAGCTGTGGGCAGGAAGGATTTCCTGTAGCGGTCTGTGTTGCAGCAAAACTGAAGAAGCCTCCAACTTTTGTGTTGCACAAAAAGTCAGAATTCTGAGATCAAAGTTCAATTCAATTCTGTTTATTTATATAGCGCTGATTAACAACAGATGTCATCTCAAGGCACTTTACATTCAATTCAATCACACACGCATTCCAATCAGTTTAAACCATTTTTATTTGAGGAATCCCAGCAGATCGCATCGAGTCATTGACTTGAGGTTGTGCTCCGTTGATGCAGACTCCAACCTCAGCAATCCCTCATACGGCAAGCAAGCATGTGGTTGAAATTTTAAACTTAAAGTCAAAATTCTGAGTTTAAAGTCGAAATTCTGAGAAAAACAACAACAAAAAAGTCGGAATTTTTTCATAATAGCCAACATTCTTTTTTTCCCCCAAGTGGCCCTAATCCTCCTCCGTACTTTACCCCCACTAAAAAAAAAAAAAGCCCATTTTCGATTTGCCTAGAAGTCCGTTTTAATTAACAGCAGCTAAGCTACACAACTCAACTCTGTATAAGTTAGATATTGCTAACCTCTTCAGGGTCACAAACTGTAAAAATGGTACTATATAGTTAAAAAGGAACAATAACACAAACGCATCAACACAGCAAACATAGCTCTGCTACTGCAACAGCTCCTGGAATAAAGGTTTATGTCAAAAATGTTATGCAGACTTATGAGTGCAGTAGTAATCCTCGACATTTTTATACAGTAAAAATAAAGATAATCAGTGTTTTAAATGTTTATAAGCTGGATTGTCGCACATGCTTTAGGCGTCATTCAGCGATCATGTGCTATAAATAATCAGATCTGGGAGCTGTTTTGGGGGGATAATGAAGGAAGGAAGGAATACCGCTTTATTCCCGTCTGTTTGTCCTTGTGGAGCCCTAATCCTTTGCTAATCCCCCCTGCGAAGGGACAACTCCTTTCTATTTCACACCTCGCCATTCATACGTTAAACCTCGGCGGCCGTTTCTACTTAATTTGCACATTTTCATCGGGTTTCTAACCCATCTAAAGCGGCTTGTCACGCCGACCCAAGCCGTGGAACAGGCGTAACTTTAAAACGTCCACGAAACTCCACGTTATTTCCTAAAAACAACAAAGATTTGAGTTTTGTTTTTAAACGATTACATTTAAAATCCGTTCAGGCTTCGCTGGTTTGTGCAGTTAGCTGACGCCAAGCTAGCTAGTAACGTTCAAGCAGAAATAAATAAAACATAAATGAAACGGATGAAAAGGCTCACCTTGAGTAAACTGAACACCGTGAATCTCGCTGTATGGTTAACTGGACCATAGAGGCATCCGGTGTGATGTCTTTACACGGCAGATAACGGGTCACACGGTTGCTGCATCCCCCCCACCCCGGTAGCGAGGCAGTGATGGAGCCGCTACTTGCTGCAGCTCGCCGGGTCGCTCCTCCTTCCAGGAAATAAAGGATGTGGAGTGATGCGTTCAAGGCCCAAATCCGATTGTAAGAAAAAAGGAGACCGTGTAACAAACAGAGGAGGGGAAGAGTACCTAGAGTAGAACTACTTCCAACAACGCATTTAAATAATTTTACAAGGCTTTATACTCACCAGAGATAAATCCATCGGATCATGAAATTGAACAATTTTTTGATAGCATAACACTACCTAAATTATCTGAAAGTCAAGCGATGGCCCTGGATTCACCACTAACAGCGGCTGAACTCCAGGAGGCCCTCCAAGGCATGCCCAATAAAAAGGCTCCAGGCCCAGATGGATTTCCAGCAGAGTTCTATAAAGAATTCTGGAATATTCTGGCACCAACATTCCACAGAATGCTGCAGGAAACCAAGGAAAATGGCCGACTCCCACCAAATATGAATTCTGCCTACATTAGTCTTCTACTAAAATCAGGTAAAGACCCTTTGTTTCCTACCAGCTATCGTCCCATATCCCTCATTAATGTTGATCTTAAAATAATCTGCAAAGCCCTCGCAAAAAGGATAGAGAAAGTAACCCCTCTTATAATACATCCTGATCAAACTGGTTTTATTAAAGGGAGACATTCATCCACAAATTCACGTAGACTAATAGATTTAATAGATTTTTCTAACTGTAAAAACATTAAAACTAATATATTATCTTTAGATGCAGAAAAAGCATTTGATAGAGTTAACTGGAAATTCTTATTTGCAACCTTACATAAATTTGGCTTTGGAAATTCTTTTATAAACTGGTTGAAAATATTATACAGTTCACCAACAGCATGTATCAGGACAAATAACCAAACATCATCTAGGTTTTATCTTCAGAGAGGTACCAGGCAGGGATGTCCTCTCTCTCCCTCCCTGTTCGCTATTTTTATTGAACCACTAGCTGCAGCGATCAGGCAAACTCACAATATTAAAGGCATAAAATGCAATAACATAGATCATAAAATCAGTCTTAATGCAGATGATGTATTACTTTTTCTCCAGCATTCACAAACCTCTTTCTCTCAGGTAATCGGGTTGATAAACTCTTACTCAAATGTTTCAGATTATTCTATAAATTGGTTAAAATCTACAGTTCTTCCAATCAATTGTTCTGTCCAGTATCCAACTAATACACAACTGCAGTCAGGGAATATTACCTATTTAGGTATCAATGTCTCACCAAGACTGGCAGATTTAATAACGTTAAACTACATCCCACTTTTAAAAAAAGTGGAAGATGATCTTGCCAGATGGAAATCTCTACCCATATCACTTATGGGAAGGGTTGCTTCAATAAAAATTATGGTTTTGCCCAGAATCAACTACTTATTCTCAATGATCCCAAGTAAACCATCACTAGACTGGTTTAGATCTCTGGACTCCTCTATCTCTAAATTTCTTTGGAAAGATAAAGCCCCACGTATCAGCTTAAAAACACTGCAGAAGACCAAAGAAAAAGGAGGTCTAGATCTACCAAACTTCCATCATTATTTCTTATCCAACAGGCTCCAATACATATCAAGATGGTTAAAACATAGCTACCTAGATGAGTCCTGGATAGACGTAGAATAGACACTATGTAATAAGATAAAACTTTCAGACCTACCATTTATTAGCTCAAATATATAAACGACATGAATGCTTTAAAAGCATAAATATCAGCTCCTCTCTGACAGCATAGTGGGAGTTTCTAAAAATGACAGAGTCCACAATAATCCCATGCAGACGTACACCCATCTGGAATAACCCCGACATCTTGCAAAAAACATGTATGATAAGTTTCCCAGTCTGGAGGTGCAATGGAATTGAATACCTGGAACATATATTTGAAGGAACAGACTGTATCCCATTTAATACATTAATTACACAATATGGAATTGATAAAAACAAATTCTTAGAATATCAACAAATTAAATCTATTATTAAAGGTAAATTTAGGCTCAATACAGCTGAATTACAAATTCCAGCATGAGTTTTAGATTTTCTTAATCTCAACCCCCCCAAATTGCTGTCTAAAATATACAAAATTTTATCTACATTAGATGAATCAATAGCCATCCCTATTTCAAAATGGGAGGTGGATTTACCAGCCAGCTTTGACCAAAACGTCTGGTCTCAGATATGTTTAAGAACCTTTAAAATAACACAAAATCCTAATTTGCAATTAATACAATACAAAATCCTAATGTACTCTATGTACACTATACAGGTCAACGAATGTTTAGGATGGGTTTTACATCGTCTAATACCTGCTTACAATGCACAAGCAATATACCAGATACTTATGTTCATGCGCTTTGGTTCTGTCCACCTGTTAAGAAATTTTGGTGCCAGATATGTGAGGACTTATCAAAGTGTCTGAAATGTAACATCCCACCATCTCCCTCAATTTGCCTGTTAGGAAATTTAAATGATGTCACCATGGACACAAAGTCAGTTCTAATGGTTCACATTGCCTTATGCATCGCTAAGAAAACTATCCTCCTGAACTGGAAAAATAAAAAAGCTCTTAATATTAATCAGTATAGAAATCTCTTGTTGGACCATATTGGTCTTGAGACGGCCTCTGGCTCCATATCTGATCAATCTCTCTGGGCTCCTTTGATCGGCTCCATCACCTAGTGGGGGGCACTTGGTTTTGTCGTTTGGGACACTGTTGCTGATGTGGGGGTTTTGGGGTTGGAGGCGTCTGGGGGGGACCCCGGGAGGTGGGATCACTGGGCGGATGGGGCGTTGGACGTCGTGGCCGGCCTGGGGTTGGGCTTTGTGTGGTGACTCCTGATGGCTGCATGCGGTGCCTTGGGGGGGTTGCACTGGCGGACATGGGTTACTGGCCTCGTGGCCGTGCTGCGCCTGGGTAGGGTCTGGGGTGGGCCTGGGGATTCGGGGCTCGGGGGCGCCGCGCCCCCTAGCTGTGGTCCTGGCTGGGGGTCGGCCGGCGTGGGGTTTCTGTTGGCTGTGGGGGTCGTGGCCGGCCGGTGGCCGGCATGTGCAGCCGCCTCTCTTTTTTTTCTCTGGGCCGATTGTCATCGCCAGTCCCTGTATGGCGTCTCGCCTTGTTTGCTGGTTGGGGTGCCTGGCTGCTGGTCGCGGCGGTTGGGTGGCGTTTCTGGGCCGGATAAGTCCTTTTTTGCACTGGACTTGGCTCCTGGGTCTTGGTCTTTGTGTGTTCCCCTGTTCCCCTGTTCGCTACGGGCCATCAGGGGTTGGGGTCCGGAGGAGGACAGGCGGTCTGGTCGGGGTCCTGGGCTGTCGGGCTGCTTTGCCACTGTGGGGCCCTTGGCGGTCTGCTTGTCTCCATCCTAGAAGGTAGGGGGTCCACCTCCCGGGTCCGGGGGCTGGTGGCTCTACTGGGGCATCAGTACCTGGACCTGGGAGCATAAAGTGTGCATGGGGTGTGTGAGTGAGGGTACAGCGTCATTTTTTTTGGTGTCTTGGTGAGTCAGTGAGAATGTATGTGTTTAAGAGGGAGGGAACGTATGACTGTGTCTTGTATGTCTTTGTCTACCTGTCAGGTTGGATCTTGGTCTGCCCCCTCGCCTGGCGCACCTCAGGCCTTACACTTAATGGGGGGCCTGTTTCCCCTCCGTCACTCCCCGCCAGTGACTGGGGCCCCTGCCTGCCGGTGCGCCGGTGGTCAATCCGGTTCGGACCTGGTGCGTGCCTGGCCGGGCCTGGGGGGGCCGGTGTGTCAGTCGGCCGATGCGCTGGGCCGATATCTTCCTTTGGTTGGTTGGGGCACCTCTTTTAGAGGTGCCAGGTTTGGGATTGTTGGGTGGTGCCTGCTCGGTGGCTCGGCGGGATGCGGATCCGGCGTCTCTGCTCGTTTGATCACCTGTTCTGTGCGCACCGTGCGTGGCCGGTTCACTGGCGGGTTGGACCGGCCCTGGCCCTCGTTTGAAGCCTGGTCTCGGCGCCCTGCGTTGCGCGGGATCAGGACCTGGGAGCTGGTACAACTTGGCGTCCAGATGCTGACTGAGCCCGACCTGGGGATGCTGTCCGTCCCCTGCGGCTATTGGTGGGGCGCTGGGATGTTGGCGGTGGGGATTGGCCTAGGGCGGAGGCATCGCGTGGCGGCCGACCGCGGCCCCTGCAGTGCCGGGGGCCCCTCGTCGGCCGGTCCCTTGTCGGGTCCCTGCTGGGGGGTGGGGTGCCCCTGGGCCCCGGCTCCCCCGGTCCGTTGACCGGCCCGCCCCAGCGCGGCCGTTTGCCGGCGGAGCCCGTGGGCTCGTCACTGCTGCCCCCCGGGCCCCTGCATAGTGGCCGCTGGATGTTCCCCTGGGGTTCTCCTTTTCTCCTCTCTTGGGGGATGCGGTCGGCCCCGCCCGGGTCCGCCTGGGGCTCTGGCGGTCCTTTGGACGTCTTTGCTCCGATCTCCTTCATGTCTGCATCGATTCCTGGGGGACGGATTGATGCCTGCTCACACCAGCTATCGAACACTCTTATGGAGAAACCTTATATGCACCAGCATGCTAACACACACACATAGATGTGGGGTCTCTGGTGTTAAAGGATATATTCTTGGGCTGAGGTTATCATTACTAGAGCTTGATTAATCGGTACCATGAGTTTTTCTGTGACATTGTTGTTGTATTTTTATATCCATTTTTGTGTGATGTGGTTGTGTAATTCTTAGTTCACAATGTTTGGTTGGTTTTGTCGATGTTCCTTTTTCGTGTTTTGTTTTGTTTTTCCCCTCTCTCTGCCGTCCTGTGGGTATGGAGGCAGACTTCAATGTTTTTCTGTGTTTTCTTTGTTCCCCTTCCTCTCTTGTATTTTCAACTCACCCTCTCTCATGACATTTTGTTTCCTACCTCTCTTCTTCATCTTCCTTCTCCTTAATTTTCCGTCTCCGTGTCCATAACATCAGGAAATAAAAACCCCAACAGTTCATAATAAAGATTTTTCACACATAAATCAAGTGGAGTACTATAGCAAAAGCTGTACTGCTCCGCTTGTGAAAGTAAATCTGTTGGGCTTCTACTTGGTACTCAGACACCAATTCTGACCTCCATACTGCCAAACAGGACACGTAAAAAAAAAAAAGAAAAAAAAAAAAAAAGTGTGTGTGAAACAATCCAGCACCAAAACAGTAAGTACATAATAATTTAAGCAGATAGATAGACAGACAGACAGACAGACAGACAGACAGACAGACAGACAGACAGACAGACAGACAGACAGACAGACAGACAGACAGACAGACAGACATTCGCTTTCCTGTGTAGCTGTATACCTGCTTCTTTGCGGTCCGGTTTTGCACCTTTGTCACCCACGGTTTGTGATTTTGATTTACTTTGGTCATTTAATAAAATTCCACTATAATGGGCGTCGCACTGCGTAGTGGTTAAGGCGGGTGCCCCATGTTCAGAGGCCTCAGAAGAAAAGAAGAAAAAAAAAAAAAAGAACTACTTCCAACATATTTCCTTTTTCTTAAGTAAAAACTAAGAAATTGCTCGAGTAAAAAAGTATTTTTTGACTAATAAGTACATTTAAGGATTTGATGTTTTAAGATAATATAATCAGCAGAGGCCGGTAGTAACTAATTACATTAACTTGAATAACTTTTTGGGAAAAGATTTACTTTTAATAGTACCTTTACTACACCGTATTATTTACTTTTACTTGAATTTCATGAAATATCGCTATTCAATTCAATTCAGTTTATTTCTATGGCAGGCAAGGCAAGGCGATTTTGTTTGTATAGCACACTTTCGACAGCAGGGCAATTCAAGGTGCTTTACATGATTTGGTGATTTAAAAAAACAACAAAAAAAACCCATTGGAAATTAAAAGTAAAAGAAACACACATTACACATGATACACAAAGCAAGAGAAAGATCAATAAAGCAAGAGAGCATGAACACATTTCACATGACATCAATCATTTACTCGAAGGCAATTCTAAACAGATGGTTTTAGTCTCGATTTAAAGCAGTTCAGAGTTTCAGCAGCTCTACACTCGTCAGGAAGTCTGTTCCAGATTAGAGGAGCATAGAAACTGAAAGCTGCTTCTCCATGTTTGGTTCTGAGGTAGGGATGTTTAGTAAGCTAGAGTTGGAGGACCTGAGTGGTCTTGGTGGTTGGTACCATGACAACAGGTCTTCAACATATTTTGGTGATAAGCCATGTAATGATTTATAAACCAGTAGGAGTATTTAGAAGTCTATTCTCTGAACTACAGGGAGCCAGTGTAAGGACTTTAGAACTGGGGTGATGTGCTCTACTTTCCTGGTTCTAGTGAGGAACGCGAGCGGCAGCGTTCTGGATCAGCTGCAGCTGATGGCACCGATTCACAACAGATGTCATCTCAAGGCACTTTACAAGAAATGTAATTTCAATACAAACATGCCGATCAGTTTAAAGGTTTAGCTAGTTTCCTGTTTAAGGAATCCCAGCAGATTGAATGGATTCATTGACTTTAGGTTGTGTCCCGTTGATGCAAACTCCAACCACAGCAATCCTTCAGCAATCCCTCATACTGAGCAAGCATGTAGCGACAGTGGAGAGGAAAAACTCCCCTTTAACAGGAAGAAACCTACAGCAGAACCAGAACCTGGCCGTCTGGGGGTTTAAGACAGAGCAGAGACACAGAAAGAACAGAAGAACTACTATTACTTGAATGAATTCACAGAATGAAGAAATGTTTGGTAAAAAAAAAAAAAAGTAATATACCAGACACAGACAGACTACAGGTCCTTCTCAAAAAAATAGCATATTGTGATAAAGTTCATTCTTTTCCATAATGTAATGATAAAAATTAAACTTTCATATATTTTAGATTCATTGCACACCAACTGAAATATTTCAGGTCTTTTATTGTTTTAAAACTGATGATTTTGTCATACAGCTCATGAAAACCCAAAATTCCTGTCTTAAAAAATTACCATATTTCATCCGACCAATAAAAGAAAAGTGTTTTTAATATAAAAAAGTCAACCTTCAAATAATTATGTTCAGTTATGCACTCAATACTTGGTCGGGAATCCTTTTGCAGAAATGACTGCTTCAATGCGGCGTGGCATGGAGGCAATCAGCCTGTGGCACTGCTGAGGTGTTATGGAGGCCCAGGATGCTTCGATAGCGGCCTGAAGCTCATCCAGAGTGTTGGGTCTTGCGTCTCTCAACTTCCTCTTCACAATATCCCACAGATTCTCTATGGGGTTCAGGTCAGGAGAGTTGGCAGGCCAATTGAGCACAGTAATACCATGGTCAGTAAACCATTTACCAGTGGTTTTGGCACTGTGAGCAGGTGCCAGGTCGTCTTCATCTCCATAAAGCTTTTCAGCAGATGGAAGCATGAAGTGCTCCAAAATCTCCTGATAGCTAGCTGCATTGACCCTGCCCTTGATAAAACACAGTGGACCAACACCAGCAGCTGACATGGCACCCCAGACCATCACTGACTGTGGGTACTTGACACTGGACTTCAGACATTTTGGCATTTCCTTCTCCCCAGTCTTCCTCCAGACTCTGGCACCTTGATTTCCGAATGACATGCAAAATTTGCTTTCATCCGAAAAAAGTACTTTGGACCACTGAGCAACAGTCCAGTGCTGCTTCTCTGTAGCCCCGGTCAGGCGCTTCTGCCGCTGTTTCTGGTTCAAAAGTGTCTTGACCTGGGGAATGCGGCACCTGTAGCCCATTTCCTGCACACGCCTGTGCACGGTGGCTCTGGATGTTTCTACTCCAGACTCAGTCCACTGCTTCCGCAGGTCCCCCAAGGTCTGGAATCGGTCCTTCTCCACAATCTTCCTCAGGGTCTGGTCACCTCTTCTCGTTGTGCAGCGTTTTCTGCCACACTTTTTCCTTCCCACAGACTTCCCACTGAGGTGCCTTGATACAGCACTCTGGGAACAGCCTATTCGATCAGAAGTTTCTTTCTGTGTCTTACCCTCTTGCTTGAGGGTGTCAATGATGGCCTTCTTTGAGTAATGAACCAGGCTGGGAGTTTTTAAAAGCCTCAGGAATCTTTTGCAGGTGTTTAGAGTTAATTAGTTGATTCAGATGATTAGGTTAATAGCTCGTTTAGAGAACCTTTTCATGATATGCTAATTTTTTGAGATAGGAATTTTGGGTTTTCATGAGCTGTATGCCAAAATCATCAGTTTTAAAACAATAAAAGACCTGAAATATTTCAGTTGGTGTGCAATGAATCTAAAATATATGAAAGTTTAATTTTTATCATTACATTATGGAAAAGAATGAACTTTATCACAATATGCTAATGTTTTGAGAAGGACCTGTACAGTTTTGAAGGAGACATCCTGTTTCTACACAAAACTTATTTTTTTATATTTTCTATCTGTTGAGCTTGTTCCTTTTTTGTAAACACTGTACTTTCCTACTGGAAATACTTTGTAACCTTGTTCTAAAGATGCATATGTACATTACCTACTGTAATTATATATATATTTTAAAATGACTCAGAAAAGTGACTTTTCTGCTTAAAATGTCATTTTGTAAATATGTCATTTTTTTAATATTTTGGTCTTTGACGTATTTTACTCTGATGACAGCTTAAAAATAAGTGTAAAACAACCAGATGTTAATCTTTAGTAATTTTTTTGCCAGCTACCTTTTACTTAGTGAATTTCCCCTTTTTGGGGATAAATAAAGTATCTATCTACTTGAGTAAAAAAGTATGTTGCAGTAATGGTACTCTCCCCACCAATGGTAATCAGAGACTAAAATATAAAAGCGTGTAAATTTTGATATTTTAAAAGTCTAAAATGAAACAATACAAATAAATAACAGAATTACAAATTTAGGCTGAAGAAAAAATAGTTATACAACTAATATAGTATATCTCTGTCTATCTATTGACTCTTTGAACATGTTGGAGAACACAGAAATGTATTTGGACTGTTATCTTAAAAAACAAAACAAACATATTTTACTATCAACTGCTTCCCAGTGCAATGCTGCAGACTAATCGAAGGACTTTTTTTGCAGTACTAATTTTAAATAGTTGTAATATTAAACCCTAAACATAGCAGAAGCTCTCAGACTTGAGGTCAGCTTTAGTATGAAGTTATCACGATCCAAGTTTCTTTCTGCTGAGTCATAAACAGTTGCAGCATACAAGGAGTTAAGGTTTTTTCCAACAGCTCTGAATGCCCCATTGTACCCAGTTTTTTTTTTTAACCCAGTGGTTGCCAAAGTTCACTTTAGAGGCTCTTTAAGATAAAAACCCTCAAATTAAAAAAGGTCTAATTTTTGCCATAAAGGTTATGAGAGGTTTGTTTGGAGACCATTTATAAGCTGTTAAGTTATTAGCAATGTTGGTGTTTTTATCTTGTGGGAACGAAGCTGGAGATTTTTATTTTTTTATCGAATTTGTTCTTTGGCTGTTTAAGTCCTGAATAGCACGTTTTTATTCAGGGAACCATACCAAGTATTAAAAAGTGCCTTTATATGCAAACTAAGAAACAAGTATTTTTCCTGTTTGATAACTTTTTTAATGACAAATCAAAAACAAACTAGTCAGAAACTTCTTTTTTTTAGCAAAAAAGTAACCCAAATTGCCATCATCTATCCCTGTTTGGGCTTATTTGCAGTTTTTCCAGTTTTCGTCTTTTTGCACAGATATACATGCAGGTTTTGAACATTTATTGAAACTACTGAGTTGTACTTTTTTTTTTTTTTTTTGAGCATGCAGTTTCTAGCATTGGGTTTAAAGTTGTATTTAGCATCTGGTCTACTCTTCACCTATTACTGCAAAATTGCTGATGTTATATCACATTTGGAGACAACAGCAATAAGCATGAACCAAACGGCCCATGGATGCAACAATCGGGGAACTTTGGATGTTATAATTAAATCTGTTGAACTGAAATTTTCTCCTGAATCCCATTTCCTTTAAAGAACGCGCTCCAACCAGGAACTGAGTACTGGAGTCACGCGCACCAACCATTTGTGTCTAGGATGATAACTTGGGAAAGGTTTTTATGGCCTACCAGTGACACCAGCCTCTTTCAAAAACAAAGATTTATACTTTTATTTTTACCCTGATAATTCTACACAAAGGAAACAGCCGTTTCATTAGTCCTTATTAGGGCTGGGCGATATAGCCCGAAATCTATATTGCGATATAATCTAAAGCGTGTGCGATAACTATATCTATTGCGATATAATCTTTCCAGATATATTGCAGCAGAACTTCAAAAAAGTTAGAATGCCATAAAAAATTAAAAAAAAACTTTCCCTCCCCAAAAAAATGCAACACAAAAATTCTCAAAATAGAGATGTTAAATAAATTAAATGAAAACATTCAAAATTGTCTGCTTTCCTGGTCATTTGTTAATAAATTTAAAATCTCAAAAATAAACTTGCACACATTTAAATTGAAAATGCTTCAAGTTTGACAGGTTTCTTTTCCGTTAAATGGAAAACACACTGCGGTATAGTCAGAATCTCCACCTTTGGCTAAATTTATATCATTTCTACCTTATACCTTTTATATCGCCCACCAATAGTTCTTATATTATACTGTGACTCTGCATTCACCTCCTTCTTACAATTTTACAAAGCAGATTTAATGATGAAGTTCAGAATTTAAACTTTTTCTTCCCCTCTTCAAGAAAACAAAAATTGTGATTTTGTTTTAGTTTCAGCGTTTTCAAATCTTAATCCAGATGCTACATTTCAAATGTTGCTAACCTTTAAAAAAAAAATGTACAGGGTTAAAAAGTTTTTGAATCAAGTATCTGAATGCGATTTTTACAACAGCTTTGGAAAAATCTCTTTATTTCAGGTTCTTCCACAACACTTTACTGATGTACATCACCATTTGGACGTCAACGGTTACAGTAACTACCCTTAAACTCAGGCAACGGTGAAAGAACACCTGTGTGCCTTTATTTCCAGTAGAAAATAATATTACTGGTACCATTATTGTTCAGAGCCGAACCGGTAGTATTAGAACCTCGTTAACTGATCCCACAAGCCAACAGAATGTACATTGCATAAGCATAAAAAACTATATATATATATAACTTGAATGCTTTCATAGGTTCCCTTAAAGCGCTCCCCATCATCATCCACCAAATGGCTCAATGAATGTGTAATCTCCTTAGTTTCCTTATTGGAAGTATTGAAGAAAAAAACAAGAAATGACAGTGAAACATTAAAGCAGCATCTTAGAAACTAACACTGAAACTTAAATCTGCAACATGATTCTCCCGTCATCTTGTTAATGGAGGAAATCTTCACAGATGGAAATATTGCATTGCCGCTCCTCAAACTTTGACCTATTCTTCTACAAATAAACCAGAAGACGGATTTATTTGCCAAGTACGGTGGCCAGCAGGGCCATTCTGATGTACATGCCGTTCTCGGCCTGACGGAAATACGCAGCCCTGGGGTCTGTATCCACCTCCGGACTGACGAGACAAAAAGGAAAAAAGGAGAAGTAAGTCTGGAAAGTGTTGGTTTTGAAACGTGTTTCACTACACAATAAAAAAAGGAGCTCACCTTATTTCGTTGACCCTAGGCAGGGGATGCATCACCACCATTTTCTTTTTGGCACCAGTCATGATGTGAGGAGTGAGGATGAACTGACCGAAACACTGATTAAAAACAAATGAAAAAACAGAGAATTAAGGAAACCTTCATACCTCCCGCTTCTGCGTTTGACACCAATACCAGACTTACAGCCTTGTACTCGTCCTCGGATCCAAACCTCTCCTTCTGGATTCTCGTCATGTACAGAACGTCTGTCTCAGGCAGAGCCTCCTCAATACTGTCAAACTCTTCCTGTTACAAAAAGGACAAATTAATCAGTTTACTGTACAGGTGTAACGGTACAGGTATTCAGATTTTTGCGGTACGGCCCTGTCGGTTCGGTACCAAACGAATCCAGCCGTTTTCTACCTGAACACATGCAGAACCGTTTATGTGCAGAACTCAGAGCGCAGCGCAACTTTAAAAAGTGACATCAAAACAAAACAGAAGGACTCCCAGCTATCACTAAACTCTGCTGTTTGGGAACATTAATGGTTTCTCATGCAGCTACGGTAGAAAAAGAAAGATGGAAGCAGAACTTTGTCAGCGAACGCATCTTTCAGCAGCAATAAGGTCCAGAACACGCTCTGCACTGAACTGAATTATGCCCCTTTTCCACTTGGGTCTGCTCAGTCTAGGCTGGGTCGGGTCGGCAGCGGTCAGGCGCCATTCTGTGACATCACTTCACATGCACACCGCCAGGCCAATCAGTGGCCACCACTTTACCGGACAAATCATTCCATAGGTGGATGTGTAGGGTCTCCTCGGCTAGAGGAAAAGGGGCATTACTCGACTGAAACAATGTCAAGCTGAATGTAAACATCACTGATACTAGAGAAAAAACAGCTGATGTCAACATGGCTACCAGTAGCATCCAATCAGCCCAAACTCTTTATTTGTATAAAGGAGAAGGTTTTTTCTTCTTCTCCCTAATAGCTGCATTCAAGTACAGCTAGGAAACTAGGCTGTCGAAATATCAAAATAACGACAAACTGATTTCAACATGTTTTATCCTCAAAGTATTATTTAAACATTTCTAAACATTAACACTGACTGTTTTCAAGTGGTAATATTGTTTTCTACTCTGGCCATGTCTGCTTGTGCTATTTTATATATTTTTTTTAAATCCAGTTATTTCTCCAGTCAGTTCTATACTTTCAACTTTAAGTTATAAAACATAATATAATAAAATTAATTTCAGGAATTGAAAGGAAGGAATTCAGAAAAAGTTTCATTGTTTAATGCGGATCAAAGAAAAAAAAAAAGCCATATGCACATTTATTTTTCTTGATTAAAGTGGAAACCATTTCAGCACTCTGTTGTGTTCCCACCTGCTTGATGCCCTTGGAGGCCACGTAGCTGATGATCTCTGCAGGCATGTGGAGGTTTTTAGGCGCCACGTAGCGCAGAGTAATGCGGTACTGGGTCAGCAGCTTGGCCAGCGAGTGGACAGTGCGGCCGTGTTTCAGGTCTCCGACCATCGTGATCTAACAAAAAAACAAAACAAGTCATAATGCTTTCCAGCGAGTGCTGATGCTCCAGATCAGGAGCTGAACGTTCAGGTTCTTACCGTCATGCCGTTCACCGTCCCCAGCTCCTCCCTGATGGTGAAGACGTCCAGCAGGGCCTGGGTGGGATGTTCCCCGACGCCGTCGCCTGCGTTGATCACTGGTTTACGGCAGTGACGGGATGCATTCTGCGCGCCGCACAGAGAACATTTACCATGTGAAAATGCTAAACTGGTTCCCACCCAGAAGAACACCAGCAAACTCATGCAGTTAGCATCGGACTTTGACCTAAAGAGTACTGGACTAGTTTTCTCTCAAACTTCCCGATTTGATTCCAGCAACATCTGCATCTTGTAAACGGAGAGTTTAGGTCAAAGTCAAGCTTGTTCTGCTTGAAATCACACCCAACTGTAATCAGTGTCACATCAGCAGCTCCTGTTGATCGTTTTAACAGGGCGAGGAGATGATTCAGCCATCTAAAAACAGCAGGGACTAGTCTAATACCCGAACATATTCTCACATTCACTGTTTTTAGTTCAAAAGTTAATAAAGGCAAACTAGTTGGGCACTAATTGGTTGGTCCAACTACATCCTCAGCATGTTCTGCAGAGGTTCCGCTAATGACCAATCAATTAGTGTAGGCGTTATGAACCAGGGAAAGAACTGAAACATGCAAGATGTCAGCCCTGGAGGACCAACTTTAGACGCCACTGTCAATCAGTTTGTACGTCTTACAGCCCTTAGAGAGAAAATTGTCGTTTGTTAGAAAGCTAGAAACCACAGGATCGGCCACAAAAAGCCGGTTCTGTGAATCTCTAATGTAAGCCGCGAAGGTTCTCTACTGCTCGACGACATGTTCTATTGGAATGACCTGAACTATAAGACCTCAAAAGTAGAATCTTGAACCCCAAACCTAAACATTTAACAGCAAATTGGTAAGAAAAATACCAGGGCTGGAAGATATAGAATAGGATCAATGAAAAGAAAAGTCACATTTATCGATCAATAACAATAAAAAAAATGTAGAAAATATATTTTTAGTGCAGCCCTGGCCATTTTATGCTATTCTTTAATGAACTCATTTTAATAAATAACACAAAAACTAAATTAAATTCAAGCCTTTATTCAAACACCTTTTAACCATAAATCATGAGATTTGAGTGACTTCAGTAAATACTTACAAAGAAAACATTATTTTAAGACCATTATGTTATTAATTAAACAATATTTAAATTATGTTTCTTGTTTAAATTGTCAGCTTGTCTTGATGCTTTCTTTTTTTTTTTTTTTTAGTTGTATAACACTATTATATTATCGGCTCAAACCTTTGATTAAGTTGTTGTGCAAAAACCGGCTGCCAGCTGCTAAAACTAACCACCTAATCACCGATGGCTGAGTGTAGACGCTGCCCAAAACACTGGAGCCCAGTCCAGTGACTGAGCGCTGAAGCCAGCAGGTCTTCTCTTCTCTGTTAACATTTTTGAAAGCGTTTTCGCTTCTGAGGACGCAGTGGAGAACCATGTGGGCATTTTAAAAGCCGAGGGTGTTGCTGCAGCACAGCCCGGTTGCATTGTGCCCGTCTCTGCGTAAACATGACGGCAGAACCAGTCTGCTTGCCTAGAACAGGCTCCTGCAACTCTCACCTACTTATTCCAGCTAAATAAAAAATTTTTAGACCCACTAATGTCTCACCTTAAATATATATATATATATATATATATATATATATATATATATATAAAAAATATATAAAATATAAAAAATATAAAAATATAAAAAAAAAAATAATATATATATATATATATATATATATATATATATATATATATATATATATATATATATATATATATATATATATATATATATATATATATATATATATATATATATATTTTTTTTTTTTTTTAAACATATACTACAGGGAATTTGCTGTCCTCCTTAAAGAATCCCTCACCCCAGATTTTACAATTAGAAAAAAATAAAATAACTTTCGAAAATAGAGGATGGATAAATTTTCTACATGTGATCATATTCAGATTTTTCAGTATGGCCTAGTCTGTTCTGTACTGAACAAAAACAGCTGTTTTCTACCTGAACACATGCAGAATATTTATGTGCGGAACTCAGAGCGCAACGCAACTTTAAAAAGTGACATCAAAACAAATTATTTTGTATTAAATTATTATTTAAACATTTCTAAACATTACCACTGACTGTTTAAGTGGTTATATTGCTGTCTACTCCGTTTAAGTCTGCTTGTACCATTTTTTATTTTTAAATCCAATCAAATCTCCAGTCAGTTTTATACTTTCAACTTATAGTAAATAATGAAAATATTAATTTCAGGAACTGAAAAGGAAGGAATTAAGGAAAAAAGGGTTTTTCTTTAATACTGATCAAAGTAAAAAAAAGATGAAGAATTTGTATTTAATTTTATTAAAGTACAAAAAAACATACCGAACCGTGATTTTTGTGTACCGTTATAGCCTTAATTTCTTCCATGAATAAAAGTTTCCAACCTAATGACAAGAAAAACAGATTTAAAATAGATATAAAAATATTACCTTAGTGTCCTTCTGTTGTGAAAATTTAATGCAGGTTATTAAGAGCCATTGTAGAAGGGCCAAAGAGACAATTGCGGCTCTGGACCCTGGACTACAAGGAAACACTTGCATACCGAGAATTGAGTTGTCAGGCTCTAACAAAAATAAAAACATGCAAAGCAAAAGACCGCAGCTTCCCAGAGGTTCTGTGTTAAACTCCTTGGCTTGGTGTAAAAAATTACAGGCATTCAGCCAAAGCTTCAATACAAAAATCTTACCGTGTGAATGGAGAAGCTATGATGTTGAAAAAACAATGCACTAGTGGTCCGAGCTCAATGAAATCATATCTTGCCTTCCCCATCCACATTGATCTACTGAACTAAAAAAAAAGAAAAACCCAACAAACTAATTGGAGAAGTTGTGTTTTGCAGGTGGACATAAAATAAGCAGGAATGTTTGATTCATGTTTGATCATCAGCAAATCTTCACTTTTTGCTAGTTTTACGTCCTTTTCTGTCTTCAGTCTGACCCATAAAATATTGCTGGTATAAACGAGAGGAGGTTTTGGGCAGCATTGATAACTGGCTCTCAAAGGGACACTTCCAAAGAGGTAAATGTTTAGAATACATGTAGAAAAAGGTAAAAAACGTGTTTCTCTCGCCTTCTTGTCAAAACCTTTTAAGAATCTGACTGTCGACCCAGAAACCCACCTCCACAGCTCCGGGAGTCGGGTGTCTGAGGACCAGGACGTCAGCGTAGCAGCACATGGTCTGAACAGAGTCTGCCAGCGACTCTCCCTTTTGGGAGGAAGAAGTGGAATCGCTGAAATGCACGACGGAGCCGCCCAGACGCTGCATGGCTGCTGCAAAGGAGCTGCTGGTGCGAGTGCTGACCTCGTAGAACATGGATGCCATCACTTTTCCCTGCAAAGGAGAGGGTGGAACGAGCGTTTAGAAAGAAAATGCGTACCTTAAAGCATTTTTCGTGGAGTTAAAAAAAGTTACCTTCAAGATTTCCAGGCCTCGCTCTTTCTGAACCAGCAATCGCAAAGTGTGGGCGACATTAAAAAGATGAGACATCTGGAAGAGGGAAAACACAGGAATGATTAAACAGCAAGAACTACAGTCACACCTGTAGGTCCAGCATAGGTGTTCACATGGGGTACCTGCTCTTTGCTGAACTGGCTGACAGTCAGGATGTGCTGGCCCACCAGTGCGTGAAGCAGGGGGGATGTCTGGAAGTGGGGAACCTGTGAGGGAGTCATCTGTTTGGACTCAGACAAAGGGGAGAGCAGCCTGGACAATGGCGGAGGATGGCTGTAACCGTCCCCGGAACTGAGAGGTGGGACCATGGTCAAATCTACAGGAATCAGTCAGACACGCAACGGTCCATAAACAATCCAGTCAGCACGGCTTCTACTTTTGTTGCATCTTTTTGTAATCTACTGTATGACTGAGTTTGTTCAATTACAGCTCAAGACTTCAAGGAAGAAAGAACAAGTCAGGTTTTCTTTCACCAAAAGCAATTTCCTCTGAGTTGAAATTTTCTTTTATGTCAAAATAGAACCTTTCTTAAACTCAATTTTCTTATTTGGTCCATTTATGGAGGATCTGGTGTTTATCAAGTCAAAGTGCAATAAAACTGCAGAAAATCTGTGGTTCCTTTAGATTTTATGGCAAACACCTTGGATTTGGTCAGGTTTTAAATGTGGAAAAACAGGTAAGAAACCTGAAAGGACAGATGGATAAGTAACAAAGATGGATGGATAGTAGAAAAATGGATAAATAACAGAAAAATGGATGGATGGATGAATGGATAACCAAAAAAATGGATGAATGGATGGATAACAGAAGGATGGATGGATGGATGGATAACCAAAAAATGGATGAATGGATGGATAACAGAAGGATGGATGGATAACAGAAAAATGGACGAATGGATAACAGAAAAATGGACGAATGGATAACAGAAAAATGGACGAATGGATAACAGAAAAATGAATGATGGATAACAGAAAAATGAATGATGGATAACAGAAAGATGGATGGATGGGTGGATAACAGAAAGATGGATGGATGGATGGGTGGATAACAGAAAGATGGATGATAACAAAAGGATGGATGGATGGATGATAACAGAAAAATGGATGGATACCAAAAGGATGGATGGATGGATACCAAAAGGATGGATGGATGGATACCAAAAGGATGGATGGATGGATAACAGAAAAAAATGGATGGATGGATAACAGAAAAAAATGGATGGATGGATAACAGAAAAAAATGGATGGATGGATAACAGAAAAAAATGGATGGATGGATAACAGAAAAATGGACGGATGGATAACAGAAAAATGGACGGATGGATAACAGAAAAATGGACGGATGGATAACAGAAGGATGGATGATAACAGAAGGATGGATGATAACAGAAGGATGGATGGATGAGTGGATAACAGAAAGATGAATGGATAACAAAAGGATGGATGGGTGGATAACAGAAGGATGGATGGATAACAGAAAAATGGATGATGAATAGCAGAAAAATGGATGGATAAAAGGATGGATGGATGGATAACAGAAAAAATGGATGGATGGATGGATAATAGAAAAATGGATGGATGGATAACAGAAAAATGGATGGATAGATAACAGAAAAATGGATGGATGGATAACAGAAAAATGGATGGATGGATGGATAACAGAAAAATGGATGGATGGATAACAGAAAAATGGATGGATGGATAACAAAAAAATGGATGGATGGATAACAGAAAAATGGATGGATGGATAACAGAAAAATGGATGGATGGATAACAGAAAAATGGACGATGGATAACAGAAAAATGGACGATGGATAACAGAAAAATGGACGATGGATAACAGAAAAATGGACGATGGATAACAGAAAAATGGATGAATGGATAACAGAAGGATGAATGGATAACAGAAGGATGAATGGATAACAGAAAAATGGACGATGGATAACAGAAAAATGGACGATGGATAACAGAAAAACGGACGATGGATAACAGAAAAACGGACGAATGGATAACAGAAAAACGGACGAATGGATAACAGAAAAATGGATGGATGAATAACAGAAAAATGGATGATGAATAACAGAAAAATGGATGGATACAAAAAAATGGATGGATAACAAAAAAATGGATAGATGGTTAACAGAAGGATGGATGGATAACAGAAAAATGGATGGATGGAAGACAGATGGACGGGTGGAGGAAAAGCTAGATGAATGAAGGAAGAAATGCAAAAAATGTTCTATACCACAAGTGATCTGAAACTATTTCCAATTTTCCAGATCATGTAGGAACCCTGAACCCGTGTTGAGGCATTATGGGATTTGTAGTACCTGGTGGCAGTCCGGGATCAGAGGAACGATGGACTCTTGGTGGCAGCAGAAAACGTGACTCTCCTGGAACACGTCTCGGACTCGGTGGTCTGGTTCGGACGGGTCCTTCACGAGGAGGGGTGGGACGCGGTCGCTCTGGGGACTGATCAAACCGGAAAAAAACTTTACAAATAAATATAAGCTCAAGATACAAGTCAGGAATTTAAAAGCTAGCAGGTTTTTAAGATGAATACCAGTGGGATGTCTTTAACAGGTTCAGCTGAGTGTATGGAAGCAGCTGGCCAGGTCTTCACATCCTCACCATAACCAGGAGGCACCAGAACCTGGAGAGTACAGATTTTTTTAAACCCTAAATTCAATCAAACAATCAAACAGATGATGTGGAACAGCAAGCTGACCTGTCCGTCGATGTAGGCCACCTCTCCTCGAAGGACGACCCGTAGAACTTTACCCTTCACCTTCAGGCCTTGGAAAGGAGTCCATTTGGACTTGGTAAACTGCATGGATTGAGGAATAACCCACTCTTGCTCCAAATCAACCTGAATAAAAATAAATATATTTAAAGTCAAATTATTTCAGATTAACCCTACAAGACAGTGTTGTAATATCACATCTCTATTCAAAAAAAGTAGTTTTTTGAAAAAACAAATGTTGACTTTTTCTGTTTTTTCACCCAAAAATTAGAGATTGAACCCTATTCAGTGTTAAAAGGTTTTGGATAAGAAATTTGTAGAACTATTTACCTCCATAGCGCCATAAACTACTACACAAACCTTGGCTGACCTAACGCTTAACAAAGAAATTAAATATTTCAGAAAGAAAGAAAAAGAAAATAAATGTAAAGCAAGATAAAATGTTAAAGTAAAAAAAAATTATATGTATATAATAAAATATTTTGTTAAATCCAAAATATTAAAGTAAAAAAATTAAATAAGTTTACTGTAAAAATCTTTATAAAGTAAAAAAGAAAAAGAAAAATTTTAAAACCTTTGCTAAGCAAGTTTTCTCTGATTCACTGTACCAGATTAATGAAATTTCTTTCAAATGTTTTCGGTGAAAAAAACGATGTCTAAAAACACGTACATATGTAATTTACGTGCAACGAGTAAATTTTATTTATATAGCACTCTTCACAGGATAAAAACCACAAAGTGCTTCACAATGATAAAAACAGAATGGATAAAAAAAATAAAGCCATACAGCCGGAAGCTAATTAAAAGCCAGTGTGAATAAATTAGTCTTCAGCACTTGTACAAAATGCAAAATAGAGAACGTTTTCATGTTATTACAAAATGTTCAAAAAATGTAAAAAAAAAAAAAAAATCAACTTTCTTTTTTTCCTATTTTTCCATTTCTGAGTCTTCCAGTATTGAAGTCACAGGCTTTAATGACATACCTCTACGTAGGTGTTTTCCTGGACAGGCAGGTTGAAAATCTTGCGGGGATTATCATAAAGTCGCCTGATGAGGTCGTCTAGAGTCAGGCGTCCATCGCTGACGGCGGTCAGCAGCAGCGGCAGCATCGTTTCCAGGCCGGGGTAACCAGGAGGAGGACGCTCAGAGGTCTTCTCTTCTACGGAGTGAGGAGCTGTCGACAACAGTCAATAAAACACCTCGCTACTCAAGTTTAAAGGTCCATTTTCTTTAGTAAAAAACCTTAAAATGTGCCCTCACTAACCGTGATCAGTAGCAAAGCAGTCTATGACGTCCAGGTTTTCCCACAGCGCTTCCATGTCCTCGCGCGTTCCCAGCATGGGTCGGACCTGCGCTCGTCCCTCTCCGATCTCGGCCACGTTTTCCTCGCACAGGAAGAGGTGATGGGGAGCCACCTCACACGTCACCTGGATGCCCTTCTGCTTAGCGGCTCGGATGACCAGGATCTACAAAAAAAAAACATCACATCAAGATCTACAACCGTGTCGGCCCAAGGCAAAGATTGCAAATCCAGAAACGTGAACACGAGAACCGCTCTGCACCGAGCGCCTAAATTATAATGGCTCCTCACCTCCTCCTTTTTGGCCACATGGCAGATGTGGACCGGACGCTGGTAGAGCTGCGCCACCATCAGGATGGCAGCCACAGTTTGCTTCTCAGCATGAGCTACAATAGGCATCTGCTTGGGCCAGTTCTCAAAGTGCTGCAAACAGAAGCAGGCAGTGTGATTATTAGCTCCTCTAAAGAGCTCAAACATTGGTTCTGCAGAGTTTCCTCAAGCCAAGCAGGTTCTGGGTTTAAATTGCAGCTTTATTTAGATGTTCTTCAGATGTTCTCTGCGGACGTTTCTCGTTCTACTGCTTTCCTCCCCCAGTCTCAAAACTTGGGGTGTCCCATCCTGGGTGCCTCAACATTTCTATTCGATTATAAAACTATTATTTTTGTTGCATATTTTTTCCCCATTTCGTGTTTTTTCTTCATTCCTTCCATGGCTAGTTTCTACACTTAAATCCATTCAGTTTCCATTAATTGAAGTATCCAAACCAATTTATTGTTGGTCTTTTGTTCATGTCAAACCACAAATCAAACCAACACATGTCCAAAATAGGATTCATAATCATATCAAGGTCATATTTTCAATAAAGGCCAGATGAAATGTGTGTTGGCAACTTAAATATAATATAGGGTGACCCTATTATGATTCCCATAGAAGAGGAAACTTGGTCCAATCTTCACACACAATCATATTCTGTTTACTTAGAGTTTTGATTTTAACATATTTAAAGTGTTCCTGCTCTATGTGGTTAAAAAAAAAATTAAATAAACGTTAGATCAGCTTTTACAAGTCAACCATTACAGAAATTACTTTGAAATCTAAATAGAAATAATTAATCTTCTATATTAGGAAATAAACCTATAATAATAATAATAATAATAATAATAATAGCTCCCTTTTAAAGTCATAAAGGGCAAAAATGACAAAAATCTGAAATGATATTCTAAGAAAATAATTATTTTTCAATTCAAAGTAATGGTAAATAAAAAGCAGCATTCTTCCAAAGACACTTAAAGTTTGTACTCCAGTCTTTGTTTTGTTTTTCGCCACTGTCAATTTAATACAGAACTCTAACCTTGCAGTGTTTTCATAGTTTTTGCGTCATTTTGACCAATGGGTTGTTTGCCACCTGTCATACACAGAAACTAATCTCCCAGCTAAGGGTACGGTGCTCTCCGCCACACATTAGTCGCCACTGGGATGAAATTAAGGAAGTCTCCTTCGTGTTTCATACTTAAAGCTACACTTGGGCTGAAGTAAACATAAGCTGCAGCTCGGGGAGGACGCCCCGGTCAGCACCGAAAAAATGTCCATGTCCGGGAAACTGCTAACATGATGCACAACAACATAGACGCATCATTCACAACTAAAGTGCAAAATATTTGAAGTCAATTTCGCGCTGCATGGCTGAAACACTAGCTGCAACCATGATGTTTCTGCCAGTCCGTCCCCTAAAAATGCCCAGCTTTTATGTTTTTCCCATTTAATTATGAAAAAGAATCAATTTTGAACACTTTTGAATCGCTATCGATTTTGCACGTTTCACATTGCAATTAAAATCGATTTATGGTGAATCGGCACAACCCTACCCAAAACATGCATTCTCAGTTCATTAGCCACATTCTGGGATTTGTGTGGACACCTCGTTTTACTTTTTTATAAGGAATTCCAAAATCAAACACTAGTGGCTTCAGAAATATGACTTTTAGTTTTAAACTGAACTCTGATCCTTTTAAGAATGGAAAGTAAAAAATAAAATAAAAATTGTATTGTAACATATTAGAGCAACATAAAAAATAGTTTAGAACTATTCAAAGGTCATATTTAAACTCTTTAAAAGCATTTACCAGACTTGTCTGTGCATGTACACTGTTTTTGTTGATTTATTTAACAAAATTTTGATGTTATTTTCCTTTAAGAGGCAAACAAAGTTTCACCCATCTGAAAAATGATACTCCTTGTCTGAAGCTGTGTTGAAAAAAAAAGTCATTTAAAGATAGTCCTACATATAAAATCTTTGTACACAATTTTAAAAATATCATCATTGGTCTTTAAACATTAGTAAACTGCTACAGAGCTTTTCTGTTCTTTATTTCCCTTTCTTCCTTTTCCCCATAACTTTTTTTTTTGCCCCTTCCCCCTTTTTATGTATTGCCCCTTTTTTCAGTTTTTTCCAAAATTTTTCTTCTTTTATTACCCTTCTACAACCACCGTTTTTCTTTTGTCTTCTTTTTTACCCCTGCTTCCTTTTTTTCTTTCAGTTTTTCTTTAATTTCCTTATTTCCATTTTAGTCCAATTTTCTTCCCTTTCCCTCTTTCCTTTTTCATTTTTTCCCCTTCCTCCATTTCTTTTTTTAATTCTCTTCTATTTCTGCCTTCTCTTGTCCCCATTTTTCTTAATTTTTTTCCCTTCTTCCTTTTCCTTCTTTTTCAGCTTTACCAACCTCCATCCAAAGAGAGACATTGTCCATCTTGAGGGTGGAGTACGTGTCGTTCAGGTACATCTTCAGACCTGCAGTCTGGGTTGCAACGGCCGGCAGAGTGGCAGCATTGTCCGAAGCAGCGCCAACATACAGGGCGTAGTCACAGCGGCACCCTGCTTTGGCAAGCTGATGACAGATTACATGTTGTATGTCATATTTGATCATATATTTCCTCTATGGGTATAAAATGAGACTTGATGAGTTTTTCTTGTCCTACTTCAAATAGTTTCGATCTGCAGGCATACCTTCTGCACCAGCGCCAGAGTGCTAGCGTCTGTGACGGCAGGGGATGTGTTGGGCATCGCACACACCAGAGTTACACCTCCTGCTAGAGCAGCGGCCGTGCCAGAGGAGAAGTCCTCCTTATGGGTAGCCCCGGGTTCCCGTAGGTGAACGTGGACATCGATTAGACCTGGAGTTCAACGAGAAGCAAATTTAACCAACAGTCACAGCAGAAACAAAGCTGTCACTTTATGATCAATTTCGATTTGCTTTAATAGGTGAAACAGTTTCTGCAGAAAGAGCACCGTAATTTTCGGACTATAAGCCGCTACTTTTTTCCCCCCCACACGCTTTGGACCCTGAGTCCTTTTCAACGACGTGGCTAATTGATTGATTCTTCTACTTGCTAATGGCAGGAAGCGTAAAAGTGAGACAGACATGTGGGGAAAGATAATGCGACGAAGAAGACGCTACCAGTAGTTTTCATGCACACATCGTCATCATGGAAAACACACGAAGAAATGCAGCTTTTAGGTTAGAGGCAACGGAGCTGGCCGCCTAAGGAGGAAATAGAGATGCTGCATGTTAGCTTAACATCAATTAATCAATTGTGAGACGTTGGAGGAGGCAGCGGGAAGAACCGAGTAAGTGTAAAAGGAAGACAAAAGCTTTCAGAGGACATAAAGACACTGAAGAAGACCACTTCAGTGGCTTTAATGATGAAGATGGCGACCAATGACATTTCTGGTAGGCTAAAGTATGTTTTATAAAAAGAAGAACGTTTTAAATTAAAACTTAGAAAAGCACTCAGACCTCCGCCAGGGCCACTCATTCACCCCCAATCCCCATGTTGTCATCTGACTAACCTTCAGTAATAAAATGTTTGTTAATGAGACGCATGGTTGTGTGAGTTCTCTGATACGGGAGAGGAGTGGAGGTTAGCACCGCCGGTCTGTGGGTGTATACGCGGTTCATGTCGGATCAACCCCACATTTTAATCAGTAGTTACTACTCCCATTGCGGACGGTTCCTGAAAATTCCATCGAAATCCATCCATAAATTATTGAGTTATGTTGCAGACAGGCAGGCATGAAAACATTACCACTTGGCAAATGTAATAAACGTGCAGCTTATACATGTACATTTATTTTCTTCAGGTGCGTCGTATATTCTGCGCTCAATAGTCTGAAAATGACGGTATTTATATGTGAAATGAGAAACAGAAAAAAAACATATCCACTCATCTATTTAGACATGTTAGCAATTAAATTAGCATTAATTAGAAATAAATGTGATTTCTGAAAAATATAAATATACAATTTTAGATTTCATTGGAAAAATGAAAAAGAGGTCCTAAAGCTCTTAATAATAATTTGCGATAACTGATGCAGTGCACTTCCAAATATTCAACACTGTTCTCCATATTTCGGCTGCACACAATGTGAGCATATTTATATTTTATATATTTTTAATAATTTTTATAGACAACAAAAACACTAAATCAATACCCAATCTTGACTCTCCCAAAAAACAAACAAAATAAATAAATCAAATAAACCCTCCCCAGTTGCTGTCTCCTCAGTTACAATGTAGAATATAAAACATACATAGTACTTCTTGCTAGTAGAATAATGCTGATGCATTATCATTAAAGTAACAGAAGTAGTGCTCATTAGCTATAGTCAATCATTAGTTCTAAAGATGTCCTAAAGAAAAAGAAAACAGAAGCAAACTTGAACATATTAAAAAGGGCCTGTACCCGTGTATCTGATCGATCAAAAATGCTCAGAAATGATTTCCACACTTTCAGAAACTTCTGCTCAGACCCCCGTAAATTGGATCTGATTTTTTTCTATTCTATATAGGTTAGAAATCACCTCCCTTATCCATTGAAATTTTGCATCTAGCACATCTTTTTGCACTACCTAAATTGTTTTCTTTTTATATATTATAAAAAAACATCTTTTAATAATTTTAATTTCTTATATAGCCTATTGCTTGCATTTAAAGTTGATAAGTGCCAAAGCTATTACATCTGTTATTGTATTGTTGTATGGTACGTGCCTATAAGTACTTCCTTTATCACAGAATGAACAGAGAGCTAACATCTAACAAAGTCAAATTACTTGTATATATATGCAAGTATACTTGGTAAATAAATCTTAATCACAGAAGGTGGAGCACTCCGTCAACGTGAGTTTATTTAGCAGAAATAAAAAAACCACTAGAGTTGAATAGGAGCTGCTACAGTAACTCACCAGGCAAACGGACGAGTGTTTGGGAGGTCATGCAGTCGATGTGGGTTTTCACAGGCGGAGCCTGACCGATCCGATGGAGAGCCTGCAAAGAAAAGTCCCTCATTTTAATATTTAAAACTCCAACACAGCAGGTTTTACATTACTGAGGTAAAGCCAGCCTCCATTTGGCGATGGACGGTATAATCTGCTCCTCACTCGATTTTACATGGCGCACGCGTTCAAAGCTTTACGGTAAAAGGGGTTGACGTATGTTTTCAAACTAAAAGCCTGTCTCTTAAACATATTTTCCGACTGATTCAATCAAACCAACCGTTTTCAAGCAATTGTCAATGCGAATCCAAAAGTGATCATTATTTTATCGACATTTTATCTGGAATTTCAAAATAAAAGCACTTTGGAAATGGTGAAAAATGCCTAAAGAAATAAAGTATTCACAATCCATCTTTAAAGATATTTGTCTGGGATTCCATGGTGGTTTATTGCAACATTATGAACAGACCTCTGAAATTTGTCTGAAACTTTAAAAACAAATTTGTATTATTCCAGGGTGGATTTTGGACAGACCATCTCTAGTTGATACTCAAAGTTTCATCAACATCTGATGTAAAATTTCAAAATTAAAGCCCTTTGAAAATGGAAATGGGGCTGCCTTGGCAGAGGTCTGCGCTCTTCAGGTGAATTTCTAGTTATTTGTTTGGATAGAAGAAGCCCTTGAAAACAGGTCATTCATCCAACTGTTCGCACATTGGAGGTGATTAGTTACATTAAAGCCCCCCCCCCCCCCCCCCCCCCCCCCAAAAAAAACAGTTACCCTGGGGCAGACTGATGACGTTAATTTTCTAAGTTTAAGAGCCTTTAATTATCAAATTTCACATCAGATGTTGATGAAACTTTTTCAGTATCAACTAGAAATGATCTGTTCAAAATCTGTCCATAAACTACCTAGGAATAATGGAGATATTTACTTTTATGTTATAATATACTGGATTTAATTTTTTTCATCCCATTTTCAAAGTGCTTTAATTTTGAAATTCTGCATCAGATGTTTATTGAAACTTAAATTAAAATAATGGACAGATCTATTTTTAAGGTAATATAAATGCAGAGTTTTTTGTGTAATTTATGCATGTTTAAGGATCGTTCATTTTAAAATTATAAATCAAATGTTGATTAAAGTTTTAGAGAAATTTCCAGAGGTGGTCTACTCCTAATATTACAATAAACCCCAATGGAATCCCAGACAAATATAATATATAAGTATTCACAATCCATTTGTAATTTTTTTTAGGCATTTTCCACCATATTCAGTGCGCTTTTATTTTGTAATTCCAGGTATAATGGCAATAAAAACAGTAGATGATCACTTTTGGATTTGTGTTTATAATTGTTTGAAAATGGTTGTTTTGTTTTGATTGAATCAGTCAGAAAACAAGTTTAAGAAACTGGCTTTTACCGTAAAGCTTCGAACGCGTGCGCCATGTAAAACAGAGTGAGAGTAGATTCTACCGTCCTTCGCCAAGTGATGGCTGGCTTTACCGCAGTGTTAAATGTGATCACCTGAAAACACGGCAAGTTACCTGAACAAAGAGCTTGGTGCACTTGATGTCGATGATGAGTGGGACAGAATAGTCCACAGCCATTCGTCTGGTCCTGTAACCCTTAGTGACGAAGGAGGACAGCCTCCGGCCGCCGCTGTTCCTCATGGAGAGGTTGATGACCAGCTCGAAGTGGTTCTCCTCCAGGTAGTTCATGATGCTACGCTGCCTCTCTTTAGTGGGACCTTCACTTTCGTCCTCCTCAAACGGCCAATCTACCGCAGTCACCTGCACAGATGGGGTTGAGGTCACACAAGATCCCTTTTTAATTTTCACGCTTGGAAATGAGATTTGATATCTCAATGAGTTTTACACCTGCTTAAATAAAGGAATAATGATATATCTATATACATCTATATATCTATATCTGCATCTATATATCTATTTGGGATATAAGAAAATATTAATAAACCGAAATATCGCGATATTTTATGTCACGATATTCAAAAGCAATGTATAGATTTTTTTTTTTGAATTTCAATGCAACCATTAATGATGGCATTAATTTCTGAAGTAAAATTAATTTAAAAGTATGACTGATAGTTTGTGGCTTTATTTCCCCTTCTTTGTTCCAGTGGATCAACTAGATCTAGTAATAAAACTGGACGTGTTTAAGTATCAAACAGGTTCAGGGCTGTACAGTGCAACATACGATGAAAAAAAACTGTGCGATAAACTTTTTTCATACGTGGCACCCGTGCTTTTGTTTTTATACTGTAAGATGCCACCGTGGCAGATGAAGCGATGGTCTCTCAACGCTGCACAGTGGCTGCAGTTCACTACGTATAATCATGTGACTTCACCCCATTCGGCTGAAACATGGGAACGGTGTTGCCAACGTAGCGACACAGTCGGTATATTTGGTTTACATAATGAAGTTCTAATGAATTAAATGGTACAACACCGCCACCTGCTGATCTACACGGATATCTGCAGTTAGGGGTGGGCGATATAAAAGGTATAAGGTAGAAATGATATAAATTAAGCCAAAGGTAGAGATTTTGACTATTCCGGCCTACCGCGATTGCGCATTTTGATGATGTCATCAAGCTGTCATCAGGAAAGATAAATACTGATGTTGAGAGTTTGTCTTTACACTACATATTGCAAGTTTAAAGTTTGTTGTTTTCCAAATAACGAAAAATAAACCTGTTAAACTTGAAGCATTTTTAATTCAGATATGTGCAGGTTTATTTTTGTGCGATATTAAATTTATAAAGAAGTAACCAGGAAAGCGGAAAATTTTGAACTTTGTTTTTTTAATAACATTTAGCTTTTAATTTATTTAAAATATCTTCATCTTTACGTTGTGAGAATTATTGTGTTGCATTCTTTGGAAAAAAGATTTGAATATTTTTTTAAAAGCATTTTGCACCATTCTTGTTCTTTAAATGGCATTCTATATTTTTTTGAAGTTGTTCTGCTGCAAAGTATCTGAAAAGTTCTTCATAAACAGAATGTTTACGAACAGTCATTTTGACATAAAAAGAAAATAATATATCTAACTCTAAGGATCTTCTTAGGTTATTTATTCCAACCAGTCATGTGTTAATCACATATGGTTCAGTAGAATACTTTAGGGTTGTACTACAAAACTGTCCTAGTCTAAAACTCGTAACCCAGACAGTAGGGCCCTGTGGAGAATAGTGAGAGGAGTCAATTTAGTGTTCCTACGCTGCTTGGAGGGTAGAAGATTCGAACATTTTCAGAAACTCCTCCCACCTACTACATGAGCTTTTTGAACTGCTGCCATCAAACAATTTATTTTATTTGTTTTTAACACTAATATGTTAAAGACCTTTGAAAAAAATGCCTTGTCCTCTTCTTATATTCCATGGTTTATAAAATGAAATGTCAGACTGATTTGATTGATATATAAAACTGATTTCGTGGAGGGGGGCATAGTTTCCTACAGCCTTCTTAGGAAGTCGGTACGGCTGCCTTTTAACTCGCAAGATCAACTGGAGGCAATCCTGAGAAATTTTGGTGATTTTCTCCCTGTAGAGTTCTTCATAAGGGTGCCTTGGAAACTGAAAATTGTTATCCCAATGTTTGTCACCCCTATGAGCAACTCACAGCAATCTTAAGTCATTGGTAGGGAGATCCTAAGTTTTCGGAAAGGGGTTTGTCGGGATAATAGCAGCCATCATCATCAGTTTGAAATTTTCTAGATGATGATGCTAAGACTACAGCTGCACAATCTGCAGGTGCAGTAACAGGACACAGAGGAGGATCTAGCAGGTTGTAGGCGCCGCTTTCATTGGGCAGTGGCAAGAAGGCCCGGAGAGAAGACGGCGGCGCTCGTGGGTGCGAACGCCTCTAAGGCCAGTACCAGATGACTTTGTAGTAGGAGCTGGACCCCGAGGCTAAGGTGGTGTTTTTTTTAAACGCACCCTCCCAAGAAAGAATGTACTTTCGCATTATAAATGGTGGGGGAACGTTATTATAAACGCCGAACCAATCGCATTTGGTAAGGCGTTCATAGCCGTAAAATATCAAACCTGTTTTCACCTCAACGCCTCGTGAGGCAGAAAACTCGCACACAGCGAGTTATCTGCTCAGAAAATGGTCTCAAATGACTTCTTGCTCAACAGATTGCTCTCATGTGCGGCAGGCTTAAATTATCCACCCAAATCGTGCGCTGTTCTTCGATTGTTCCCCAGGTATTCTCACAGAAGCCCTACATAGAGGGTTTCCCTTCGACCTGGCCGTAAACTTACGAACGCGATACAAATGGAACTTTAAACTCCTTCAAATGTGTTGAATAAAAACAAACAAAAGCAGATATTTTGTGAGTTTTACCTTGACTCCGTGTTCTGTGTAGAAGTCAGCCGTTCCCAGACTGGCGTACAGGTCATATCCCAGAGACTCCAGAGCCTTCACAGTGGGCAGCAGCTCGCTCTTGTTCTAGGGTCATACAAGTCAAGGAGAACATCCTGGGAGATTAGTAAAAGGAAAACTAAAACTGAACTATCGCTGAAGGATAAACATTTTATTTTAGCTTTAAATACAGCTTTATGACTCTGGATTAATGTTAGATATCATACTTGACTTCAATATGGACATTAAATAAATTCAGTCTCCAAGGAGTCGTATGGTTTTAGAAGACTTGGCAAACAATTTGACATTTTATCTCCACATTATATGACATATTTGTATAATGTCAACAGCTAATTTCTACTTTGTTCAATTATCTGTTAAACTCAACCTGTGGCCACAACCTTCAATAGCGCTTTTCACAGTAGCTAAAAAAATAGATCGTAATGTAACGTCGCAATGCATTCTGGGAGGTAGCCCTAGACAAACATAGGTGGTTATGGGTCTGAGTCGCTCCGATCGTCAAGTAACTAAGCACTGCTGTTGGGGGTTGTTCAAATCAGACTCTAGTTACCCAGATCGGTCGGAGAAAGTTATGAGAAACAAATCATAAAATAATTAGAAAAGAAAATGCCATAAAACATGTATAAAGCACAATAATTCTTGACAACCGGGTATGAAAAACACAAACTACATATATTTTATATGTCAAATGAACCTTTTGCCACTTAGAATTTACTCACAGCTGGATTAGTAACTTTGTGGACGATTCGCCGTCAGGAGTTATCACGGGTAACGGGTTTAACAGGTGCCGTTTGGCTAGAGAGTCCTTTATTTTGCAGTTCATACAATGTACCACCATCCACTCAAGAATAAAGCAGTATTTTTGTCGCAATACATCTCCGCACCTTTTCAATAGCCTCTCATAGCCACACGTTTTTACATTTGAGTCAGCGTTCCAGTTCTGGCAATCGATAATTAGCCCCCGGTATATCTTCCTCCATCAAAACAACCGCCTCCATTTTATATTTGGTCATCTGTGATTAGCACCGACCAGCACTCGCTAAATTGTGACGTCAACTGTAAAGTAGGCTATTGAAAAGCATTCCCTCCTAGAGCAGCCCCGTTAAAAGTATTTTTGCTCCGTAGTACCTTATAGCTGCCGATGGAGAGCAAGATGTTCCTCTTGGGGATCTTGAAGCCCGTGGAGAGCATGGCTTTGAGGTACGCCTCATATCTGTTCTCCCCAAAGCAGGCAACCTCTCCGGTGCTGGTCATCTCCACCCCGAGCACCACATCGGCCCCGGCGAGGCGAGAGAAGGAGAACTGAGGAACCTGGAAGACGGACGGTTTATCGTTTTAACACGTAACGAAGAGGGGGGGGAAGAGCGTGTCGTTTGGTTCGAGTCGGATCACTTACCTTAACTCCCACAATCCCTTTTCCACGCATTAGACCCACTTGCTCTACCTCGACCCCCATGATGACTTGAGTTGCCAGGGCAACAAGATCCACTCCCAGCGTCTTTGACACAAATGGGAAGGAGCGGGAAACTCTCACGTTGCATTCAATCACTTTCAGCAGGTCGTCCTTTAAAGAAGGGCACAACGTCACTATAACAATTAAATATTGTTCCTGTCATTCAAGTAATCTGCTATGAATGATAAACTAAGCTGTATAATTCTATACCTCGGTATGAAAGTCAATAAAAACACTGAAATCAATAAAAATTGTGTCGATTTCAATTTTTTTGATTACAACTTGCAAATTATGGATATCAAAATTAATCTTCAAGTCGAGGTGATTCAATTCCTTTAATATAGCTGAACAATTGTCTTAATTAAGAACTATTAATGCCAATTTAAGTGTCGGACGCAGCTGAACCAACTTTCAAAAAAATACAAATAAACAAAAATAGCATTTTCACAGCTCAAAATATGACGCCAATTCCTCTCAAACAGAACCCTGGGTGTCACTCTACACATCCTGACTTGCTCAACTCATATGTGGTGCTCCACAGGGTTGAGTCCTTGGCCTGTTTCTATTCTCCATCCATTCACCTTCTCCCGCTTTGACATAATATATAAGACCATGGTCTATGTTTTAGGGTTCTTCCCCATTTTCCATGTCAAAATTCACACTTTTCCTAACCTTAATTTGTGGATTTCTCTGTCTGTTATTGATGGAAAATTTAAATACAATAATATATTAGGAATTAGACGCAAATATAATTTTTTTGACAAATGCAAAAACTACAGACAGGATAGGAACACAGATTAATGGAAGGATGGGCAGAAAGCTGGATGAATAGGATGGATAGATCAATTAATCTTGATTAGGTGTATCACGTTACATCACTGTTAAGTATTTGAGGTTTTAAAGTCACTATCGGTACGTTTTCAGTACACTTTAATCAAGAAAAATACAAATGTGCACATTTTTGTACTTTGATCAGCCTTAAAACAAAGAACCTGTTTTCCTCAATTGCTTCCTTTCGATTCCTGAAATTACATTTTATTATGTTCTATAACTTAAAAAAGTGTAAAGTATAGAACTGACTGTAGAATTGATTACATTTTTTAAAAGTAAAATAGTACAAGCAGACATAGCCAGAGTAGAAAACAATGTAACAAAACAGTCAGTGTTAATGTTTAGAAATATTTAAATAATACTTTGCCCATATTTGAAAATAAAACATGTTTAAATCACATTGGAGTTGTTTTGATATTTCAACAGGCTAGTTTCCAAGCTGTATATGAATACAGCATGGGCAGCTGTTGGGAAAATCCCTTCTCATCAACGGAGATTCCTACGACTTGTTTTATCCAAAATAAGGAGTTTGGGACGTTAGCTGGTTTTTCTCTAGTATCAGTGATGTTTACATTCAGCTTGACATTTTTTCAGATGAGTCATTCGGTTCAGTGCAGAGCGTGTTATGGACCTGTTGAAAGATGCGTTCGTTGACAAAGTTCTGGTTCAGTCCATGTTTTCTTTTTCTACTGTAGCTGCATGAGAAACCACTAATGTTCCCATATAGAGTTTAGTGAAAGCTGGGAGTCCTGTTTGGTTTTGGTGTCACTTTTCAAAGTTGCCCTGTGGAAACGTTGTACTGCGCTCTGAGTTCTGCACACAAACATTCTGCATGATTTCAGGTAGACAACAGCTGGATTTGTTTGGTACAAGTGTTTACCATACCAACAGTGCCATAATGAAAAATACAAATACATGTAGCTTAACACTCAAAGTCTTGATTAATAGATGGACAAACTCATAGATGGCAGGACAAAAGAGTACAAACTAACGTCTCAACGTTTTTTAGATAATGTAGGAACCTCAGCTCTACAATAATGTTTCTACTGATGATAATCAGCTGTATAATTTTCTCAGTTTCAATGACAAGCAGCTGGTTTGGTTCAGGCAGATCTATTAAGAAATATCAGCCATGCTACTGAAAATCTAGCTGTAAAGAACAAAAATCTATGCATTAATTATTTAGATTTAAGGTCCATAATAGTCTCACCTTAGCGATGAGCTGGAGGTTGAAGGGTCCGGTGACCTGCAGCTCCTGGCCGATGGCGTGAACTATCATCATGATCCTTTCAATAGTTTTCTGATTGAGATCCTGAGGAGGAGTTACCAGAGTGGCATCACCAGAGTGCACACCGGCGTTCTCCACGTGTTCAGAGATGGCAATGGCCGTCACGACCCCATCACAGGCCACCGCATCCACATCTATCTCCTGGTAAACACCAAAAAATAATTTTACAGCTTAATTTGACGCTTACTGTGGCAACACAGACTGATTTTGAGTGGTTGTTGCTGATTAATGATGCTTTAACTCACCTTTGCTTCTTGTATGAATTTGGAGATGACAACAGGATGCTCTTTGGATACAGCTACAGCGCTGCTCAGGTATTTCTCGAGGTCGCTGTCACTGTACGCGACGTTCATGGCTGCTCCACTGAGAACGTAGGACGGACGGACCAGGCAGGGATATCCGACCGTCTCACAGAACTTCACGGCAGACTGCAGAAGGAAAAAGGGAGGTGAAAACTGAGCGACGCACTGCCAGAGCTGGTTATCTCTGAGGTATGCTATACCTCAGTGTCTGAGAGCTCCTTCCACTGAGGCTGGCTAATCCCGATGGTGTCCAGCATTCTGGAGAACTTGAACCTGTTCTCTGCGTTGTCGATGAACTCCGGTGAAGTTCCCAGGATGCGGCACTGCTGGCGGTGCAGCGACATGGCGATGTTGTTGGGCAGCTGACCTCCCATGGAGAGGATGACCCCCTCTGGGTTTTCTCTCTCATAGATATCCATCACCACCTAACACAGGCAGAAGAAACAGGCTTACATCTCGAGGAAAAGAACACGGTATGGTATGACCAAAGTTAAAGCTTCTACAGGCGACCTACCTCAAAGGAGATCTCATCGAAGTACAGTCGGTCACACATGTCGTAGTCCGTACTGACTGTCTCAGGGTTGTAGTTCACCATGATGGTCTTATAACCCATCTGTAAATAATGTTAACTTAATAGAGTGTATTCAGTTTTAATTTATTTTGGTCTACATGGTGGACAATTATCTTGTATCTCTCAAGCGTGAAGATAATTTTAAAGCTGACATTTATGCTAGGATTTAGAAAAACTGATACTGTGAAGTAGGGCTGGAAGAAAATGGCTTAAAAATAAAATTTGTGTGATGCCAAATCCGATTTTTAAATCATTTTATTTTTTTGTCCCTTTCTATTCCTAAAAAGAAAATTAAAGTGACGGAAAAAATTTTTAAACTTGCTTTTATTTTAATCATCCTTTCTGGGAGTTGACCTGAATTCAAAGTCCAAATAAATACTAAAACCCTTGGAGTGAATTGGTGATTTTTTTTTCCAATTTTCTCGATTTATCCAAAAATGAAATCTTTTTAAACAGAAAATCTGATTAATTGATGAGATAGATTCATCTTCCAGCCCTACTGTGAAGTAGGGCTGGAAGATAATGCAACAACAATATAGACCGATCGATGGATGTGTGGTGATAAAGACTTCAATTTAAAAAAATTAAAAAGTTTCCCTTCCTTTTTCTCAGGTAGTTTAACACTACAGTCATTACTCACTCTCAACACATCACAAGTGCAGATCCAGGTACGCTCTATCACCAAGCCCTCGCTCCTCTCAAACAACAAAAGAGAGCAAATAACAAACTGCAAAGGATGTCGCAGCGAGGAGCGGCGGAGGAAATTGTCCCGAAGAAAGATTTCAGTAGTTCACCAGCCGGTACATGTTGCGTCCCGTTTTCATCCCATATAGGACGCACATCAACACTAACTGTAACAATAATGAACAAAATAAAAGACAGGAAATATTACGGTCAGCAAAGTTGTTGTGGCGGGAACTAAGCAGGACTGAACTGGTGCTGGCGCTGCTAGCAACAGCCGCGGCTTTGCAAAAGTTGTCCTGGTTCTCCAACACGTCCTCAAGAGGCGAAAACGCTTTCAAAACTAAAAATGGGGAAGGAAAGACCTGCTGGCTTCAGTGCTCAGACACTGGACTGGGCTCCAATGTTTTGGGCAGCGTCTGCACTCAGCCATCGGTGTGTAGCTTTTTAGCTTCAGTAGCTGTTCTGAATTAGAATCAGCTTTATTTGCTCACAAACTAAACCAAATGTCTGAGCCATTATTATAATAAAGTCTCATAAAATCTTTAAAACAAATAAAAAAGCATCAAGAAGACCATTTATTTTACATAATAAAAAATGTTTAAGTCAATAACAAAATGGTCAATAACAGTATTTTTAAAATGTTTTTCAGTATTTTCTGAAATCACTCAGGTTTCTTAACTTGATTTCTTTTAGTTTCTTACAAACTTTCAGTTGTGGTAGAAAAGATGTTTGAAAAAAAGATTTGACTTGAATCCAGTTTTTGCGTGTTCTTAATTACAATTAGTTCATTAAAGAATATCAAAAAATGGCCAGGGTTGCACTTAATTTTTTTATTTTTTTTTTACATTTTCTGATAGTCATCGATAGTGATTGATATCGATCAAAATGCTTTTTTTCCTTTATCGTCCAGCCCTACTGTGAAGCTGATTAAAAAAAAAGCTGCACCAGATCTCGATCAGGTTCCATCACCGTACCTTCCGGAGCTCTGTGATGCAGCCAACCGCACACCAGTCGAACTCCACGCTGCTCCCGATGCGGTACACGCCCGAGCCGATGACCACGACGTGCGGCTCGTTGAAGCTCAGGTCGTCCCCGGTGCCGTGGTAGGTCAGGTACAGGTAGTTGGTGTGGGCCGGCCACTCGGCCGCCACAGTGTCTATCTGCTTCACCACCGGCAGGATGGAGTAATCGTGACGCAGCTTTCTGACTGCAAGCTCAGTGCTACGAAAAGGGATTTCATGAAAAATAGAAACAGAATAATCACATTGGGTTGCAAAAATCTGATTGCAACCAAATACAGGTCGATTCCTACCCACCTCTGTATGGCCAGTGCTATCTGCTTGTCTGAGAAGCCCAGCTGTTTCGCCTTGCGCATCACCTCTAGAGGTATGGTGCTTTCCACCTGGATTCATTAGGAAGAAAAAGAAAATTCAGAACACAATCGGTTTTTGACCTAAACTTTTAAAGGCCCAACAGTTCACCGGGCTGTAGTTCTCAAGCAGTCGCTCGTGATCGGCGATGTTTTTCATTTTGTGCAGGAACCAGCGGTCGATCTTTGTGAGCTCGTACAGCTGGTCCACGGAGTACCCGGCTTTGAACGCAGACGCCAAAACAAAGATACGCTTATCAGTGGGAGTCTGCAGCTCCTGCAGGGAAGAGAGGGGGGAAAAAGGCAACAAGCTGAACTCAGACACATTCAATTCAGTTCAAAAATACTATTACTATCCCAAAGGTAAACTAAATGTCATGACTCATAACCATCCAACAATCTCCAAACAGTTGCTGTGGATGGTGATGCTGTAAGGATGGAAGATCTCAGGTAGCAGTCAGTGTTGAAACAAATCTGAAGATCCAACTGACCGAAAACGGTTAATGAATCCCAGAGTTTAATTTCCTACCTGTTTTACTACCAACACGACCTCAAGCAGCGGGTTTTTTGGGGAGTGAATATGCAGCACTCACCCAACCCAAACGTTATCCCTCTTACTTGTGTGACGCAGTCTTGACTAAGACATTATACTTATCAAACATTCAAAATCCAGTTCCAGAGGACTTGAGACATTTGGCTTTTTGAAGATATAAACAAAAACTTTCAAATTTCACAAGCCAATTTTCTGCCTTTGGTTTGCCAAGTTTCTTGTTAATAATACGTTTACTTTTTAACGCACAACTACACGTCCAGGTCCTGTAAATATTTTCTGTTTTTAAATTTTCCTACTCAGTTGCATATTCTAATCAGAGTATGCCAATTTATTTTTAATAACTGTAATGTACTTTGGTTTTTGTAATTGTGTCCTTAATGTGCATATATTATTCTTAATTCTGTTTTTATACTTTTTCTACCTTTTTGTGTGATGGTGTATGTTTCTATTATTTGTCACTTTGTTGCCATTACAGCCAAATTTCCCCCTTATTGGGACAATAAATTAATTTTTCTATTCTATTTGTATGCTTCATCACTGTCCAGCCGTGGTTCACTACAAGTCTTATGCTTTTACATTACAACCAGACAGGTAAAGCAGCAACACCGTCCGCAATGAGAGACCGTTAAGAAATCCTGTGGAAAACCAGAGAGGGTGCCACCAACCTTCTCAGAGACGGGCTTGATGGTGTGGTCAAAGCCGACACAGTTCTCATCCACCATTCTGAGAGCTTTCTGAAAGGCCTCCTCAAAGCTGCGGCCGATAGCCATCACCTCCCCTGTGGGGAGAAGAGTTAAGAAAACTTCAGACTACTTCGAACCAAGTGAAAAATATGTGATTGGACAAAATTCCTGCAGCTATTCAAGTTGAAATATATCAAAACAGGGAACTACCAGACAAGTTTATTAGAATTCTAAAATTGACTTCTATGGCGGAAAATAAGTATTCACAGTTTGTTTAACTTTGTTTATCTGTGTGGAAACTTATGGCGCGTCTGATTGATCACAGATGTGAAAAATATGCAACCCAAAACCCAGACTTTTTCCAGACAATACAGTGGACCCACCTCCATGTGCAACTCAGCAGTTGTGGATTTTTCTGTAGATAGATAGATCCTGGTCCCTTTGCAGAAAAACAGCCCCAAAGCATCACGTTTCCACCCCCATGCTTCACAGTAAGTATGGTGTTCTTTGGATGCAACTCAGCATTCTTTCTCCTCTAAACACAAGTAGAGTTTTTACCAAAAAGTTCTATTTTGGTTTCGTCTGACCATATGACATTCTCCCAATCCTCTTCTGGAACTTCCGACATATCTGGACATGTACTGGCTTAAGCAGGGGGACCCGTCTGGCACTGCAGGATTCGAGTCCCTGGCGGCGTAGTGTGTTACTGATGGTAGCCTTTGTTACTTTGGTCCCAGCTCTCTGCAGGTCATTCACTAGGTCCCGCCCGTGTGGTTTTGGGATTGTTGCGCACCGTTTTTGATCATTTTGACCCCACAGGGTGAGATCTTGAGTGGAGCCCCAGATCGAGGGAGATTATCAGTGATCTTGTATGTCTTCCATTTTCTAATAATTGCTCTCACAGTTGATTTCTTCACACCAAGCTGCTTACCTATTGCCGATTCAGTCTTTCCAGCCTGGTGCAGGTCTACAATTTTGTTTCTGGTGTCCTTTGACGGCTCTTTAAGTGTGACTGTTTGAGGTTGTGGACAGGTGTCTTTTATACTGATGACGAGTTCAAACAGGTGCCATTAATATAGGTAAGGAGTAGAGGACAAAGGAGCCTCTTACAGGTCTGTGAGTTAGAAATCTTGCTCATTTGTCATTGACCAAATACTTATTTTCCACCACAATTTGCAAATAAATTCTTTTAAAATCAGACCATGTGATTTTCTGGATTTTTTCTCTCATTTTGTCTGTTGAGGTATACCTATGATGAAAATTACAGGCCTCACTCTCATCTTTTTAAGTGGGTGAATTTGCACAATTGGTGGCTGCGTAAATACTCCCCCTCCCCTCCCCCCACTGCATTTCTACTCTCTTACCAACGCTCTTCATGGAGCTGCCGATCTTGGTAGAAACCCTCAGGAACTTGCTGAGATCCCATCGAGGCACCTTCACCACACAGTAGTCCAAACTAGGCTCAAAGTTTGCTGTGGTTGAGTTAGTGACAGAATTTCTAGAAGAGATTAGGCATAAAAAGAGAACATGGATAACATTTACAATGTAAACAGTAAAGATAAAGGACTAATCGGTTGAAATACACACTTTAGTTGTGGCAGCGGTATTCCCAGGCCCAGTTTAGCTGCTACATATGCCAGAGGGTAACCAGTTGCTTTACTGGCCAGCGCAGAGCTCCGTGACAGGCGAGCGTTCACCTCTATGATGTAGTACTGAAGAGAGAGTATTCAGGATCACACCAATGCTCACATGCTAAATAGTTACAGGTTCTATAAACTAACCGTTTACAGTACCTGATCCAATTCAGGATTCAAAGCATACTGGATGTTGCACTCTCCAACGATGCCGAGGTGCCGGATCACTTTGACTGCCGTGTTTCTCAGCATGTTGTACTCGTGGTCATTTAGCGTCTGACTGGGAGCCACCACGATGGATTCCCCCGTATGGATGCCCAGTGGGTCGATGTTCTCCATGTTACACACCTAAACAGCAGCGGGAGGATGAAATTCAATGAAAAGGCTTTTCCCCGGTAGAACAAATGCTTCGTTGTTGTCGTGACGCGGCTCTCACAGTGATGCAATTGTCGTAGGCATCTCGGACCACCTCGTACTCGATCTCCTTCCAACCTTTGAGGGATTTGTCGACTAGGACCTGAGAGGTGTGAGCGAAGGCTGACGTTACCAGGGAGACGAGTTCCTCTCTGTTGTTGGCAAAGCCAGAGCCCAGACCGCCGAGAGCGAACGCAGAACGGACCAGAACGGGGAATCCTAGGCGCTCGGCTGCAGCAACCGCCTGAAAAAAAAAAAAAAAATGTAAATTTTACATGAATATATTGACACGATTGTCATATAAAAAAATAAATCCCACCCTCCCAAATTCAGGTTTTTGCAGTTTTTCTCCCCTTTTTAGCACATTCTGCACACATTGCATTCTAGGTGCCTAAAGGAACGTTACAGTAGGTCCTTCCTCCCAGCAGCTGTTAAAACTCTATAACCATTACAAACTCAATGAATGTTTGCATCCCTGCTGTAATTTGTAACATTTTTCTCAGGTCGAATCAGGGGTCACGTGAGGGCTGGGCGATGCGGGAAAAAATATTACATCACAGTAATATTTCTTACATAAGTCAATTCAATTCAATTTATTTATATAGTGCCAATTCACAACAGATGTCATCTCAAGGCACTTAACAAGAAGTTATTTCAATACATTTATACAAACATTCCAATCAGTTAAAAAGTTTCCTATCTAAGGAATCCCAGCAGATTGCGTCAGTCATTGGCGTGAGGTTGGGCCCCGTTGATGCAGACTTTCCAACCACAGCAATCCTTCAGCAATCCCTCATACCGAGCAAGCATGTAGCGACGGTGGAGAGGAAAAACTCCCCTTTAACAGGAAGAAACCTCCAACAGAACCAGGCTCAGTAGGAGCGGCCATCTGCCACGACCGTCTGGGGGTTTGAGAAGACAGAGCAGAGACACAGAAGGAACAGAAGATCTGATATAAGAGAACTTTCTATGTTACAGAAAGTAAAAAGTTGATAACAGGACACAGTGGATGTTCAGTTACTGGGAGCATATTATTTATTTATATATATATATATATATATAAAAATATAAAAGAAATCACTGTTTTCTATCAATATTTAACATGACCTGGTATTATTTGAAGATATCAGAACCCTATTTAGATTCAAAGATTTACCTTCAAAAGTTGAACATGTCGGACATTATACAACTGTTTCAGAAAAATTAAAAAGGAGGTTAGGGCTGGGCGATATGGATTAAAATTAATATTAAATTATTTATGCCAAATTCGTTTATTGATATGGATCGATTTTTTTCTCCCTTTCTATTCTTTTAATTACAAAAAGAAAATATATTTTTAATACTTGCTTTTATTTAAAATCATCTTTTTTTTCCGAGTTGAACTGAATTTGAAGTCCAAATAACTACACACTAAAACATGCTTGGAAAACAAGATGGAAGGCCTTGGGCGGGCTGACATCACTTTGAATTAAGGAAACCGAAGCGATCCATAAGATACATTCAATAAATTCATTTTTTTAAAATGTTTTTATTGTTAGTTTTCACTATTTAATACAACACTCCTAACTGGTCATTTTTCCTGTTTTTTTCTTGTCTGAGCCAAGTGATTCATATTGTTCTGAATGGCAATTTTGTTTACAGAGTTCATCCATTTTCTTTTTGTTTCGGTTAATTCATACTGGATAATAAAAATGTCCATGTTGCCGCATTTCCTCCCGCTGAAGCGATCAGAAAAGCCCTCATCCAGAGAGTCTTGCCGAATTCTGATCACTTCAATTGGAGAAATGTTTCCTGAAGCGGTGCTTAATTCCAGTCTCCAGAGTGGCAGCAGAGTGTGGATTCAGCCTCCATTACGCACAAGCGGGAGTGCAGTTCAGCTGCATGTGGAGCGTTCAGGCCACAGCAGGTGAAATGTTCATAATTAAGACATGTAGCCTATTATTGAAGCAGATTAAATATTACTTAAAATTAATTACATTTAAATATTACTGAATATGTGATTCTAATAAAAGAAAATTGACTGAAAAAAATAGATCATGGATGGATTTTTTGACCCCATCAGCCAAAATCTCTGGTTTGAATAACATTTCTGCTGTTATTGCAGATTTATTTTTCACTTCTTGTAAATAACCCGTTCTGTTTTTTTTTGCAAAAATAAACATGTACATTCTGTAAATACTAAAAATTATCCAACTCAGGTGCACATTTCTTGGATCTAGGTATGCTATATTTATTTTTAATAACTGCACCATATGTTATAGTGAAGCATATTACTATTTTTAATTAAGTTTTTTATATTCCCTGGTGTGAATCTACATGCTTTGATTGCCTGTCACTTTGCTGCTGAATTTCCCCTCTGAAGGACAATGAAGGATGCCTCTATTCTATTTTAAGTGCAAGTACAGTGAGGTTTAAATATGAAATTTTTCTACACAGATCAGTTTCAAAAATTAGAACCTGCGTAAACAGTAAGAAAGGAAAAAGATGGATGAATGGAGAGGCGGAAAGGACTTCAGCTCTTAGACGATGATGTTAAATTTAGCTTGGAAACAACTGTATTTTTCACAAACGTGGAAAATATTTCAGCATATGAAGCCCAGAACCAAAAAGAAAACACAATAAAAGTTACATTTTTAAAGGGGGGGTATTGTGCAAAATGGACTTTCTGAAGCTTAATATCCTGAGAACCTGTCTTTCCCTCATTAAAAAGATACCTGAAGTGTTGCTCTGACCCATTCACTCATGTTAGAGTAATCTTTGAGTCTCTGCTGGTAGTTCTCAGAGTTGTTGAAACGCCGTCTCCCACCTATCCCCACCTTTTCCACCCATCTCCTCCTCCGACCTTACGTACTCATCCGAGAGCCTTGCTCCTCCAGAGCTCCCCTACCCCTCCCCAACTCACACAACTCTGGCTGAGTCCCAGGTGCAGTAATTATAACACCAGCTGCAGCTGCACGTCTTTTGTGGGATTTATTTTCAGACTCCGTGCATGCTGCGATGATGCACGGTATGTGACGAACTGAAGGGGGAGTGTCAGAAAGAGTAGGAGGGTCTTAGAGAGGCACAGGCGAAAATCAAGGCGTCCAATACGGAAGTAAATTTCTTTAAGGTGGATTTAGATATATGACGGACTTTTAAAAGACGTAAGGTGACAATTTTATTGGAGTGTGCTATAGAAGGGTAATATGTGCCTGGAAGAAGCATAATACCCCCCCCCCCCCTTAAAGGAATCCTCCTCCTCACCTGCTCCACTGAAAGAGCCGCTTCACTAGGAGCAACATGCTCGTTGATCTCCTCCATTTTCTCCACAAACACCTTCCTGTCCTCCGTCATCTCAATGGAGGCGACTGGCGTCCCCAGAACACGCACTTTGTACTTCTCCAGGACGCCCATCTTGGTCAGCTCCACGCCACAATTAAGAGCGGTCTGACCGCCGAACGTCAGCAGAACGCCGTCCGGACGCTCATTTTTGATCACCTGACAGACACAAAGCCTTATATCACTGCCTTATTTTCTCTAATCAGACGTTCATTTGTCTAATCAAAGATAAACAGGGAAGAGAATCCCCACCTGAGTGACATAATCTGGTGTGATTGGCAGAAAGTAGACTTTGTCGGCGAGACCTTTGGATGTCTGGACAGTGGCAATGTTGGGGTTGATCAACACAGTCTGGATGTTCTCCTCCTTCAGAGCCTTGATAGCCTGGAAAGCAAAGCAGACAGAGTTCAAATGAAAAATACATATAAATAAAAAACGATCGGTCACTCTGAGCTGCATATGCGTGCTGCACATGAACATTTTCTCCAACCCACATTGCCTGCATTGGCCACAAAAATAAAACGGACGGCAAAACGAGCGAGTCAGAAAAAGGCGGTCTCTTCTACATCACAGGGAAAAATTCCCCACGGGAAGGCCTGGAGAGAGCAGAGCACGTCTCTGCCAGTAGAAGCTATTAGCTGAAGCTAACTGTTAGCAACTCCACAGCATGGCAGAATAGGGCCTGGTTTGGTTTATTTGCGGACATAGCACATCAGCGTTGCAGTTTTCACTCAAGAAAGAGGAGCTGAGGAAGAAATTGTTGGAATTTGTCTTGGAACACCGCCAGCGATGTAAGTTAGGTTAGTTATTTGTTTGCAGGCAGCATAAGAGATGAGTCGCATTGCCGTTAGCCAATCAGAAGCGAGACATTTGCATATCATGAATAATACTGAGTTAGACTCGTGATCCTGACGTGTCCCCAAACCCACTCCTCCGACAAACTGCAAGAGCATTCAATTTCCAGAGCATTTATTCTGGTACAACGGCTCACAAGGCATTCCTTCAAACTGGAGACCACAGCAAATTATTGAAAAGAAGAAAAAAAAAACGAGTGAATGAGATCTTTGAAATACATTTTTGTAAAATCAGACCTGGGATCCAGAGTAGTCAAACTCTCCAGCTTGGCCGATGGAGAGTCCTCCAGAGCCCAGAATGAGGACTTTTTTGGGCCTGACAACCTCCTCCGTCTTGGGAGAACCAGAGTATGTGAGGTGGTCCATTAGACGCTGCTTAACTGGAAACAAATACATGAACTGTTATTAAACCATTGAGGCAAAATAGCAAAAATAATGAGGGTATTTAATCATGGTTTGCAACAAACCAGTCGAAAAGTTTTGTAGTGACTAAAAGTAGCCGCCAGTGGAAACATTTTATCTGTTTAAGATTCCATAAATTGGCTTTTAAAATGGATTACAGTGAGGGGAAATATAATTACCAGGTTTCGCTGTGTTGCCCTCTTTGTAGTCTTTGACCGTGTCGAGAAAAACATCAAACAAGCTGACCAGATCTGTGGGGCCGGCCATGTGCTCGGGGTGGAACTGAACGCTGGAACATTAGAGCGATGCATCACTGATTTTATTCACATAATTCATGTCGATCTTCAGATAGCTGCATGTGTCGACCGTTCACCTGAACAAAGGTTTAGAGTTGTGCACAATGCCCTCGCTGGTGTGGTCGTTGGCGTTGGTAAACAGGACGTCCCAGTCGTCCGGCAGGGTGTCGGGGTCGACAGCGAAGCCGTGGTTCTGACTGGTGATGAAGCAGCGATCCGTCCCGTTATGGACACACGGCTGGTTGTGGCCGCGGTTTCCATACCTGAGAAAAGAAAAGAAATAAATAAAAACTAATTAAAATTAAAAACAGACATCACTACCAAGATGCACAATTTATAAAATGTTACTTTTAGGCCACACATTTTTTGCTCTTAATTTTGCTATTACTTTTTTAGTACCATTATTAATTCTGATATTAATTATGATTATCATCATAATCATCCTTAATCATGCCATTTTTGCTAATTATTCAATTATTAACTTAGCTATTTTTTATTACTCAATTGCTTATTATTCTATTTATTATTACTTTTGCCTGTATATTTGCTATTATTTTACCATCATACGTTTTGCTATTATTTCTACTATTTATTGTTAATAATTTGTCGCGTATATTTGCTATTATAAATTTTGCGATCATTATTTCTGATCTTTATTCTTCATTTTGCCATTATTTTTGCTATTATTTGGCCTGTATAGTTGCTATATTATTTTTTGACCATTTCATCATTATATAACTATCAATTAATTTGCTATCATTGTTTCTGCTCTTTATTAATTTTGCCATTTGGCCTGTATAATTGCTATATAATTTTTTTTTACAATTAATTTGCTATTATTTCTGCTATTTATTAGTATTAATTTTGCCTGTATTTTTGCTATTACCATTTTTAAATGAACTATACACATTATTTAAGTTTTCCATATGTATAGTTTCTACTGTAATTTATCTTCTTTTTAATATCGTTTTACTTTTTCAAGCCTGCTCAAAAGAAGAAATATTTTATGAAAGGTGTAGAATTACATTACGCACACATGTGTACAAACTGAAAGTAATTACTGTCTGATGTATATTTGTTGTAAACAAAACACAGCTAGAGCTTAAAAACGTAACAGATTAACTTAAGGTTGTGTATCAAAAGTGATTTTCTTATTTTCTAACTGGTGAGGCTCATATATGTATTATTTTTTCTAGAATTTGTCTAAATTTAAAAAGGGAAAAAAATAATTTTAATCCCACATTTTAGACTTTTTATCAAAGGACACCAAATGGTTAAGAATAAAGGAAGAAATCGCCCCTGCATAACTCCAGTTTGTTACAGTGAATCCAAGCAAACTATCAAGATGTCAATAACATTCCAGTGAGCAGTGGGAACGTTCACTGGGCTGATAAAAGCTGCCAAACAGCGGGCTCTCCAATCTCTGCTAGATGTGCCTCTGAGGTTCAGGGTCACTGGGTTGGAGCTTCTAGCCGGTCCAAATCTCCAGAGCTAATTTAGAAGATGCCAGACTGCTGAGGCCAGCAGATACTGCCTTTCACAGCGTCACTGTCCCAAACAAAGAGTGAGAACGCCAGAGCTGGAGGGTTTGGGGGGCGTCCCTAAATCAGTTCGCTCAGCAGATATTTCCCTCTGTATCTTGCTTCAGAAATCTCTAAAGACTAAAAAGTAGGCTAACTGAAGGCTCCTGATTCAATCAGGTTTCACTGTGTGATAATGTGAAGCTGTTACCTTTCCAACAGACTTCATTGATCTGTTCTTCAGACTTCAGTTGTTAGTTTGAAACCCAGATTTAACAGATTGCTCTGCGGGTCCAGTTTAATATCGGAGGCAACTCACTTCATCTTGTAGGTTTTTGCTCCGATGACCAAAGAGAGCAGCTGATGTCCGAGGCAGATGCCAAAAACTGGCTTCGGCTGATCGACGGAGACCACCTTCCTCACGTTGTTGATGGTGGTCCGACAGAACTGGGGGTCGCCGGGACCGTTGCTGATGAACAACCCGTCAAAATCTGGGGACACGATGAAAGTGTTCAAGGTAGAAGTCACGCTCCAAAGCCTCCACATTAAACAACCAGCGTATCCAAACAGAAACAAAAGTGTTAAAGCTTTATAGTGTGAACAACTGACTGTTAGCGTCCAGCGGGTGGTCCCATGGTACAACAGTAACACAGGCTCCTCTCTGAGCAAGGCACCGGATCTGGTTATTCTTGATGCCACAGTCGACTGCCGTAATTCGCAAACTACCGCTTGGGTTGAACACTCTTGGCTCCTGGAGGCAATGAGAGCAGAAACAACCTTAACCGTGTCATCAGTCGCTAAAAAGCATGACATTTCCTCTTCTTTTTTTCTTTTAAATCAGACATGAGCAAAAATATTGAGTAACTGGTTTGCAGCTGCAACATTTTGGTCATCATCTATATGCAGTTTCAGTGTGCAAATTAAAAGCAGGAATCAAAAACATAACGTTACGAAAATTCTGGTATTTTAATGGCTAAAATGAAAAATATTATTACAATTAAATAAAATAACAAGCAGAATAAAAACATTTCTAAGTCAATTTTGTCAATATGATACCAGTACTATCTCTCTGTTAGGGCTGGGTAATATATCAATATTGAATACATGGATTCATCAAATCTTTATATTTATGAAGAATTAATTTTTAGAAAATCAAAAAATAAAATCAAAAAATCCATAATGTACCTCTTGGGTTTCCATAGTGATGTCAGCCCGCCCAAGGCTGACCATCTTGTTTTACAGCATGCATTTATTTGGACTTTGAATTCAGGTCTACTTCAAGAAGGGATGATTAAAATAAAAGCAAATTCTAAAAAATATTTTCTGTCATTTGTGAATTCTTTTTAGGAATAGAAAGGGAATAAAAAAAAATGAACAAATCAAAAATCACAATAAATCAATTAATCATTTGATAAATTCATATGAGCTCAATATTTTTTCCATCTATGGTCATGTCTATCTGGATGCTTGTTTGTTTTCTTTGTGTGTCTACCTCTTCCTACCAAAAAGGCTGGACAAGAATAGCCATAAATGGTCAATATATCCATAGTGGCAGAGTAAAATATTTTTTTGTTCAAACCGAGTGTGGTTGGTGTTAGTTTACAATTTTTGTTTACAAAACTCCTAACTATATTGCATGTTAAAAATGTATTCCATTTATGTTCTTTAGAAATTAAATAGTGCATTGACCGTTCAGAGGGTGTACATGCATTGTTATTACAATGGTTGAAAAAGGCCTCAAAAAGACAATATTATCGTTTATCGCAATAATTTCTGGGACAATTTATCGTCCAGCAAAATTCGCTATTGTGACAGGCCTACCCGTCTGTTAACATGACGAAACAACGAGCAAGTCTAGCGCCACCTCTGGTTGAGCTACACCAGTGTTTCCCCTACATAGACTTAGCTGTGGCACAGCGCCACGGCTACATTTTCAGGGCCACGGCAACAAAATGCTAAAAATAAATTATTTTACGGGGACGAGGTGATCATTTCTTAATTGAACCTGCGCTGCCGCCTCGTGATGAAGCAGCGGTTCTCTACTGTCAGAGATCTGCATGTGATCAAAGCGTGCCGAGAGGCGCAGGGAGGGGGGGGCATAACTGATCCTCCTCCAGTCTCGTCAAGTGAAGGTCGAGCGCATCCTACAAGCGTAAAAGGACGAGAGAAGGCAGCTGTGGTTAAATTGCTTTTTGATTTTACAAGTTAAACAGGCATTCCGTTAAAGATATTGATGAGCAGGGCTCACGATTGTATTTTTAAGTAATTGGCCGTAGCCATTGACTGGTAAGGCCGTAGCTAGGGTTGCCAGCCGTCCCGTAAAAACGTAATCGTCCCGTATTCAGAGAAAATATTATGCGTTCCGTATTAAGGTGAGAAGGAACGCGGTTTGTCCCGTACTTCAACTACGATGAAAAAAATACACAAAGGTGGAGCAATTCTGTGTCTATAAGCTGTGCAGCTGCTTCTTCTCTCATTTTCACATACTCCCTCTCCTGTTGCTCATTCAATCATGAAACTGATATCTTTCTCTCTCTGAAAGAGGAAACCAGCAGATGTTGCGCTAAACAGCAGCAGCACATTTAATAACCTGTTAGAACTGATTTAATATGACTTTCTAGTATCAGCTGATGTTTTCTGGAGCCACAGCCGTAAAAGCTGCTGGTCATGATATCGGTTTGGATATGTGGTGAGATGGAAACATGAAGATGAAACCAGGAGATGTTCCTACTGAATCATCAAAGCTGAACAGGTGATGGAGAAACTGGTTTACCTTTTAGGTGACATGAATGAGTTGAAGGGAAGTTATGAACTGTTACTGAGAGACAAATAACACCAGGATCTTCTAGCTGACAGCTGGTAACTGTGCAGGGGCAAAGTTTTGCCCGGGGGCCAGGTAGGGCATTAACAGGTAAAGGGGGGCACAAATACATACTTTTCTTTCTTATTCTCATTTAAAATGTCTAGCTTTTCATAAATATATATCTATAAAATATCTGAATCTTACAACTAAAGTGGTCATCTGTTAAATGTATAGAAATCCATTATCTTATATAGTAAATATTATTGAGTCTAATATATACCCTAGTAAGCTATAGTACTTTTTCCTTTGGGAAGGTACCATCTGTGCAGTCTGCAGTTCTGTCGAAGAAAGATGTTGAATCTATTCAATTATTGTAGAAAATAATTAATTTCTGTGTATTTGTTTTACACGCGCATTAAATTAAAGTCGATTGCGTCGATTAAGCATCATGAGGCGGCGGGTGGGGGGTGGTTCCTCATTTTATTTGCTGGAAGTTGGCAACCCTAGCAGTAGCACTAAAGTAGACTGGTGAAGTTGACACTAGCTTAAACAATGTAGCCGCAGTAACGAACGCTTTTCGCGCCACATTTTATCATTGCATTGTGTCACTGGTTACAATTTCAGATGAGCCTGCTCAAGTATTTTTCAAAAAAACAAAAGGCATCTGAGGAAGAGAGCTCCAGTCAGATATAAAGAACACTAGGGTCATGCCGGATACTTTAACAATGTCAACAGTTCTGTTATGTACCTTTTTTTTTGTTTTTTAAGATATACTTTTGTTGTATGCTGTTTAAGCTGAGAAGATGTGCCTTTATTTTTGTTGTTGTTGCAGTTAAGTGAGATTGGTGTGTTCATAATAAAATGTTGACATCAAGTTGAGGTAAGTGTCATAACTCCTCGCATACACATCCGCGGTGCAGCAGCCCCGGTCGGTTTCAACTCATTATTATATCTGAGCTTTATGCTGACTGACTGTTTTAACATGTATGTTATTTATGTAAACTGTAAAGCACCTTGTGGATGTTGTTAAGGCGCTATACAAATAAATATTGATTGATTGATTGAATAGAAGGATTTGTATTGTATTCACAGCAGGTATTACCTTCATAGACACCTCTTGGACAAGGTTCCTCTGATCTGGGTTATCAAAGGGAACACTGTCCTCAGGAGTCCCATCTACAACCAGTTTCCCCAGCATGGTGCCCTTCTCTCTGATCTTCTTAGTAAGACAGCGAGTGTCGACACCTGGAAAGAAAGAAACCGACTTTGAAAGCTTCACCGTTTCAGTATTACATGAATTACTTTAAATGTCATACACTACGAAGGTAAACATGCGCTTCAGATTGAAATGAGTTTCTTTAAATGAAGAATTTTTCTGACCTTGTAACCCGGGAACGCCGCGCTCTTTGAGCCACTGGTCCAGCGACTTCACTGAACTCCAGTGACTGGGGTCTTCCGACAACTCTCCGATAATCAGAGCTGCAGCGTGAATCTTGGAAGATTCAAACCACTGAGGAGAACAACATGACATACGGTGTTTGTTTTTTTTAAATCAGCCCACTTCTGCTCATTTAGTTATCACACCCCCATTTTATTAGGATTTTTTAAAAACTACTTACCTGGCTCAGTCCGAACTCTCCCTCGTCATCGTTCGGGACTCCATAGTTGCCGATGAGGGGGTACGTGAGCGTCAGCAGCTGGCAGCGGTAGGAGGGGTCTGTAAGAGCCTCAGGGTAGCCCACCATGCCGGTCTGGAACACTAAACACACAAAAACTAATCAGTCTCACCCAGGCTCAGGTCGTTCTTTTCATTTAATATCCCAACAGCCATAAACATAAGCTTTTTTAATCCTAAAATACAGTCTTCTTTGGGTGCTCCTTTAATTATTTCAAGTCCAGTGCTTGTACCTGATGACTTTAGAGGAACTGTTGTTTAGACGCTATGCACCTTTACGGTGAATTTTTGGAAAATCTAAGCATAACAATTTCAAAATATAAAAATTAAATGCAACTGGACACAAAAGAACATAAATCATCTTCACTTCAGTTTGATACATTGTATAAAAAATAAAAAAATAAAAAAATAAAAAAAATCAACCAAGACAGCAACATTTGACCTCATATGAAACTACTTGACTAATAGCAATAAATGCAAAAAAAATAAACAATTTCAAAAGTTTTCTCCAGAACTGGGAGAATACTAAAATCCATTTCTATACTTTTCCAGACCTTAGGAACCCTGATGGGGGCAGATAAAGTATTCAGGGGGGCAGACCAGTGGTGGGCAATATAAAAGGTATATGGTAGAAATAACATAAATTTAGCCAAAAGGTAGAGATTTTGACTATACCGACCTGCAGCGATTGCACATTTTGATGATGTCATCGAGGAGGATAAATACTGATGTTCAGTGTTTGTCTTTAAACTACATATTGCAAGTTTAAAATTTGTCTTTCTCCATTTAACGGGGAAAAAAACCTGTTGAACCTGAAGCATTTTTAATTCCAATATGTGCAGGTTTATTTTTGTGTGACATTAAATTGATAAATAAGTAACCAGGAAAGCGGACAATTTTGCACTTTGTGGTTTTTTTTAAATAAAACATTTAGCTTTTAATTTATTTGAAATATCTTCGTCTTTATGTTGTGAGAATTCTTGAGTTGCATTTTTGGGGGGGGGGAAAGTTTAAATATTTTTTTATGCATTTTGCACAATACATGTTCTTTAAATGGCATTCTAAACTTTTCTGAAGCTGTTCTGCTGCAATGTATCTAGAAAAAGTGAGAATGTTCATAAACTGTCATTTTGACATATATATAGAAAAGAATATATCGCAATAGATATCGTTATGCTTTAGATATCGCATTATAGATTTGAGGTTACATCGTCCAGACCATAATTTGGAAAGTAAGCAACACTATTCATTAAAGTGTTTTTCTTCTTTGGTTTTGTTTTAATATTAAAATGGTTTTGGTGCAGCATCTAATTACTGTAAATTGATACAAACTATTTAAAGATTTTTTATTTTATTTTGCAGCCCCTATTTAACCGGAGCATCTCCCAAGTCGTGTGTCAGATTTTAGTTGAATAATTTTTTCTAGTTCCCGAGTGACATACGGTTTATCTTCCCTAGGGCAATGCCTATAAATACTCATTTCATATGTATAGATTAAACTCTGGTTTATGACACAAGTTTCGTGTGGACTCTTCAGCCTTTTGTCTTTCATTGACTTTATCATCTGTACAGGTGAATCCAACAGAGGGGTCATTGGTGTCCAGACTGTAAAAAGTTAAAGGTAAACAGAAGCACGCATACTTCAACTGAGTTAAGAAATAAAGTATAGAAAAAAATAAGCATAAGAGGCTGTATAGTATGGTAAAATCTACAACAGAAAAAAATAATACTGTACAGTTATTACAAAATAGCACACTCCAATCAAACGAAAGTGGAAAAACAGCAACAGGCTATTTACAAGAAATTAAAAATAACAGCAGGGATGTAATAAATGTATTGAGTGTGTTGGAAACAGTGATGGTTATAAAGTCTCGGTGGAGGAAGGATCTGCGATAAAGCTCCTTTGTGCACCCAGGATGGAGGTCTAACTACTGGGACTCAAAAACAAGAGAATAGATGGAAACAAATTATTGTTTTATTGTTAGTTTGACACAAGGATGCATTTCTTTTTTTTATGAGACACTTAATACTTGTGTCTGGAGTTGAATTAAAGCTACTGATCTAAAATATTAATTGAAAATCTAAACTCTGAGTCAAGCTGCTTGCATTGCAGCACAGTTTTAGCAGACTTGACTCACGTAGCATGTTGCTCATCAGCTTAAACAGAAGCTCAAAACTGGTTTATATGGAAGTGATTTATTGTTACGAGCTGGCAAGAAATGGCATGAGGGGCTTTAACAGGCCTGCTTGGGAAGAATTTCGCCTTATATTGACAGGTTGACTGGAATCTGGCAACACAACTATGCGGTTGATAACATCAGAGTCTGGTGCAAAGCAGCTGTGATCTGTGACTCCAAATGCACGGACGAAAGAGTTAAAAAAGAACAACATGAAGGTAGTGCTATTTCCATTATATTCAAAACTAACAAGTTAGCAAACATTAGGTAGCTAACAATTTAATATTACTTACCAACTTCTCCCGAAACAGACACGTTCGCACCAAAAAGTCGGCCCCTAAATCTTTCTCCATCTTCCAGAATCAAAGTAGCTAAAGTTGCCATTTTTTCACCCCCGTCAAAAAGCTAAAGCTAACCACAGGCTTGCTGTTTAAAGAACGGTTCCCCACGTGAAGCTTTCGCCACACAGCGCGCGAGATGCAAAGGGATGAACAAAACAGAGAAAAAGACAAGCTTTGGGAGTCAAAAAAAGAAAGAAAAAAGGTTAGCTAGGAGCGCAGATACGTGTCCCGCGTCTACGAGGGGAAAACAAACAAGAAAATAAAGCGTAGTCGGAGATTTTGGCGGTTGAACGAGCAGGAGAATTGCCGGAGAAATGTTCCACACGCGCCGCCAGCAGCGTGGAAGTCTGCCCGCGGCTGGGACCCGAATGTTTGACGCAAAACGGAACAATCGCTTCCGGTAGAAATTTTCAAAATAAAATCGGAGAGACGAACGACCGAAACCAAACTGACAGTATACTGTATACAGTATAGTATACTGTATACAGTATACTGTATACTGTATACAGTATAGTATACTGTATACTATATATATATATATATATATATATATATATATATATATATATATATATATATATATATATATATATATATATATATATATATATATATATATATATATATATATATATATATATATACATACACTACAAACATTGTTTACATTGATTCTCCAAACATTTGATTATAGTATATTTGTATATTTGTATAGTATGGTATATTATACAGTATACTATATACAGTACACTGTCAGTATATGAACCAAACTGAACTGGTAACAAAATATAAGAAGTAAAATATATATTTTTAAGAACAAAGAGGACCTTCTGTTTTTGATTATTTTTCAGCACATAATGCAATGTAAACAATGTTTGGTGAATCATAGACAAATAAAAGCACATACAGTAATTTTGCTTTGCACTATTACAGTTGTAATATGTAAGTACTTCGCAATAGTTCTTGTTACTTTGACAAGTATCAGGTTGATATTTGTTGATACTTGACAACTATCAGGTTGACAAAAAAAAATTCTAAATTCATATCAGAAAAAGGTTGCTACCTCACTGAATTTTTAATTTGAAAGTAAAGTTTACGTGTCACCTGTCTTGACCACCTCAACACCAAATACATAGATATATGTTTAATCATGACGCCGGGAGATCGTACAGGGGGATGTAGCTCAGTGGTAGAGCGCATGCTTTGCATGTATGAGGCCCCGGGTTCAATCCCCGGCATCTCCAAGTGAGGTTTTTATTATGTAGAATTTATTTTATCCAGATATTTTTATTTTTATCATTGGTTAATAACCTACATTGGACTGCATTTTATACTATATTACGTGTGCCTGCCTTTATGCAGCATTGTAATTTATTAGAGTCCTCTGAGTAAAAGGGAAGACTTCTTGACGATCCTTGGTATGTAAAAAATGTCTTAAATCAGCTTCATTATCGGTATCTTTTAAACATTTGCTACTCATACTGGAAACAAACAATATAAAAGCCTAGAAAGAGTGAAGTGTTCACATTTCCGCCTGCTTTAAACGCAACTCGACCGCCCTTCCAGAGCGGTAACCAAGGAGATCACAGCTCTGTTTACTACTAAGATATTCCTCTTGCTAGCTGGTGCTATATTGGAGCTGGTCGGAGAGATGACCGAGCTCTAAATAACTGTCCCAGAAGTGATAACTTCTCGTTTGGCTTCCTGTACTTATTTTCAGAATGCAGCTGAAACATATTAAAACGCTTCTGACCCCACAGGTAAGTTTTAAAGGCTACCGATAGCAGATGCTGGAGACTAGTTAGAAATGTGGCTAGCTTACATGTTACAGCTGCAAAATATCATTTCGAGACCCTTATTCTGTCTGAGTGAGTGTGAATTTCATAGCATGAATAGATATTTGACTTTTGCTTTGTTTCGTGAATAAAAAATAGTTTCAATGAGCCCCAATTTAGCTGCTTGAAAACGGTTGAAATTGTGTTATGCTCTGCTTTAGTTAGCATGTCTGTTAGCGCTTAAAAGGCGACTGAAGTGTTTGTGTTTTTTTTTATACATAGGATGGTGCTGCCAAAGTCACCTGCATGGCCTGGGCACCGAACAACAGCAAGTTTGCTGTTTGCACTGTGGACAGAGTGGTGCTGCTCTATGATGAGCATGGAGAAAGGAGAGACAAGTTCTCCACAAAACCTCTGGACTCAAAGGTGGGATGGATACAAACACACACAAAAAAACAACAACCTCTCATTCGATCAATCTGGCATGTGGTAAAAAAATACTGTCAAAATTAGGCATTACTCAGTTCAAAGGCAAGAATACTTTATTGATCCCAAAGGGAAATTAAATGTTGACACTCATTATTCAAGGTTCTTCAAGGAGTTGTTGTAGATGTTGATGGCTGTGGACAGGAAGAATCTCCTGTAGCGGTCTGTGTTACAGCGGTTCTGAAGAAGCCTCAGATTGAAGTCACTCTGTTGTTGTATGATAGTTTCATGAGGAGAATGCTCATAATTTTCTGGATTTTATGAAGAATCCTTCTTTGCATCATCATCATCATCTCCACTGGTTCCACAGTCGTCCCCAGAACAGAACCAGAACCTTCTTTATCAGGTTCTTGAGCCTCTTTAAGTCACTGGTTCTGATGCTGCTACCGCAGCAGATGATGGGCGAAGAGATTCCCTCCACAATAGACTTATAGAAGATCCGCTGCATATAATTTACATGACAAAGACAAAAAAACAAAACAGGCAGGCTCAAATACAGGCGTTGTCATTAGAAATCACTAAAAACGTGTTACGGTTGAGTTTATCTCTGCTGTCAGACTTGTATCTCCAAATATAAATAAATAAAACATTTAATATGAATTCATACTATTTGGTGAAAGCTACGTCCTCTTTTTGATACTTTCAACCGGAAATGTACCAATAAAAGCCCTTACAGATGGGAGGGGTAATCAATAGATGTCATTTTCACAAACAAAAACAAAAAAAAGACTAAAAATGGAGATACAAGATTTTTGTCCAACAGCGATATGCATCTCTGTAAATGTGAACCTCATTATTCCAAAACATAGGCTATCTATCTATCTATCTATCTTTACTTATTTTTCTGTTATTTTGATGATTGTTACAGCTAGGCCCGACGCAATAAAAATCAATTAATCACACGATCATTTTTCCAGCCATATTTTCCATTTGCATGCTTGTTGGTTTTTGTCATGCATCTTGCTGTTTCTACCAAAGAAACTGGATGAAAAAAGGCTGAGATAGTCCGTATGTCTGTAGTGGCAGAGTAAAATAAGAAGAGCGCTTTTGTTGTTAGTTTTCACTATCTGGTAGTTTTTCCTGTTTTTCTTTGTCTGAGCCAAGTGATTCATATTGTTTTGAAGGGCAATTTTGTTTAAAAAGTTCATCCCTTTTTTTAAAATTGTTTCAGTTGTTTTAATTTATAGTGGATTTTAAAAATGTCTTCAAGTTGTGGTGGTAGGCCTAAATGTTCTTTAGAAATGAAAGTTTATTAATCGTTCAGAGGGTGCACATGCATTAGTATTATTACAGTAGTTTAAAAGGGCTTCAAAACCACAGTATTATCGTTTATTGCAATAATTTCTGGGGCAATTTATCGTCCAGCAAAATTTGTTATCCTGACAGGCTTAGTTACAGCTAATACAAAACTCAATATTCCCCTTCAATGAACATCTTTGAAAAGTGGAAATGACATCACTTTTGCCAGTGCTGCGTACTGCACCTGATGAGGTTTGATTTTATTTTTATAAATTTTTTCAATCCAGGATTTATGGTTTTTATCCACATTGGATATAAAATCAATAAAGTTTTATAGCAAATTATTCTACTTACCCGGGGAAAATATCTTTATTTTAGTGAATAGTTTACTTGGTCAGCTAAAATGAGCATTTTGAAGCTGGTTTAGTTGCTTTTTAACACGGTAATTGTGTGGAAAGTGTACTGCATGTAGTCGTAACCTCACCAACACAATCCCGTCTGTCTGTGGTGACATTTAATACCAACCTATACATTACTCTGCTCTGTTTTCTAAATATTATTAAGGCTGTGTTAGCATTTACTGCGTTAACATGTAGGTGTTTTGTGATTTGGCAGTATGGAAAACAGAGCTATGTGGTCAATGACATGGTCTTCTCGCCGGACTCCACCAAAATCGCCATCGGCCAGTCGGACAACATCATCTATGTCTACAGAATCGGTGAAGATTGGTACGTTTGTTCACCTGGCTTTAGTTTATCAGCTGAAATGTTTGCTGATGAATCAAAGCACACGGTTAGGTTCCTACAAAGTCTCCAGGAATATGGGAATTGTTTTGTTGAAACTGTCAGGCAGAGTAAATAAATATATAACCAACTCCTAATAATCCGGCACAAAAAGAAAACTTCTTAGTTTCCATCAAATGGACATCAACCTATACTTAGGATTAGGAGGCTAATGGTGCAAGTCCATCTCAAGGCCAAATATTTAACGTTTTAAAACTTTTAAAGTTGAGCTGCTGCACATTGAGCTAAAATATTGTCATTTCAGTACCAGTGGGTATAACCACAATACCACAAAGCTCTGTTTGGAATGCAAAAATATGTCATGTGACGTACAAGCACATCTAAAAAAATGTGAATATCTGGAAAAAGTTCAATATTCTTGGCCACTAATTTCATTTATATTGATTCATTACATGTCGAGTGTCTTTAAGATCATAAAAAAAAACCAAATTCATTGTCCTAAGAAAAAAATTAAATATGACAAAGTTAATAAAAAAAAAATTGTCATGTAATGTCCATATTATGGTCTACACACAATCATGGAGAAGACTGAAGACAGTCACCGACTCCCTGCACAAAGAGGGTAAGCCTCTAAAGCTCACTGCCAAAAAAGCTGGATGGTCATAAGAGTGCTGTATCGAAGCATATTCATAGAAAGTTGAGTGGAAGGAAAAAATGCACCAGCAACAGGGATAACACCAGCCTTGAAAGGACTGTCAAGCAAAATCCATACAGGAATTGGGGGGAATAGGGGACTAAAGATGGAGTCCGAACATCAAGAGCCAATGGGCTGCGGAGAACCAGAACTTGGCTGGTGCTCAGTGCTTTGATACAGCAATTCATACAAAAGGAGCCCCAACCAAAGCCTGACATTTCTGTTTAAAATCTCCAATAAAAAAAATTCTTTTGATCTAATTCCCATTTTCTGAGAATTTGGTCTTTTCATCAAAACTATAAGCCAGAATCATCAAAATGACCTGAATTAAAGGGTTAAAACATTTTACTCTGTGTAATAATCTGTATAATAAATTAGTTTCATTTTCTGAGATAAGTGATAAACTTTAGAACTTTTATTAATTTTTTTTACAATGTTCTAATTTTTTGGGGGGGAATGTACATGTTTGCTAAGTATCAGAAGTTTTACAGCCTTGCCTCTGATGCTTAAGGTCCCAGAGAGTGTTTAAAGAACAGATGATGAAGAATAATGTGAAATTAAGTTTATTCTTTGGGGTAATTTCTGCGTTAATAATGTGTGGCGCCGGGGTTAAATGCTGTAAACCATTTTTCATACGTTTTCTGTCTTTCGTAGGGGGGACAAGAAAGCCATCTGCAACAAATTTGTTCAGACGGTGAGTAAAGAGACACTGAGCTGCCATGGTTGCTGCAACACAGGGGTGTCCAAAGTAAGGCAGGGGGGGACGGGACAGATTTTCTGTGGCCCCCGACTGCAATTAAACAATGATATGAGTTCTGCCTGCTAGCAAAGGTGGTTGATGCAGATGCAGACTTTGAATCCTTTATTTAAAATTCAGAATTAATACCCACCTATAACGTGGGGTATAAACATGCAACAATATGACAGTTTGGGCGGATATCGATATCTGATATTAAAAGAAGCTGAAACGATACCGTATCCCATTTGTTATTGATATATGTTATGATTATAATTGAGTAAATTGTGGTTCTTGATTCCACTCTTCTGTGAATGATTGACGCTTTTGAAAGCTTCTCCTTCTTACTGCCAAGAAACTTTTGTTGGTTCCTCTTCAGACTCTCAGCATCCCATTTGGGGGTTGTTCAGGCCTGAACTTAGAACCTGAGCTCAGCACTCTACTCTCTACTTTTAGTCCCAAAAAGCATGTTTTTGGTTGTTGTTTCCTTAGAGAAACGTTTTGTCTTGCATCTAAATTTGATAGAACTAAGGCTGATGTAAGAAGATGTGAAGAAAGTTTACATTTCCAGCTTTCTTTAACTCTGCTGAAAGCTTCAGTTTGTGCAACACAGACCAGAATATTTCACTTTTACCAACTGTGTTGCAGAGCGCTGTGACTCGCCTCCTTTGGCCTGCAGAGAGCGCTATTGTTTACGGATTGGTTGATGGCAAGGTAGGTCACAAACACACCATCAGTTCTTTTCCATATATTCGGAAGGGCAGAAATTAGGGCATTTAGTGTAGAAAATGATCTCATCGTACAAAAGTATAAGCAAGGAGAAGGCTAGAAAACCATTCCACTGCCATATCTATACACCATATCACGGTGAAGGTAGTCACCAATAAATGGAGAAAATAAGCGACAACTGGAACAAACTGAATATTTCTCCAAAGTTGTTTAAAAGAGCGGCCTGTAAATGTTCAGAGAAGCTGCCAGGAGACAGAATGAGCTCCGCGAACTTCCAACAAAAAAAAAAGTTCTAATCTCCATAAAACTGGACTAAAAAAAATAAGGCAGAGAGACCGGATTATTTTCTTCCAAAGAAAATATCCAAGCCCGGCTAAAATCTCCTCAAGCCTTTTGTCTCAATGTTTTGTTGTTTTATGGTTTTAGGAACCGTATGTTAACTTTTGAGCCGTAATTTCAAATAGTCTGTTTATTAAAGAAACAACAAACAACAACAACAAGAAACACAAGAGTGAAACACGGTGGAGGCAGCATCATGCTCTGGGCTCACTTTTCTTCAGATGAAACAAAGGTTTTTTTCGTCAAAACGGATCTGAGCACATCCAAATATTAGTCGGTTTTGACCCACAATCCTCTTGTGTGTGCTAGAAAGCTGGAGATGAAGAGTTTTCATTTTACATAGTCATAAAGACGAGTCCAAGCATACATCCATATCAACAATCAAGCTGATAAAGAAGGTTCTGGTTCTGTTCTGGTTCTGTTCTGGGGACGACTCTGGAACCTCTGGAGATGATGATGCAAAGAAGGATTCTTCATAAAAAACAACATTACGGAAAACCCTGAGCTTTCTCTTTATGAGAAATATTATAGAACAGAGTGACTTCAATCAGAGGCTTCTTCAGTTTTCGCTCTAACACAGACCTCTACAGGAGATTCTTCCTGCCCACAGCCATGAGGATCTACAACAACTCCTTGAAAAATTCAATAGTAAGAGCTTCAACAACACTTAATTTCCCTCTGGGATCAATGACATATTTTTGAATTGAAAAGAATGATTCCATGAGAGGAAAATTAAAGTTCTGGAGTCCAGAACTTCGAGGGCTGTGAACAACAGATGTCCTCATAGTCTGACTGATTTGGAAATCTTTTTCAATGCAGAGCGAGCAAATATGGTCAAGTGTTTAGTTCATAGTGTCTGCACAACTTGCTCTTTTGATCTAGTTTTATTTAGGGCTGGGTGATATGGGAAAAAAAATTCTTTCACGATAATATCTTTCACAGTCGATTTATATATCACGATATGAAAGAAATATCACTATTTTTGTAAATATTTAATATTCCCAAGGAATGTTTGAAGATATCAGAAGGTTAGTTTTGATTTAAAGATTTTAGTTTAAAAAGTTGAACATGTCAGACATTATACAACCGTTTTGGATAAATCAAGGGAGGTTAGCACTGGGCGATATGGATTAAAAATGAAATCTTAAGTTTTTTTCATGCTAAATTCGATTTTCAATATGAATTTTAAAAAAACATCTTCCTTTCTATTCTTAAAAAGAAATTACAAATGACATACAGACATGCATACATATCCCTTCTCAGAGTTGACCTGAATTATTCAGCTGTAAAACATGATCGTAGGCCTTGGGCTTTTTATTTTATTGATTTTACAAAAATTGAAAAACCAAAAATTGGAAATAAATATATTTCCTAGCCCTAGTTTCACTTAGTTTTCATAAGTGTTGGTAATAACTCTGTTTAAAAGTTCTGCGTTACCTAACGCCGTTCTTTTATCAGTAATGGGCTAATCTAATTACAGTAACGGGGTAATTTAATTACTGTTTCTGTCGTTACAACACTGTTACCGTTACCGAACATTAAAGGCTATGAATTGATAGAGTAAACTGCGTACTCCAAATGCTGAACTGCTCTCCACCTGTACGTAACGGAGACTGAAGCGCCACTTCAGCCATAGCCTCAAAATCAGGGAACATTTCTGCAATTGAAGTGATCAGAATTTGGCAAGAGTCTCTGAACGAGGGCTTCTCTGACTGCTTCAGCGGGAGGAAATCCTCACGCAGAGGCGTGAATACTAATCTGTCAAAATGACGGACGGCCTTCAGATTTTTTCGTCACCGTAAAAAAAAAAATTAAACAAATATGGAAAATAATAAGTTAACGCGACCCCTGGACTTCGGAGTTGAACGCACGTAATGTTTAACTGTTCACTATTGTTACAAAAAGAAAACTTGAAGTGCAGATTAATCCTATTGTTTGTTGCTGTGCAAAATAGAAAGTTATGTACTTGTCTCTTCTACTCATTTCAGCTGACTTTGCAGAAAAATCCAATTTCTCTGATATATAGCAAGTGTTTTGTTTTTTACAGCCATGCAAACACTTACTTTCCCTGGTAACCAGAGGTGGGTAGAGTAGCCAAAAATTGTACTCAAGTAAAAGTAGCACTACTTCAACCTATTTTTACTCAAGTAAAAGTACAAAGTAGTCATCCAAAAAAAAAAATTTGATAAAAAGGGTTCTAGAGTATTGAGTACTTGTTTTGAGATCATAACGTATCATTTAATCTTTAAAATTATGTAATCAGACAAAAATGCACAGTTATGTGCAAATTCTAAAGATTCAAATAAATATAAAAGACGTAATAGTGAAATAACAAATTTGACAAGGAGACATTTTTTTCAAATCTATTTTTTATTTCAAAGTAAAACTAATGAAACCAAAAGTAGGTAATGTATATATGTTAGACCAGGGTGAGGTACCTCCACTTCACCGCCAAATGGCACAAAAGCCTCAGCAGTTAGAAAATAACGTTAAAAATCACGAAGCTTGTGTATAAACAAGAGGTCTCACTTCAACATAAACTGTATGTGTGAGTTTCATGCTTTCCTGGATAAAACAAACCTTCAGTTTTATTTAGTAAAGTTTTTCGGTTTGGGTAGAGCAGCCAGAAACTTCACTCAAGTAAGAGTTGCGACACTTCATAAAAATATGACTCAAGTCAAAGTAAAAAGTACGGTCTAGTAAAACTACTGCAAAAGTACTTTTTTTGTTGTTGAAAAAGTTACACAAGTAAATGTAACTAGTTACTTCTTAATATGGAGTAATTCAGTTACTAATTTTTTGGAACAAGCAGTGAGTAACCACAACTAATTACTTTTTTAAAGTAGCGTTCCCAAACACTGGTTTCATCTGATGTTTCATGTCCCTTTTTGTGCTTTACGTATTTTATATTTTACTGTGAAGCACTTACTAACTTACTCACGCAACAAACAAACACGATGCAGTTCAGGTAATCCGAAACCTAATACAGACCGATAACGGGCGACCTGACACTGGGAGGGAGATGAAACAAAATAGTTGGTAAAATGTTGACGAAACTGAAACTTCAGATTGAAAAACACTGAGAGGAGAAACCGAGGGCAGGAAGCTAAACGAAGTTGCAGAAAGACGGAGTCGGATCTATATTACTCTGTTTGTATTTTCTATCTCAGGTCCGTCTCGCCAACACCCAGACAAATAAATCCTCCACCATCTACACCACAGAGTCCTGTGTCGTCTCTCTGGCGTCCAAGTAAGTGTCTAATCCCTACAGCGCCCCCTACAGTTAGTAGCTCACCTAGTAATCCTTCGGTGACAGACTGCTGCATCCTGGGTGCATGAAGGAGCGTTTTCTCAAGTCCTTCCTCCCTGCAGCTGTTTGACTCTACAACCAGAACTGCTCCCAACAAACTCAATCTTTATCTCTCTGCTGTAATTCGCGCTGTTTAACTCACTTAATTAACATTTCTGCTGCAGTTATATGCATATCTGTCTTGTTTTTGTCAGTTTATATTCTGGTAACTTCTTGTAAATAGTACGTTTACTTTTTAATACACAACTACACGTGGACATTCTGTCAATACTCTTTCATTCAAATCTGAGTATACCACTTTGGACTAATTTTGTCCTTAATGTACATATATTCTAAATGTAGTTTTTATACTTTTATGCTTGTGTGAATCTAAAGGCTTCTATTACCTGCCACCTTGCTGGTGTTACAGCTGAATTCCCCCTTTGTGGGACAATAAAAGATTATTCTATTCTAAAGATGTGCAAAAACCTATAACTGCAGTAGCATCCTCTCACACTCAAGAAATTTAGGAAAATCCAACCTTTGAATTTGAGTTTGTCAGTGGGTGGAGTCCAAAATGTTGATCATGCCATCCTGTTGCCCTGTGGTGAAGGTATGATGGGGCACAGTCCTCTTTCTTTGACTCCTTCCTCAAAATAGGAAAGATTTGAGAACATTCCATTCAATTCTTTCTGCATTTTTCCACAGCTTAACCAGAGTCTCCAGTGTTTTCACTGTATTTATTTGTAATTTACACACTGAATGTTACGAAACAGTGAAAAATATAATGTGTGATGTTTCTAATCCTGTTACAATTGATCCAGATATTCATTGTAAAAAGCCATTTCTATGTCAGTGTTTCTGGTAAGGGTGTCCTTTCTGGTCACGCTGATGGGACTATCGTGCGCTACTTCTTCGACGATCAAGGCTCAGGCGAGTCTCAGGTGATCAAACATTTAATCTCCTTTTTTTATTCATCGATTACTGAGGACTCTTGAGTTTTTTCACAGGTCTGTCTTTTACCGCCTGCTTTGCGTGTCAGGGTAAGCTGCTGACACACCCGTGTCCTCCTTACGCCCTGGCCTGGGGTGCGAACGGCATCATGGCGGGCGGCTGCGATAAGAAGGTGGTGGCGTACAGCAGGGAAGGCCAAATCCTGCAGAACTTCGACTACAGCCGGGACCGATCGGAGAGGGAGTTCACCGCGGCGGTCACCAGCCCCAGCGGCCAGTCCGTGGTGTTCGGCAGCTTCGACCGGTCAGTTTGAGGCCGTCTCTGTCGCGTTATGTTGTTATGGAGATAATGAGCAAAATTGAAGAAATTTTACGGTTATTCAGCAGCTCAGTATTTAATTTTCATTCATTTTATTTAACATTCAAGCCGAACAAACTGAACAGAGAATCCACATCGTACCATCGCACATCGAGCAGATTAATAAGCTACATGAATTTATTGTGAACATTTTACCTGCTGTGGCCTGAACGCTCCGCATGGAGGCTGAATCCGAGCTCCGCCAAAGTTTAGAAATCAGGGAACGTTTTTTTTTCCACTGTCAAGTTGCTCGTTTGAAACACAATCCCCACTTGAACGGAAGCACCTAATTGGAGGATTTTTCCACCGGACTCACTCAAAACTCCACAGCTTCTCCTTTCCTTTGTTTTCTTGAAGGTAACATGCAGAAGCAAGTTAAAAGAATGTAAATCTGTGTTGTTTGGTCATGAAGTAAGGCAAAAACCAGAAAAGAAGGTGAAAAACCCAAACAAACACCGTGTATTCTAAGAAATCCATTAAATTTTGTAAAATTCCATTAATACAACATGATTAATTCATATTGACTAAAATTCATGATTACAAACATTTGCAATTCAATTCATTTAAATCAAATGGTGAATAATTAGCCGATTTTGAATAAATAACTAATAATTATGACAACGATTTCAAGTGCAAGTACCCGGTTGATTATCAAATTGATTAACCAAAGGAATCTACATCGCCAGCTCTGAGATATATATATATATATATATATATATATATATATATATATATATATATATATATATATATTTCACAGACATGTGACTAACAGAAATAGAATAATGTGTCCTTAAATGAAGGGAGGCTCAAAATCAAAAGTACCAGTCAGTATCTGGTGTGGCCACCAGCTGCTTGAAGTACTGCAGTGCATCTCCTCCTCATGGACTGGACCAGATTTGTCACTTCTTGCTGTGAGATGTTACCCCACTCTTCCACCAAGGCACTTGCTAGTTCCTGGACATTTCTGGGGGGAATAGCCCTAGCCCTCACCCTGCGATCCAACAGGTCCCAGACGTGCTCAATGGGATTGAGATCCGGGCTCTTCGCTGGCCATGGCAGAACACTGACATTGCTGTCATACAGAAACTCACGCACAGAACGAGCAGTATGGCTGGTGGCATTGTCCTGCTGGAGGATCATGTCCGGATGAGCATGCATAAAGGGTACCACATGAGGGAGGAGGATGTCTTCCCTGTACCGCAAGGCATTGAGATTGCCTCCAATGACAACAAGCTCAGTCTGATGGTGATGTGATATACCGCCCCAGACCATGACGGACCCCCCCACCTCCAAATCGATCCCGCTCCAGGGTACAGGCCTCGGTGTAACGCTCATTCCTTCCACGATGAACACGAATCCGTCCATCACCCCTGGTGAGACAAAACCGTGACTCATCAGTGAAGAGCACTTTTTGCCACTCCTGTCTGGTCCAGCGAAGGTGGGTTTGTGCCCATAGGCGGCGTTGTTGCTGGTGATGTCTGGTAAGGACCTGCCTTACAACAGGCTTACAAGCCCTCAGTCCAGCCTCTCTCAGCCTATTGCGGACAGTCTGAGCACTGATGGAGGGATTGTGTGTTCCTGGTGTGACTCGGGCAGTTGTTGTGGCCATCCTGTACCTGTCACGCAGGTGTAATATTCGGATGTACCGATCCTGTGCAGGTGTTGTTACATGTGGTCTTCCACTGCGAGGATGATCAGCTGTCCTTCCTGTCTCCCTGTAGCGCTGTCTTAGACGTCTCACAGTGCGGACATTAGCCACATCAGCAGTCCTCATGCCTCCCTGCAGCATGCCTAATGCACGTTCACGCAGATGAGCAGGGACCCTGGGCATCTTTCTTTGGGTGTTTTTCACAGTCGGTAGACAAGTCTCTTTAGTGTCCTGCGTTTTTAGAACTGTGACCTTAAATGCCTACTTTCTGTAAGCTGTTAAGGTCTTAACGACCAATCCACAGGTGCATGTTAATTAATTGATTATGGTTAATTGAACATGCATGGAAAACATTGTTTAAACCCTTTACCATCACGAATACACTCACAAACACTAATTAGTTCCAGCTGTTTTTCTTCACCTTTTTTTAAAAACTTTTTTCATGTTTATTTAAAAATGAAACTTTGTATAAATCACTATTTTGACCTTACACCAATTGACGTGATTAGAATTCGGCAAGACTCAACGAGGGCTTCCCTGATCGCTTCAGTGGGAGGAAATTCGCCAGCATCCACTGTCAGCTCCGTCTGTGTCCGGTGCAGAAACACTCCATAGCTCAATAATTATTGCAAGCAAACAGTATCGTTAACAAGGTGTATATTAACTTGGTTTTAATCCGTAAAACGGATGTTTTGTTCTTTTACATGCTAATGCGTTGTGAATCACAATGCGCTGTGATGTTATTAACGTATGGTAGCAAGTAAAAAAGTGGCGCATCCCGTAATTTACGGGTTAAAACAACGTGTTAAAATACGGCTTATTTTTGATACCGATGGCTTGCCATACCGTAACTCTTCAATGCGTTGTCAGCTCGCGTGTAGAGAGATGCATTGGGTACGGTGCCCAGGTCTGAGATGATGCTCTCATGGGAATCTGTTTTTGATTGATTCAGTCGCCTGAACTCGGCGCGTAAAGCTGAAAATGTCTGTGCATCTGCAGCAAGTGGTCAGGGGTGTGAATTGCAATCTGTCAAAATGATCGACGGTCTTCAGATTTTTTCCATCATCCTTTAAAAAACAAAAACACGGTCAAATATGGTCAATAATCGGTAAACTAGACCCCTGCTCCATAGATACCAACTACACCACCTGAAATGCATTAAGGCTGCTTATGTTGAGCACCATGAGGCATCTACTGAAATATCTGGAGCCAAGAAAAATTTATTGTGGGGTGTTGACTGCTGTGACAAACAAGCATAAAGAATAAACGAAGCGATGATGCCATTTCCTGAAGTGTAATATCTAACAATATCCTATTACATAGACTTTAATTAGGGATGTAAGAAGATATCGATACACAGATAAATCGCGATATTTTATTTACGGATATTGAATCGATTTTCCCCAAAAATTATTATTTTATTTTATTTAGGATTTGAATGGAACCATTAATGATAAGTAATTTCTGTAGTCAAATTAAAAGTATAACTGGTAGTTTGTGGCTGTTTTCACCTTCTTCGTTCCAGTGGATCAACTAGCTCTAGTAATAAAACTGAATGTGTTAAATTATGAAACAGGTTGGAGAGTTTAGAATGCTGTGACAGTTTTCCTACTGTTAAATTGAGTTTTATAAAATCACAAAATATAGTCTTAGTGTCGCGATACATACATACACACACACATATATATATATATATAACAACACACCTCTTTTTTTCCATAGTCTGAGGTGGCGGTTCTACCTTCCTACAGGTTATAAATGAACTGCAAAGCTCAGGATGTTTTTTCTCTGTGATGACTGTGCAGGCTGCGAGTGTTTAACTGGGCTCCGAGGAGAAGCGTGTGGGACGAAGCCAATCCCAAAGAGATCACCAACCTCTACACAGTCACCAGCTTGGCCTGGAAGAAAGATGGATCGCGCCTTTGTGCTGTGAGTCTTTATCAGCAATTTGACTTCAACATCCGTTTTGGTTTTAATGAAGTTATTCAGCTAAATAGCGAACATGTCTGTCTTCATATTGGAAGTTATTTCATCTGTCATGTGCCAGGGAACATTGTGTGGCGGAGTGGAGCTGTTTGACTGCTGCTTGAGGAGAACCATCTACAAGAACAAGTTTGAGATGACCTACGTTGGCCTGAGTCAGGTAGCAACCCTCTCAGCAGCACTAAATTAGGAGACAATGCACAGCACACACATTGGCACCCCCAGGTGAGGATGGTTTAAAAACCCTTAAGGTTCAGATGAATCTTCTTCTGCAGTAACAGTCTTCCTCTGAACGACTCGATGACTCGTTCTTACAGGCTGGGTTCATCAGTGGTCTTATTAGATCTATGTGCTGAACTGGGTCCAGTGTTAGATCTACCGACCCGCTTTGCTCTTGCTGTCTTGTTACACAGTTTCTTATTGCTAACAGTATTTTTACTATGAAGCACTTTGGACACATTTTGGCTACAAAGCTCTAAATCAGGGGTGTCAAACTCCAGTTCTCGAGGACCGGTCTCCTGCAACCTTTAGTGTTGTTCCTGGTCCAACACACCTGAATCAAACGGTTAAATTAAATATTTTTACTAAGATGTACTAAAAATAGCAAAAATAATGACTACACATGTAGACAGCACTATTAGACACTTATTCACACAGTTTATCAGTAAAACAAAAGTTTATTTGGGGGTGAGTTGCTATTTAAAGGGGAAATATTATGCCTCTATTTAAACAAGTTTATAATAGGGGTATAGGGCTCTATCTTAAAAAATATATATATTTTTTGTGTTATAAAGTTTTTCTGTACATATGGAAAACCAGTTAAACATACAACAAGTAGAGTAAAGAAAAAGAAAAGTGGGCAGAAAAAAAACAAAAACAAACAGTTGAACACTTGGGTGTGGTTTCTGTAAAATAAAAAATGTTTTTATAACCTAATCTATTCTTACTTGTTTCATGTACTTAATCCATCTATCCCATCTTTTCAAAAAAGCAGCTTGTTGCATTCTAATACAGAAAGCGATTCTCCCCATTTTGAAGATATTGTCATGTTTGGTATATAAAAAGGACCCAAAGGCAGCAAAAATAAAACTTAAATGATTTAATTGAAAACAAAAAGCAAGGAGAATAAACTTACAGCACTGGGAGAACCAACAGAGATGAGGAGGAAACAGGAACTGGGCAGGAAACAGGAACCAGACAGGGAAAGAATGACGACGGACCAGCGAGTAGTGACTGAATGAGAGAAGAATTTATACTGGGGAGGAAATGAGGAATGATAGGAGACCAATGACCAATTAGGGAAATCAGATGCAGGTGAGACGGAGAGAGCAGGTAGAAACAATCAGCTGGGAAGAGAGGTAGAAATGTAGGGAGACAGAAAACTCTAAAGAAACTAGAAACTAAAGATAATATGTCTGGAAGGGAATCTAACTGGAAAACAGAAAACATGTTTAAACTAGATAAGGAAAAGAACTAAGTTAAACACAAACAGGAGGGACAAAACAAGAGAGCAGCTTGGGGTACAGAGGGGAAGCAAATGCAGTGGGAGGAAAAACAAACAAAATCCACAGAACCTGACAGATATAAATTATGTCGAAACACTCTTCTATTGTGGGAGTTTAAGTCTTAAGCCATTTTCTATTATTTGCTTTCTTGGCTGCTGCACTGAAATGGGTATAGATGCTTAATTGTGTAACTTTTATGCAAATTAGCGGTTTCAGACCACGCCCACCAATTTTGTTTGTAGGTTGTTGTTGCTGTGCCATGCATGAGAATGGCATGGTATTGGAATTTGTGGCGGTTGTTTGACCCGTGAGGGAGGGCTATATGCAAGCTCCACTTATTGTGACGTCACAGTTAGTCACTTTTTTTTTTTAAACGGCTTGTAGAAGCACAAGATATCTGACAGCAAAAATGTGCAAAAAAATAATCAAATGGATGGATGGATGGTTTTTATTCATGTTTGGAGTGTTTATAGAGGCAGCGGAGACCCAAACGGCAACAAAAAATGATGAAAAAAAGGGACATTTGCATAATATGTCCCATTTGAAGGAGTTCAAAATAACTTGCTCTTAGACAAGGCTCCCAGGAAAGAGAAAAGGGCCCAGAACATCACAGATCCTCTACCGTACTTCACATTGCAGGAACATGTGGTGTTTTTCCACATGCTCCCAGCTGAGGTTTTTTTGCTGCCGTGAAGCTGAATCTGCATCTGCATCTCGTTTCCTGTAAAATCCCAGTACTGCTTTCAAAATCCACACCAACATGCGACTTCACTTTACCATCCTCCTCTCTGTCTACGGTTGCAAGATAAAGTCTCATCCAGGCTTGTTTGTCGCAGTTTTAAATGTTTTAATTATGCCTCACACTGTAGCTATAAGCCACAAAATTATTTATATCCCTGGCAGATTTAAATTCCTTATTTCATCTGATTGGAGGTGATATTATCAACTCATTTTCCATCAGAAACAAACAAACTCTACCAGGGATATGAATAATGTTTGAAAAAATTTATATGCAGTTTAGATGATTAGCTATTTTAGTGTTACTGATTTATGAAGGTAAACATGCATCTACCTTACTTAATAGGATGTTCTCTTTTCTTTCTGATTTACTGTTCAAATGATCCTAGAAAACCTGAATTACTTTAGCTAAAATATACATTTAAAAAATGCATTATTGATATTTATTTTACAGAAACTGATACGGCTGCAAAAAAGCAGGACACTGGTAATTTATTTTCTTTAAGGTTTTGCAGTCTGAGACTCTGCTACGGAAATAAGGCTTTTTACACATCTTTATCAGGGGACCTTATAAGTGGAGTATTTTTTTAGGTAGATCAAAATTAAAAAGCAGCAGGTCTAGACTTGGGATTTTTTTTAAAGCATAAAAATTGTGTGCATTAACAGCCCTGCACCTCGGATTTATAAATTTTTAAAGGGACCAAATAAGACATCTTTAAAAACAATTGTCTGTCCTTTGATGATTTTAATAATTCATTCATAACTTAAATGATCCAATGAAAGGCATGGCCAGCAGCAGGAACGTAGCTGTAATAGTTATAAACTGAGAGATTAAATAAAGGAATGAAAGGGAAGTAATTGCAGCTTCAAATGAGACTTTTTATGAAGAAAATTAATTTTACGATCAGATTATTCTCTCTGAATAAGTCTGCGTGTTAAAGATACCAAACTTCTAGAACAACTTAACTTTATGTCACCCGTATTCAAAGAATTAATGTGCAGATTTTCCTTCCTTTCCAGGTGATCGTTAGGAACCTCTCCACTGGGACACGGGTGGTGCTGAAGTCCTACTACGGCTATGAGATAGAAGAAGTCAAGATCATGGGAAAAGATCGCTACCTGGTGGCTCACACCTCTGATACACTTCTGCTCGGGGACCTGCTGACCAACAAATTAAGCGAGGTGCTGAAACTGTCCGTTATTTTACAAACCAAAAATAATTCTTCTTCTGATTTTTTTTCTTATTCTTTTTCTGATTCTTCTTCTCCTTTTTATCATTATTCTATTTATTATTATTATTCATGTTATTCCTTAAGGTTTTTGACAAATATAAGGTCCAGTTGACAGAAACGGACAGTTTTTAAATTTTTAATAAATAAATATATTGCAATAAAAAAAAGAAATAAAATAAATTCTAAATAATAGTAAAATTAAATACTGTAAAAACAAAAAGGCATAACATTTTTTTTATTATAACCTATTTTTAAACAATAAAATAAAGTAAAATAGCTATTTACAATTACAAAAAAAGAAAAAGAAATGGGCAGTTTCACATCAGAATGATTAATTTGGTTGTCTTTCCTTCTTCAGGTGCCTTGGCCAGGTTCTGGAGGAAACGAAAAGTTCTTTTTTGAAAATGAAACTGTAAGTTTACAAATATCTCTTTTTTCCATATAAAATACACAGTAATGTAAACTGGAAAAAATAGGTATGTTTATAAAACTTTGCTTCTGTTTGAATCAAACTCTGCTTTCAGGTGTGCATGATTTTTAATGCCGGGGAGTTGAGCCTGGTGGAGTACAGTAACAATGAGATCCTGGGATCAGTCAGGACAGAGTTCATGAATCCACACCTCATCAGGTAGGCAGGGCTTTGAATGAAACTCATCTGACCCCTAAAAAGCACATTAGCACAGACAAATCAGTCAAAACTTATGCCCCTGAAAGATTAAAAGCCACACTGTAGAAAATAAGCCTAACTTGCATATTTTAGGTGCTAAAATAAATAAAAACTTGATTCGAGTTGCAGCAGTTTTTTTTTCTTTTTTTGTGCAAAACAACTGCACATACTTCTTTGTATAGAAAAAAAATATTTTCACTTCTCTGTCCACTAGATGTTGATATTGAGCTTTGCAGAAATCCAAGCCGTCAACATAAAGCAGCGCACACCAGGCTGCATGTCAAAACATGTTCATATTAATGTCTTGAGGCCTGTACACTGTGAGTGGCATGGCTGTCGATGCGAGCAGGTTTTACTGTACGCTGCCTCCCGCTCGCCTCTGGCTGGACTCTATAAACGTCAGGAGCAGTTAGTGTGATTCCTTCATCTGCGATCGCTTATGATGTGCTGATTCTAGATTTAATTCTTGCATGTTAAAACATTCAGACCTTTCTAACTGATCACTATGTTTTGCATGTTTGTCCAGTGTGCGACTTAATGAGAGGAAGCAAAGAGGTGTGGACGACAACAAGAAGCTTGCTTATCTGATCGACTTAAAGACCATTGCCATTGGTAAGGAATAGAAAGTGTGTTTTAAAAGCACAAGGTCATTTAAATGATTTTAATGCAATAGTAAAAAAAAAAAGATGTTCATTGGGGTCGGGTCTTTTTTTGATGTGCATTAGCAATGTTTTGTCAAAGTGAAAAAAATCCATTAAAATTCCAGAATTATTTTTGTGGTGGGTTTCTTTATGTCTCAATATGGTTCGGTTGACTTGATAAACAGTGGGCATAGCAATTTTGGTAGTTTTAACTCTGAAAAATCTGTTATTGCTACTAGGGGTGGGCAATATAAAAGGGATAAGGTAGAGATAATATAAATTTACCTAAAGGTAGAGACTATACCTGCCTACCGCGATTGTGCATTTTGATGATGTCATCAAGCTGTCATCAAGGAGGATAAATGTTGATGTTGAGTGTTCGTCTTTACACTACATATTGCAAGTTTAAAATTTGTTGTTTTCCAATTAACGGAAAATAAACCTGTTGAACTTGAAGCATTTTTAATTCCAATATGTGCAGGTTTATTTTTGTGCGATATTAAATTTATAAAGAAGTAACCAGGAAAGTGGACAATTTTTAACTTTGTGTCTTTTTTAATAACATTTAGCTTTTGATGTATTTAAAATATCTTCATCTTTATGTTGTGAAAATTTTTGAGTTGCATTTTTTGGAGAAAAAAAATTGAATATTTTTTTTAATGCATTTTGCACAATACATGAACTTTAAATGGCATTCTAAACTTTTTGAAGTTGTTCTGCTGCAATGTATCTGAAAGGTGAGAATGTTCATAAACTGTCATTTTGCCATATAAAGAAAATAATATATCGCAAAAATATCACTACTGCACATGCTTTAGATCACTTCGCAATATCGATTTGAGGTCATATCGCCCAGCCCTATTTGCTACTATGCTTAGACTTAAAACCCTATGAACAGCACAGACTCACGGGTTTAATTGGAGTCCATGCATCCACTGTTTAAAGGTCCCATTCACTGAGAATGTATGCTGCACGTCATACTCTTACCCCACCCCTGTTGCCTCATTCAGCCCCAAAAAGGAATCTGACGGGAAAAAGAGGCAATAAGAGAATGCCGTGTTGTCAACGTAGAAGTGTATCCTGGCCACGCCCACCTTGGCTTGTGACCGCCTACGGGAAGTTGGGGGCCACAGAGAGTACGTCTCAGCCAGTTGAAGCTAACCGTTAGCAACTCCACAACATGGCGGAACACGTTCGAGCTTGTGTTGTTTGTGGACATAGACGTCAGCGCTGCTTTTTTTTACCCAAGAAAGTGGAGCTGAGGAAGAAACGGTTGGAATTTGTCTTGGAGCACCGCCAGGGAAGTAAATTAAGTTAGCTTTTTGTTTGGAGGCAGCATAAGACTGCCATTGCTGTTAGCCAATCAGAGGCGAGAAGTTTGCATAACATGAATAAATGAGTAAGACTCGTAATCATGACATTTCCCTGCACCGACTCCTCCAACAAACTGCAACCTCCTGAAACAGGAGCGCCAGAGCATTTTTGACACAGAAAACGACTCACAAGGCATTCATTCAAACTACAGACCACAGCAAGTTTATTGAAAAGACGACTGAATGAGACCTTTAAGTATAATTTTTGTTTTGGCAGATAACCCTGCAGTACTTTTTTAAAAGAAATATACAGTAGGGGTGTGACGGTACAAAATCATGATTCGGTACGTATTCAGTACACTTTAATCAAGAAAAGTAAATACAAATGTGCCAATGACTTAATTTTTTTTTACTCTGATCAGTATTAAACAAATAACGTTTTTTCCTGAATTCCTTCCTTTCAATTCCTGAAATTAATTTGATTCTATTATGTTCTATATTTAAAAAAAGCTGAAAGTATAAAACTGACTGGAGATTTGATTGGATTTTCTTTTTAAATAAATAAAATAGTACAAGCAGACATAGCCAGAGTAGAAAACAATATAAGCGCTTGAAAACAGTCAGTGTATAATAATTTCTTTGAAATAATACGTTCCCCATATTTGAGATTAAAGCATGCTTAAATTACTTTGGAGTTGTTTTGATATTTTTACAGCCTAGGCTCCCAGCTGTACTTGAATGCAGCTGTTGGGAAAATCCCTTCTCATCAACAGGGATTCCACATTCTTTTATACAAAATAAGTAGTTTGGGCTGATTGGATGCTACTGGTAGCCATGTTGGACATCAGCTGGTTTTTCTCTAGTGTCAGTGATGTTTACATTCAGCTTGACATTGTTTCAAGTGAGTCATTCAGTTCAGTGCAGAGCGTGTTATGGACCTTATTGCTGTTAAAAAGATGCGTTCTCTGGTTCGGTCCATCTTTCTTTTTCTACTGTAGCTGCATGGGAAACCATTAATGTTCCCAAATAGCAGAGTTTAGTGATAGCTGGGAGTCCTTTCCTGTTTTGTTTTGGTGTAACTTTTAAAAGCTGCCCTGCGGAAACGTTGCCCTGCGCTCTGAGTTCTGCACATAAACATTGTTCAGGCAGAAAACAGTTTTATTCGTTCGTTACATATGCGTACCGAGCCAACGGGAGCTTACCAAAAGGTCCATAATGATATGGATGAGTGACTTTTAGCATGGAAGAACTTGACTGGCCTCAACCTGACAGATGACCTTTGGGATAAATTAGAGCTGAGACTGAAAGCCACCCCTACTCTTCCAACATCAGTGTCTGACCTCATAAATGGTCCAAATTTCCCATAAACACACTCCTGAACCCTGTGGAAGTCCTCCCCAGTGAAGTTGAGTCTGTTGTTGCAGCAAAGGGTGGAGTACGGTATGTTACTCAAGTTTCTGTGTGCTTAATTTCTTGGAAAAGTATCTTCTTTTTTTTTTGTATTAGTACTTAAGAGATTCAGCTTCTGTTTTTAAGACCATCGTTCTTCACCACACAGTTTTTTTTTGCATAAAACACAAATCTAAGGGTTGACGCATTTTAACTACTTGAAGTCAAGAAGATCAGGGCTTAGATAAGGGCTATTGATCAACATTTCTGCAGAGAAAGTGGCTTAATTAATTTTCTGTGATTGAGCGTTGGCTTCACTGCGCAGCTTTTTTTTTTTTTTGCTTTTTTTTTTCGTGTCCTGTTTGGCAGTGTGGAGCTCAGAATTGGTGTCTGAGTACCAAGTAGAAGCCCAACAGATTTACTTTCACAAGCGGAGCAGTACAGCTTTTGCTATAGTACTCCACTTGATATATATGTGTGAAAAATCTTTATTATGAATTGCTGGGGGTTTTATTTCCTGATGTTATGGACACGGAGACGTAAAATTAAGGGGAAGAAAGAAAGAAGATGAAGAAGAGAGGTAGGAAACAAAAAGTCAAGAGAGAGGGTGAGTTGAAAATACAAGAGAGGAAGTGGAACAAAGAAAACACAGGAAAATATTGAAGTCTGCCTCCATACCCACAGTACGGCAGAGAGAGGGGAAAAAACTAAACAAAACGAAAAAGGAACATTGACAAAACAAACCAAACATCGTGAACAAAGAACTAAACAACCACATCACACAAAAATGTCACAGAAAAAGTCATGGTACCGATTAATCAAGTTCTAGTAATGATAACCTCAGCCCAAGAATATATCTGTTAACACCAGAGACCCCACATCTATGTGTGTGTGAGCATGCTGGTGCAGATAAGGTGATCAAACGAGCAGAGATGCTGGATCCGTATCCCGCCGAGCCACCGAACAGGCACCACCCAACAATCCCAAACCTGGCATCCTGGTGCCCCAACCAACCAAAGGGAGACATTGGCCCAACGCATCGCCCGACCGACACACCGGTCCCCCCAGGCCCGGCCAGGCACGCACCAGGTCCGAACCGGATTGACCACCGACGCACCAGTGGGTAGGGGCATCAGTCACTGGTGGGGAGTGACGGAGGGGAAATAGGCCCCCCCATTAAATGTAAGGCCTGAGGTGCACCAGGCGAGAGGGCAGCCCAAGACCCAACCTGACAACCTAACTCACCAAGACACCCAAGAAGTGACACTGTACCCTCACTCACACACCCCATACACACTTTATGCTCCCAGGTCCAGGTACCGATGCCCCAGTAGAGCCACCAGCCCCCGGACCCAGGAGATGGACCCCTTACCTTCTAGGACGGAGACAAGCAGACCGCCATGGGCCCCACAGTGGCGAAGCATCCCGACAGCCCAGGACCCCGACCAGACCACCTGTTCCTCCTCCGGACCCCAACCCCTGATGGCCCGTAGCGAACAGGGGTGTGAGAAGACCTGCCGCTCGAGTATGGTGTTGATGCGTGTTGTTATAATGTACATTTAAAACAGAGGGGTGGGATGTGGGGAAGGCAGCCACACATCCCTCAACCTCCACCCTGAGCCCTCAGTGTCTATATGTGGTTTGACAGTGGGCACCGGCACCAGAGGTGAAGCTGATTGAACCGCTCCCCCTCTGGATGCCTTTGCGCAGCTTTTTTAAGGTGATGCATCACATCAAAATATGAATGCTGCTGCTGTCACAGATATTTGTTTGTTTTTTGTTTGTTTTTTCCAAGAATCATTTACACCAAAACCATATTGGATCATCCATCCATCCATCCATCCCTTTTCTTCCGCTTATCCGGGGTCGGGTCGCGGGGGCAGCAGCCTAATTGGATCATACAAAACAAAACAATCCTAAAATAAGAATGCTTCAGACACTTAATTTATTGTGTTAGTGAACAATGCAACGTGTTAATTAAAGAAAAACTGAATTGTTCCCATTCGTTTACAGAGTAATACGCTAATGGAACTGTTAAAGTATGTTTCCCTTTGCCTGAATTTCAAACCTGAACAAAACCCAGTTTTTAGCCTCCTTTTTGTTGCCTGGCTGCCACTCAGGTAATCTGCTGGTTGTTTTTCTCTCCGCAGTGGACTTGGCCGGAGGCTACAACCTGGGAACCATAAGCCACGACTCCAAGATCGACTGGCTGGAGCTCAATGAAACCGGACGCAAACTACTGTTTAGGGACAAGAAGCTGCGGGTGAGAATGAAACCTCAGCGCCCCGAGGGGCTGAAAGCCTGGAAACAATGAGATAAAGACCTCCAGGCAGTAAATTAGAGATGGCAAATGACAGACAGATATAGCAGGGGGAAAAAATCCTTTGTTGGGGCTTGTCTGCTGTCAGAGCTGCATCCATCACCCACAGTATGCCCTGTGGCTCTGCATAGTAGCAGTGTGGTCACCCGGTAATTATGATGGACAGTTGGGATGAATGTTGATGCTCCATGAACTGGCCGTTATGGATTACTGAGGAGGCCACCCATCACACTTTTTACTTTTGTTCGTTTTAAGTTTTGGATTTTTTTCATACAGTAGAATAAGATTGGATTATTTTACATTCCTTAATTGAAGAAAAAAAATCATAAATTAATGTAATTTGTTAATGTTATCGTAGACAAGTATATTTGTACAACATAATCAAAACAAACAGAACTCACTCATCTTTTACTTTGCAGGTTTAATTTCTCTTATATATACAACATGTCACCTGGAGCGGACTTGCTCTGCATTACAGTAGTGTCTTGGATAGATGAACAAAATGGTTGATAATCTCTGTGAAAAGTCTGTCTATTTAATTCAATTTTTCCTCTTTTTACCACTGTTAGGAAACTGTAAAATGTCAAGTTGCATAAGAAATGTTCCTTTAAACTGTCGCTGTTAAATTCAGGCTTAAATTATGGAGGAATCATTGTTGTATTAGAATCTCTATAATAAGGTCCAATTACTGGTTACAGCAGAGGGAGGTCTGTTACCTTCACCGATACACAGTGCTGCTAGAGCTTCATCCATCATCATTGGTCCATTCATTCATCATTGGTCCATTCATCCCTCCATCATCATTGGTCCATTTATCCATCCATCATCATTGGTCCATTCATTCATCATTGGTCCATTCATCTACTCGTTCATCCATCCATCCATCCATCATCATTGGTCCATTCATCTATCCATCATCATTGGTCTATTCATTAATCATTGGTCCATTCATCCATCCATCATCATTGGTCCATTCATCCATCCATCATCATTGGTCCATTCATTCATCATTGGTCCATTCATCCATCCATCATCATTGGTCCATTCATTCATCATTGGTCCATTCATCCATCCATCATCATTGGTCCATTCATCCGCTCGTTCATCCATCCATCCATCATCATCGGTTCATTTATCCACCCATTCATTCATCCATCCATTCACCATCATCATTGGTCCATTCATCCATCCATCATCATTGGTCCATTCATCCATCCATCATCATTGGTCCATTCATCCACTCGTTCATCAATCCATCCATCATCATCGGTTCATTTATCCACCCATTCATTCATCCATCCATTCATCCATCATCATTGGTCCATTCATCCATCCATCATCATTGGTCCATTCATCCATCCATCATCATTGGTCCATTCATCCATCCATCATCATTGGTCCATTCATCCACTCGTTCATCCATCCATCCATCATCATCGGTTCATTTATCCACCCATTCATTCATCCATCCATTCATCCATCATCATTGGTCCATTCATCCATCCATCATCATTGGTCCATTCATCCATCCATCATCATTGGTCCATTCATCCATCCATCATCATTGGTCCATTCATCCATGCATCATCATTGGTCCATTCAATCATCATTGGTCCATTCATTCATCATTGGTCCATTCATTCATCATTGGTCCATTCATCCATCCATCATCATTGGTCCATTCATCCATCCATCATCATTGGTCCATTCATTAATCATTGGTCCATTCATCCATCCATCATCATTGGTCCATTCATCCATCCATCATCATTGGTCCATTCATCCATCCATCATCATTGGTCCATTCATCCATCCATCATCATTGGTCTATTCATTAATCATTGGTCCATTCATCCATCCATCATCATTGGTCCATTCATCCATCCATCATCATTGGTCCATTCATTAATCATTGGTCCATTCATCCATCCATCATCATTGGTCCATTCATCTATCCATCATCATTGGTCTATTCATTAATCATTGGTCCATTCATCCATCCATCATCATTGGTCCATTCATCCATCCATCATCATTGGTCCATTCATCCATCCATCCATCAATACTCGTGCTATAATGCAGTAAACTCTGTAGATTAAAAAAAAAGGTCTTGTTGATGATAAATCTTTTTTTTGTTGTTGCTTTTTGTCATTCCTCCTCAGCTCAACCTGTACGACATAGAGTCCGGAGTGAAGACCACTCTGCTCAGTTTCTGCTCGTACGTCCAGTGGGTGCCCGTCAGTGATGTGGTGGTCGCCCAGAACAGGGGCAACATTTGCATCTGGTACAGCATCGACAGTCCAGAGAGCATCACCATGTTCCCCATCAAGGTGAAACCCCTGCCCAAAACTGCTCGATGTTCTGCACCACTCACTTGGATCTAAGCTTTTTTATTTTTCCCATAATGTTTTTCCCCATGATTCCATCTATTTTGGGAAGTGCATGAGTCCCTTCTGCAGCTGTAATCTGGCCTTTTTATGCTGCTTTGGGAGTAATGGTTACTCCTCTCTGAGTGGTCCTTCAGCCCATAAATAATTTTGGTAAATCTGACTCACCCAAAACAGGAATTTCTGAATCTTTTTTTAATTTTGTAGTGGAAAATATTTGTTAAAAGCATTTACATGTGTTTGCATTTATAATTAGTTAGAAAATCATTGTTATCATTACAGTCAGTCTGCTTACTAATATAAGATATTATAATATACAGTACAGACCAAAAGTTTGGACACACTTTCTCATTCAATTGAATGAGAAAGTGTGTCCAAACTTATGGCCTGTACTGTATTCTTTTTATGCTTTTGCATAGCGATTAGTTGCTCCTGTGATGACTGCACATGAGTAAAACGCCTCACTTTAACAGGTTTCCTTTTTCTTCTATGGTATTGTGTCGCAATTTCTAATTGCAAGCAAATATCTCTTTCTGTACTAAGCATCACTCTGAGCTGTACAGTTTATGTTTTGCTATGATTATTTAAAGTAAATTAGATATCAGCTGAAAATTCTCTGTTTTTTAGGTGTTTACTAGAGGAAACATCAAATGGTGTCAAACTGTCACAAAGTTTTGTTTTTGCTCCAATAGTCTGGGTGCGTCAGCAGCTTCTTGTTTTAAAACAAACTACTTGAAATAAATTTTTTGTCATTAAAAACAATAAGTAACCATAAACCAAAATGGATTTATTATGGAAAGATATTTAGGTCTTACAATGTCAGGCAGAAGATTATAGACATTAATAATTTTAATATTAATATCGGGCTTTTAAGGAATTATTTGAACACTTTGATTAGTTTATAATATAATGGTAAAAAACAAGTTAGCCAGCTCTTCATTATTGTGTCCGCTAAGCATATATATATATATATATATATATATATATATATATATATATATATATATATATATATATATATATATATATATATATATATATATATATATATATATACATATATATATATATATATATGCAGAATATTTATGCACAGAACTCCGAGAGCAGTGCAACTTTCTGCAGCGCAACTTTATAAAGTGACACCAAAACAAAACAGAAAGGACTCCCATCTATAACTAAACTCTGCTATTTGGGAAAATCAATTGTTTCCCATGCAGCTACTGTAGAAAAAGAAAGATGGTCTGAACCAGAACTTTGTCAGCGAACGCATCTTTAAAGGAGTCGTAACCTAGTATTACCTTGGATACCCACTCTATTATAGTCTTTCAGGCCCTTCTAAAAATGAAAAGTTGAAAAAAAGTGACAAAAAATAAACACAGAGCTCCTCTGAAACTTATTTCTGAAGGCATTATTGTCTCGCTAGATCTGATGCGATATTTTGGACGAGCATTGTAATAATGCAAATGAGGGACGCGTTGACTGGTGGCATTCTAGGTCATTTGTTGTTTGCAAAGTAGCAGCCATTACCCGTGTTGTCCTCGAAGCTGCTGCTCCAGCTAGCATACATTAGCCACATTAGCAGTTAGCTGCTGTTTGTTACACACAGTAGAGCAATAAAAACACAGCCTTACCGTTTCAATTGCATGCAAGTCTCTGATTGTTGGAATGGCCCCTTTTTCCAAACGGAGCCCGAGTTTGTACTTCGAATCGGAATTCAGTAATGGCGGCGCTCGACTGAATATGAGGGGGAGAGGAGCAGGACGGGTTTCCTGCAGCATAGGTCTGCGATGTCCATATATGGTATATCCTGCGCCGACTTGACGTCAAGTCAGCTAGAAATTTAAGATCGCGTATTTGAGTGCACGTGGGCTGGTTGACGAACCCAAGGGTAAACAAACGCTTCAAACAAATGCTATCGGCTTCCCAGCCAGTTTATAATCGTTAGGCAATCATAACATACATTTTTTCCCGTGGAAAAGTGAAAATTACAGGTCATGACTCCTTTAAACACCAATAAGGTCCATAACACGCTCTGCACTGAACTGAATGACTCACCTGAAACAATGTCAAGCTGAATGTAAACATCACTGATACTAGAGGAAAACCAGCTGACATCCACATGGCTACCAGTAGCATCCAATCAGCCCAATATTTGGTATAAAACACAGGTTGCTGAAATCCTCATTGATGAGTACACCTGGGAGACGAGGTTGTCGAAATATCAAAACAACTCCAAAGTGATTTAAGCATGCTGTATATAGGCAAAGTACTATTTAAACATTTCCAAACATTATCACTGATTCAAGTTTTCAATCGGTTATGTTGTTTTCTACTCTGGCTATGTCCGCTTGTACTATTTTATAAACAAAAAAAAAAAAATCTAATCTCCATTAAGTTCTATACTTTTACCATTTTTTAATCATAGAACATAACAAAATCTGATTAATTTCAGAAATGGAAAGGAACAAATTCAGGAAATAAAGTTCTTTGTTTAATGCTGAACAACGTAAAAAGAAAAGTCATGGGCACATGTGTATTTATTTTTCTTCATTAAAATGTACCGAAAACGTACCGTGCCGTGACTTTAAAACCCCAAATACGTACTGAACCATGATTTTTGTGTACCGTCACACCCCGAATGTTTATGTTTAAAATGTCTTCATTGAGAATACAGTGAAATTGAAGTCAAAATCCTTGTTTGTGTGCACATACTTGGTGAATAAAGGTGGTCTTTTTTTCTTCTTCAGGGAGACATCGTTGAGCTGGAAAGAGCCGACGGAAGGACAGAAGTCACAGTGACAGAGGGCGTCAGCACAGTGACGTACACTTTGGACGAAGGCCTCATTGAGTTTGGTACCGCCATCGATGATGGAGATTATGACAGGTAGGTTCAGGCCTCGCTTCCTAAGAGAATAAAAGAAGAAGATGCCACTGATGACGAATGTGGCGCCATGTAAACATCCATCCGTCCCTTGGTGTGAATCATTGCCTCACAGCAGGGCGAGCAGAAGAACCCAGATGTCCTTTTATCCCCCAGCTTCCTCCTACTCTCCTCCTTTTTTTCTGCAGCCCTCTCAGGCCAGCTGGGAGATGTAATGTGTCTCCTCAGCATGTCGTGACTTGGACACCTTCAAGAGGAGTCTCTTATAAAGACTCCTCATCAAATGGAGGAAATAATTAACTGACCTCCTATTTCAAAGAAGGAGCAGCTGAATTTTATTTATTTTTTACAATAACTCTTTCTAGGTTTATTAAAAATTCATCTTCAGCTTTTGATCTCTTAAAATGACTTATATTAGCTTTAGCTCCCGCTAAAACAGATAATGACCACCCCATCACTGACCATCTGACATTTACAGCTCCTTCCAATAACGTGCATACTTCTTGCTGTTTTTCACATTCCTGCAATCCCAGCTGCTTACAAGTCTTTGGAGGAATTACTAACAGGTTTGCTCATCGAAAGATCTGTAAATCTAATCCAATCACAAGAAATTCCGATTTCATTTATTCTTTGCAAATCAGCTGAAGCCTGGTCAGATTGGCTGGAGGGTGTCTGTGAACATCAGCTTTCAAGTGTTTCCCAGGTTCCTCAAACCAGATTTAATGAACAGCCTTCGGCAGCACCTGATGGCATGTATCATAAGATTAAGTTAACTCAGGTATTTACTTATTAGCTGACTTCTGAAGGAATTTTTTTAGGAAGATCAGAAAATAAATAATTAAAACATTTTATTCTCGTCCTGCAGATGTAGTTAAAAGTATTTTAGCTTCGCATTTATTCATGCTACTTTTTGTTAGTGGGTTTTCATTACATCAGTTTCTTTCTTGTGAATATTTTCTTGGGTCTTTATGGAGAAATACGTCACTGTTCATAGTTTCTGTTTTGGTAGCTAACTTGTACAGATTGCAGTAAAACTGCATTTATAAAGCAGAAACTAATGAATGTTTGACAATCTTGATTAGGGGTGTAACACAAAAATCACGGTTCGGTACATTTTCGGTGCACTCTAATCAAGAAAAATTTTAAAAATGTGCCTGTGACTTTTGTTTTTACTTCGATCAGCAATTAACTAACTTTTTTTCTGAATTTCTTCCTTTGAATTCCTGAAATTAATTAGATGTTATTATTTTCTATAGCTTAAAAAACTTTAAAGTATAGAACCGACTGGAGATTTAATAGGATTTTTAAAATATAAATGAAATAGTGCAAGCAGACATAGCCAGAGTAGGAAACAATATAACCACTTGAAAACAGTCAGTGCTTAGAAATGTCTAAATATTATTTTGCCCATATTTGAGAATAAATCATGCTTAAATCACTTTGGAGTTTTTTTGATATTTCAACAGACTAGTCTCCTAGCTGTACTTGAATGCATCATAGGCAACTGTTGGGGAAGATCCCTTCTCATCGACGAGGATTCCGACGACCTGTGTTTATACAAAATAAGGAGTTCGGGCTGATTGGATGCTACTGAAAATTTTGAATACATGTACAGTTACACCCCTACAATCGGAGAAGCTTTACTTAGTTTGAAAAAAATTGGACAAGCAGAAAGAAAGAAAGAAAGAAAAAAAATAAATATATATATATATATATATATATATATATATATATATATATATATATATATATATATATATATATATATATATCAGAGCTGAAAACCACTCCGCAGCAGATGACAGTATTTGATGGAATAATAATAATAAAATATCCAGCGAAAACCTGACAGAGGATCTGTGACCTTCAAAATTGACTGCCAAGTTTTAAGTTTGCATGCCGTTCTTCTGTTTGTTTCCAGAGCAACAGCGTTTCTGGAGACGCTGGAGATGTCACCAGAGACCGAGGCCATGTGGAAGACACTCAGCAAGTTGGCCCTGGAAGCACACCAGCTGCACATCGCAGAAAGGTGAGGCGGACTGCAGCGTGCATGCAAAGAAAACCACACACGTTTTCAAATCCTTTTCTTGAGCAAATTATATTGTCCTTATACTCTGGAAATTTAGGAGGTAACGAGGGCTGGATTCTCACCCACAACCACAAAATATTTTGTTTATGAGAATGAATAATTACATTCCCTGAAATGTCCGGAAATATAGAAATAAAACACAAGCACACAGCAGATGGTGCGTCCCAGCCTCCAAATTCACTTATCATCAGAATCATCAGTAATTTTTCCATCATCCTCCCTTTCTCGCTCTCTCCATCTTTATTTCTCTCTGTTGTAAGAAACTCCTCAAATCTGAATTCTCTGTCATTAATAATGCATATGCTGTTCGTTAGGCTTTGGCTCGATTTGCATAAATCTCAAAATCTGGGAAAGGAACCTTTTTTTTTTGGTCTGGAGTGGATCCCCTTAATGACAGAAACTGATGTTAATGAGGAAGGGGATGAAGGAAGAGTCAGTAAGAAGGAGTTTTTTTAAACGTTCCTTCTTTTTATTACTTGTTCATTAATCTGATGCAACGTTTCAGACAGAGTTGGTAATAAAGTAGCCGAATGCTAAGAGGTTTCTATCTCTCAGCCTTTCAGACATGTGAAGGCTCATTAGACCGATGCTGTTATTTATCTCAGTTCATTAAATTTGCAGGTTTCCAGACCTTCGATCAGCCTTTAACTGTTGTTTCATCGCTCGCCGCAGCTCCTCTTATCTGCTTTGATTTTTTTTTTTCTTCTTCAGTGTTTTATTCTCATCCCACAGATGTTTTGCTGCTCTGGGTGACGTCTCAACTGTTCGGTTCCTCCACCAGACAAATCAGATCGCAGACAAGGTTTCACAGGAAATGGTGGGTTTTAAAAGTCTAACGCTAGTTTTGATTTTACAGTTTAGAATCTTTTCCTTCGATTTGGGACCTTTTAGACCCATCTCTACCGGCGTTTCACATCTAGAATACAATTTCTTTGCGTTCTTCTTTGCAAAATAGTTTAAGCTCGGTTAGATTGGATGAAAAATGTCTGTAACATTCAATTATGAAGTATTGCTACTAGTTTTCAGTTAGACTTAGGTCTTTTAAATTACAACACTCGTGTAAATTAAGTTGCAACCATGCAATGTATTGACCCAAGACAACCAGCAGAGGGTGCTGTAGACTATAAATCTGGTCTTTTGGAGACAGTAAAGAAGATACTTTGACATTGATATGGTTGTGTGCCAAAATGGACATTAGAGCTTGGCTTAACAAAAACAAGACCAAAGCTAGCACAAGCTGGGACGATGGTAATAAATCACCAGTCTTAGAGACAAGTGCAGCCTTGAGTAACATTCTGGTCCACACTCCATACCAGTCGGTGGCAGTGATGCACCAATTTGTTGTTTGCCATCTGCCAAAAAACCATCACAAAGAAGAAGAAGGTCGCTGCTTTGTTATTTTTAGGCTAATATGAGCATGCCAAGGGTAGTTGTAATGTCATAAATATGGACAAGAAAAGGTTTTGAGGGACAGATTGCGTTGGATTCAGGACTTACTATTTTACTGGGGGACATTAACTGGACCCTTGTGGACGTAAAAAGTGTTTTGGTTTGAGATGGCTCTGTTCAGTCGTTGATATGAAGGCTTCGAAGGGTGAGATGCACACTATTTTTCTTTCTGAGTGGTTTAACGAAAGCGTTTACTGTGTCAACAGTTTTGATTATATTCATGGTTGGCATAAATCATTGGAATCACAAGAATCTCAACTTTCCAATGATGTATGGATGTAGGTATATGTACATGGAAAGGGTGATTGGAGGCAGAAATATGTAACACGAAGGGGTTAAATAGAAAGATTTTTACTGGACCCGCCCAGAATAAGCCACCCCTGGAAGGTGAACCTCTGCCCCCAGCCTCTAACAGGTTTTCTTCCAGGTTTGTCTTGTAATTATCTCCATACTTCACATCAGCTCTGACGTCCTACTATGTCCGTGCTGAAGAAGTGCTTCATAGTGGGGATGATGTGTTCAGGGTAATGGGCAGTTTGGTTCCCCTGGAGTTTATTTAGGTTCATTGGAGTAAAGGGGTTTGGATACAAATAATTTTACTTCTTTGAAAAAATGGAAAGCCATCTATGATTTCTGTAAAGCGTTCTTATAACCTCATAGACCATGTCTGACGTTCTGTATTTTCTTTCTGCAGTGCTTTGCTCAGATTGTAATGTGTTTTCTCTAATTAGGGAGAAGATGGGACATCGTTTTACCAAGTCCAAGCCCACATGGCCATGTTGGATAAGAACTTTAAACAAGCTGAGATGCATTACATGGAGCAGGTTTGTGTGACTAACTGAACAAAATATTTTTAACTACCGGTAGTTATTAATGTCTTTCTGCCAGTGTGTTGCTTCCTAAGTAGGATATTGATTTGATTGATGTTTTGTGTGTTTTCTTTTTTTAACTGTAGAACGCCATTGATGAGGCCATAGAGATGTACCAAGAGCTCCACATGTGGGATGAGTGCATTGCTGTGGCGGAAGCCAAGGTAAACCTACCAGATAAGAATGCATACACAGTCTTGATTTAAATGCGTTCAAACACTAATTTTACATTACCAGTGGTACCTAAATATGGAGATTTTGCTTTAATATCTGGGTCCAATGGGACCAAAGCCAGAGTATTTAATCCAAATTAAACACATATTTTATCTTGGAAGAAGTTTATTATCAACCGGTTCCTTTACGATTGTTTCAATATTTTAAAATTTCTTATTCAAACAATATAATATAATAATGTAATTTGAACATTTCATGTTTTCTAGTTGGGTACCCGTAGGGTTCTAAACACTATAATAATCAAAAATGAACACAGAAACGTGTCTTGGAGGGATTTTTATCACATATACAGCAGAACATGACACATATTTGTTCTTGCATTACAGTAGTAAAATCTCTAAACAGAAGGAAAGAAAATCCTGCCTTTAAATTGACTACATTTATTCAATGGGGGAAAAAGTCAACATTAAGAATGAATTGTTTTTAGCAAAATCATTGATACCAATTCCTGGGACCTGTGTTGGTAATACTTTCTCTAACCCCTGTTTTACCAGTAGGATAACGGGTCTTTATATTCTCTAACGGGTCTTTATATTCTCTAACATTTCAAAGAAATGTTTTTGGTTTAAAGTTTCCTGGAATTTCAAAGCCATGCACTCCTACAAGGTTAGCTTTCGGCCTCCACTGTGCTGAACTGACTGAAGGATTGCGTGTGGTCAGGAGCACCACAGGAGACCGTACTCTCACCACTCCTTTTCACTCTGTACACCTCAGAGTCAGAGATCCATCATCTGCAGAAATACTCCGATGACTCCGCACAACAAGCTGAATACAGAGAACTGGTGGACCGCTTTGTCTCATCTTAAACGTGAACAAAACAAAGGAGATGATTATAGATTTCAAAAGAAGCAGCGTTAGGTCAAACGCTGTGCCATGCGAGAAGAAGTGGAGGTGGTTGAGGAATATAAATATGAGATTGCAATCTCTTCGGCCATCAGACTTAAAAAGGCTCAACTACCTGATGAAGAAGGCCGGTTCTGTTCTTGGGACGACTGTGGAACATCTGGAGATGATGATGATGCAATGAAGGATTCTTACTAATATACATAAAATTATGGACAACCATGAGCATCCTCTTCATGAGACTTTCATATGACAACAGAGTGTCTTCAGTCGGAGGCTTCTTCAGTTTCGCTGTAACGCAGACCTCTACAGGAGATCCTTCCTGCCCACAGCCATAAGTATCTACAACAACTCCTTAAACAAACATGAATAATATGAACTACAACTACACTTAATTTCCCTCTGGGATCCATAAAGCATTCTTGAATTTGATTGTAAACTTTTTTGGTTGTTATTGAGACTTGGTGAGCTCAAGAGGTTGTTGTTTATTTTGCTTATTTTTTCTAAAAGTGAACTTTTAGAGATCCCCATCCTCCTCACTGTGCCTGGCAGCAACAGACAGCCTTGGGTCCTCGTCCAGCCTTGTGTCACAGTTCCAGTCGTTTGGATAGAGTAGATATGACTGATGTTGCAGCTAATATCTACCTATAAATCCACAGAAGCTGGTTATTCAACAGTACAGTGCGGTTCTGTAAAGACTTATAGCCATGGTTACCCAGTAGAAAGTCATTTTCACTTGTTTTATAGCTGCAGGTTACATGACCGTTCAATCAATCCCAGTTGTCTGTGAAATAAATGAGGATGTTCATGAATTGCTGCTTCAAATTATAACACAGGTTTTCGTTTGCCAATTAAACAACAGAGCCACCCGGAGCTCGACAGCCTGCGCGGGAACTACCACCAGTGGCTAACGGAGACGGGTCAGGACGAGAAGGCCGGCGAAGTGAAGGAGAGCGAAGGAGATTTCCAGGGCGCCATCAACCTCTACCTGAAGGCCGGACTACCAGCCAAAGCTGCCCGCCTGGCCCTTAGCCATCCAGAGATCTCCAACAGCACAGAGGCCGTCGGTCGCATCGCCGCCGGTCTCATCAAAGGAGAGTTTTATGAGAGAGTAAGCGATGTTTATTTTTAGTTTTTTAGTGAACTATTGTTCTGCATTGGTCAAACATTCCCCCTCTTCATATTCATCAAGCCTTTCATTCTGCTCTCATCCTTCCCAGTTCCAGATACCAGGAGAGGAAAGCTTTCAGCTCCTTGTTATTTTGAGCTCCACTCCGTCTTTCTCCATCTGTCTGTTATTTCTCTGTGCTTTTGTCAGTGTTTGTAGAAAAGCTCTTGTGCTTTCCTCTGAAAATCCACTATTTAAAACAGACTTACCCTTGTCACTGAATAGGATCAATTATCTATACATTTGGCAATTTGCTATTTGGGAACATTTATGGCTTCTCATGCAGCTACAGTAGAAAAAGAAAAATGGACCGAACCAGAACTTTGTCAGCGAACACATCTTTCAGCAGCAACAAGGTCCATAACACGCTCTGCACTGAACTGAATGACTCACCTGAAACAATGTCAAGCTGAATATAAACATCACTGATAATAGAGAAAAACCAGCTGACGTCCAACATGGCTACCAGTAGCATCCAATCAGCCCAAACTCCTTATTTTGTAGAAAACATAGGTCGGCGGAATCCCTGTTGATGAGAAGGGGTTTTTCCAACAGCTGCCCATGCTGCATTCAAGTACAGCTGGGAAACTAGGCTGTCGAAATACCAAAACAAATATGGGCAAAGTATTATTTAAACATTAACAGGAGCACAGGGGAGCACTGTTTTCAAGTGGTTATATTGTTTTCTACTCTGGCTATGTCTGCTTGTACTATTTTATTTATTAAAAAAAAAAAAATCTCCAGTTGGTTCTATACTTTCAACTTTTTTAAGTTATAGAAAATAATAAAATCAAATTAATTTCTGGAATTGAAAGGAAGAAATTCAGGAAAAAAAAGTTTTTTTGTTTAATGTTGATCAAAGTAAAAAATAAAAAAAAAGTCATTCGCACATTTGTATTTATTGTTCTGGATTAAAATTTATCAAAAATGTACCAAACCATGACTTTAAAACCCCAAACACATACCAAACCGTGATTTTTGTGTACCGTTACACCCCTAGTTACACTGTAAAACATACAATTTCTTAAAATAGGACTCATTTGCATGATGTAGTGTCTCGAGACCCTGTACTTATAATGTAAATGAAGTTGAATTTGCCGTCTTGCCACCAGGGTGTACCTTATTTGGAAAAATGCTTCAGTTCAGAAGGGGTTTTTATTTGCTTTTTTTTTTTTTACCTGATTGGACAAAAAGCTAAATTTTTTTGAAGTGATTTAGCCAATCACTCTGTAATAGTGGAGGCGAATTAATAATTAGACTTAGCTGAGAAAATACTATGTTGTAATTGTTTATTTGTTGTAAAGAGAGCCTTACATCAAACTCTAAAGCCAGAACTCTGATCTTGGAATAACGTGACCTCTGACCAAAGTATTACTACCAACACAGGCCGATCACTGTTTAACACATCCAGACACTTCATTCCTACAACTTTTACCACATTTTACACTCAGGTCAGCCATATTGGACTTTCAAGCAGAGGTTGTTGAAGAATCTTTGAATTTTCACAAGGAATTTCTGACTTCGGGGGTTTTTAATTTAAGGCAAGGCAAGGCAATTTTATTTGTATCGCACACTTTCAACAGCAGGGTAATTCAAGGTGCTTTACATGATTTGGTGATTAAAAAACAAAAAAACAATGGAAATTAAAAGAAACACACATTACACATGATACACAATAAAGTAAGAGAAAGATCAATAAAGCAAGAGAGCATGAACACATTTGATACATAAGACATCAATCATTTACTCGAAGGCAATTCTAAACAGATGGTTTTTAGTCTCGATTTAAAGCAGTTCAGAGTTTCAGCAGCTCTACAGTCGTCAGGAAGTTTGTTTCAGATAAGAGGAGCATAGAAACTGAAAGCTGCTTCTCCATGTTTGGTTCTGAGTCTAGGGATGTTTAGTAGGCTAGAGTTGGAGGACCTGAGTGGTCTTGGTGGTTGGTACCATGACAACAGATCTTCAACATATTTTGGTGCTAAGCCATGTAATGATTTATAAACTAGTAGGAGTATTTAGAAGTCTATTCTCTGAGCTACAGGGAGCCAGTGATAGTACTTTAGAACTGGTGTGAGCTCCTCTACTTTACTGGTTCTAATGAGGAACACGAGCAGCAGCGTTCTGGATCAGCTGCAGCTGTCTGATTGACTTTTTAGGCAGAGCTGTGAAGATGCTGTTGCAGTAATCAATCCGACTAAAGATAAATGCATGGATGAGTTTTTCCAGCTCCTGTTGCGACATCAGTCCTTTAATTCTAGAGATGTTCTTCAGGTGATAGAGGTTTAAGGTTTCTGACTTCTAATCACAAATGCACGCTGCAGATTTCAACCCTGGACTTTAAAGCATGAATCTCAGATAAGATGGAAAGAATAACTGTTGGATTAAACTTCCATATTATTAAAGAGAATTCATGTTCTTCACTTTTGATCAGGCTGGAGATCTTTACGAAAAGGTCAGGAACAACCAGAGAGCTTTGGAATGCTACTGCAAAGGGGGAGCTTTCAGGAAAGGTATAACAATCCTGAGATTTTATACATTTATCTGTAGTTTATATATGTATATTTTTTAATCTAAATCTTTAAATATTTTCCCTCTTCCTGTAGCCGTGGAGCTGGCTCGTGTGGCTTTCCCTGCCGAAGTAGTGAAGCTGGAGGAGGCCTGGGGAGACTACCTCGTCCAGCAGAAACAGATGGACGCCGCCATCAATCATTTCATTGAAGCAGGGTGGGTGGTGCAGATCTGGACAGGTGGAGAGAAGAGGAGATAAATAAACACAGCAGACGAAGCCAGAAATTCTTTTTTTATAATCCTCACAAAGACTGTAACACAAAGATAAGAGGAATTATTTTTAACTGTGCTCAAAGATCCCAAATATAGACAGTTAGTCATAGAGAAATCTAAAGATTCCAACAAAGTTTGAACAAATAAAGTTTTGCTTTGACCCAAAGGGGTTGTTGTTGAGTTAGTTAAACCAATTTTTTTCTTCTCATAACAAAATGTCTGCATTGTCTTCTTCCTAGCTGCTCCCTTAAAGCCACCGAGGCAGCAATCGCGGCTCGCCAGTGGAAGAAGGCCGTCCACATCCTGGAGCTACAGGAAAACCCTTCAGCAGAGAAATTTTATGTTAAGATAGCGCAGCACTACGCCTCCGTTCAGGACTACGAGGTGAGAGGAGGAGGAGAAGGAAGGAGAGTCGAGGGAATAGTTGTAAATGAGTTCAATGGTAGCGCATTTGGTCGTACAGTGAGGGAAACGCCTATGAGGGGCTGAATGAGTTACATTCACACAGTGGATCTACATTTGTGGCTTTTCAGACATATTTTGATTCGCCGTAAGGTTTGAAAATCAAAAACTGTGATGGCCAAAAAAATACCGTGGGGCAAAAACTTATTTGGCAGCCACCGATTGTGCAAGTTGTCCCGCTTAAAAAGATGAGAGGTCTGCTATTTTCATCATAGGTACACTTCAGCTGTGAGAGACGGAATGTAAAAAAAAAATCTAGGAAACCGCATTGTATGATTTTTAAAGAATTTATTTGTATAATAGTGCAGAAAATAGGTATTTAGCACCTACATCCAGGCAAGTATTATGGCCCTCCAAGACCTGTTACTCCTTCTTTAAGAAGTTCTTCTATCCTCCACTTATCTGTGTTAATGGCACCTGTTTTAACTCGTTATCTTTACAAAAGACACCTGTCCACACCTGCAGTCAGACTCCAACCTCCACCGTGGCCAAGACCAGAGAGCTGTCCAAGGACACCAGGGACAAGATTGTAGATCTGTACAAGACTGGGATAAGCCAATCTACAATAGACAAGCAGCTTGGTGAGAAGAAATCGAGCTTTGGAGCAATTATTAGGAGATGGAATAAATACATAATCACTAACAATCTCCCTCGACCTTGGGCTCCATGCAAGATCTCACCTTGTGGGGAACACATGATCTTGAGAACGGTGAGGAAACAGCCCAGAACTACAGTTGTGGCCAAAGGTTTTGAGAATGACACAAATATTAGTTTTCACAAAGTTTGCTGCAAAACTACTTTTAGATCTTTGTATAGAAGACACCTAGTTGGGTGATCATAGCATATGTGTCTACCACCACCTTGTGTGTGTGTGTCACGAGTGCGTTAGTGCGCTTGTATGTGCGTGCTTGAGGGGCGTGTACAGAGGTTTCAAGGGTGCGCACTCACCTGTGGAGAGGTAGCTGAGGGGAGAGGCAGTCATGGGTAGCCGTAATTTTTGTTGACCGCAATCCCTTTATCCTGGTTTATTTTCTGTCAAGCATTCACACGACTGAATATCCCTGCCTTCTTCATACACTTACTGTACTGCTGTGATAGCCGCGTGTTACAATAAATCATCAAAACGCATCCTGGATCCAGCGTTTCTGTTTAGGCCCCAGCGCGTCATACAAATCTACAGGCCCCATCATAGCCTCTCAGCGGATAGATAAATCATCCCAATACCGCAAAACTTTGTTTCAGTTGTTTCTGTGATGTACTGAAATATAATTACAAGCACTTTATATGTTTCAAAGGCTTTTATTGACAATTACATAACATTTATGCAAAGAATCAGTATTTGCAGTGTTGGCCCTTCTTTTTCAGGACCTCTGCAATTCGACTGGGCATGCTCTCAATCAACTTCTGGGCAAAATCCTGACTGATAGCAACCCATTCTTTCATAATCACTTCTTGGAGTTTGTCAAAATTAGTGGGTTTATGTTTATCCACCCGCCTCTTGAGGACTGAGCACAGGTTCTCAATGAGATTAAGATCTGGGGAGTTTCCAGGCCATGGACCCAAAATGTCAACGTTTTGGTCCCAGAGCCACTTAGTTATCACTTTTGCCTTATGGCACGGTGCTCCATCGTGCTGGAAAATGCATTGTTCTTCACCAAACTGCTGTTGGATTGTTGGAAGAAGTTGCTGTTGGAGGGTGTTTTGGTACCATTCTTTATTCATGGCTGTGTTTTTGGGCAAAATTATAAGTGAGCCCACTCCCTTGGATGAGAAGCAACCCCACACATGAATGGTCTCAGGATGCTTTACTGTTGGCATGACACAGGACTGATGGTAGCGCTCACCTTTTCTTCTCCGGACAAGCCTTTTTCCAGATGCCGCAAACAATCGGAAAGAGGCTTCATGGGAGAATATGACTTTGCCCCAGTCCTCAGCAGTCCATTCACCAGACTTTCTGCAGAAGATCAATATGTCCCTGATGTTTTTTTTGTAGAGAAGTGGCTTCTTTGCTGCCCTTCTTGACACCAGGCCATCTTCCAAAAGTCTTCGCCTCACTGTGCGTGCAGATGCGCTCACACCTGCCTGCTGCCATTCCTGAGCAAGCTCTGCACTGGTGGCACTCCGATCCCGCAGCTGAATCCTCTTTAGGAGACGATCCTGGCGCTTGCTGGACTTTTCTTGGACGCCCTGAAGCCTTCTTAACAAGAAATTAACCTCTTTCCTTGAAGTTCTTGGTAATCCTATAAATTGTTGATTTAGGTGCAATTTTAGTAGCCACAATATCCTTGCCTGTGAAGCCATTTTTATGCAACGCAATGATGGCTGCAGGTTACCATGGTTAACGATGGAAGAACAATGATTTCAAGCATCACCCTCCTTTTAACATGTCAACTCTGCCATTCTAACCCAATCAGCCTGACATAATGATGTCCAGCCTTGTGCTCGTCAACATTCTCACCTGAGTTAACAAGACGATTACTGAAATGATCTCAGCAGGTCCTTTAATGACAGCAATGAAATGCAGTGGAATTTTCATGGCAAAGAAGGATTATGCAATTCATCTGATCACTGTTCATAACATTCTGGAGTATATGCAAATTGCTATTATAAAACTTAAGCAGCAACTTTTCCAATTTCCAATATTTATGTAATTCTCAAAACTTTTGGCCATGACTGTACACAGGAGGAACTGGCCAATGACCTGAAGAGAGCTGGGACCACAGTAACAAAGGTTACTATTAGTAACGCACTACGTTGTCATGGATTATAATCCTGCAGCACTCGAAAGGTCCCCCTGTTTTAGCCAGCACATGTCCAGGCCCGTCTAAAGTTTGCGAGAGACCATCTGGATGATCCAGAGGAGGACTGGGAGAATGTCAGATGAGACCAAAATTGAAATCTGTGGTATAAATGCCACTCACCATGTTTGGAGGGGGAAGAATGGTGAGTTGCATCCCAAGAACACCATATCCAGTATGAAGCACGGGGGTGGAAACATTATGCTTTGGGGCTGCTTTTCTGCAAAGGGGACATGACGACTGATCCTAATTAAGGACAGGATGAATGGGGCCATGTATGGTGAGATTTTGGGCAAAAACTTCCTTCCATCAGTGAGAGCATAGAAGATGAAACGTAGCTGGATCTTCCAGCATGACAATGATCCCAAACACATCGCCTAGGCAACAAAGGAGTGGCTACGTAAAAAGCATTTCAAGGTTCTGTAGTGGCCTAGCCCGTCTCCAGATCTCCATCCATTAGAGAATCTGTGAAGGGAGAAAAAAGTCTGTGTTGCCCAGCAACAGCCCCAAAACATCCCAGCTCTAGAGAAGATCTGCATGGAGGAATGGGCCAAAATACCAGCTAGTGTGTGCAAACCTGCTGAAGACCTACAGGAAACGTTTGACCTCTGCAATTGTTAACCAAGGTCACATTACAAAGTATTGAGGTGAATTTTTGTTATTGACCAAATACTTATTTTCTGCACCATTATACAAATAAATTCTTTAAAACTCATACAAGGTGACTTCCTGGATTGTTATGTTTTTAACATTGTCTCTCACAGTTGAAGTGTACCTATGATGAAAATTAAAGACCTCTCATCTTTTTAAGTGGGACAACTTGCTCAATCGGTGGCTGCCAAATACTTTTTTGCCCCACTGTAGTTTTTTGGCAATTAAACCTTACGGCAAATCAAAATCTGACTGAAAAGCCACAGATGTAGATCCACTGTGTGAATGTAACTCATTCAGCGTCTCATAGGTGTTTGAATTGTGTTAAAACAGAAGGCATTTATATACTTTAGATCCTTGTTCTGGTATAATGAACAGCTAAACAAGTTCTAGAGATCAGAATTCAGATTTTATTTCTTACAAAGGGAACCAATAAAGGAAAAGGAAGACATTTTTTTATTGTTAATTTCTATCCTTCTCAAAGTAAAGTGTGTGGCCACTTTTAAAGCGTTTAAACCCTTAAACGCCAATTTTAACTGCGCTCCCATCTCTGTGCACGTTATGTAACTGGTTATTCGAGGGCGTATCAGCATTAATGAAAAGTTTGAGGCACAGCATTTTATTGTGTTGAAGGTACATTCAGCACTGTTGAAAAAGGGAATATAATGAGATAAAGGTAGTGGGAAAACACAAATGAAAGGGAGCTGGTGATGACGGTGTTGATGCGCTCTGCATGTTGTGCTGATTGTGATGAGTTCAGCTGAGCTAAACGGCCTCCGCTCGACGTCAGCTGCTGAAAATAGCAGTCAGATTGCTCGACGGGCACGTTCACAGAAAGTAATTAAGATAACAAGCTGTCCGCGCCGCAGCTCGTGGAAACTTCTAGAAAGTGACATTTCCTGCAGATTCTGAACAATGAAGGAAGCTCACACGTGTCTCTGTGTGTGTGGAGAAAGACGAGTTTTCAGTTTGTTGTCAGGAGCGACGTGTCCGTCTGTTAGGATGAAGGTTTACGTATCGTTTTTATGCAGCAGGTGGGCCAGCCTGGCTCCTTCAGCTCAGACACAGTTCAGTTTTTCACAGCTTTATACTTTCAGGGTTGCTATGGAAACATCTGGATCTTCTCCATCCATCCACCCATTTATACATCCATCCGTTCATCTAACAATCCATTTGTTTATCCATACATCCATTTATCCATCTATCTATCTGTTTTTCATCCTTCCATCCGTTTATTAAACCATCCATTAGTTTATCCATCCATCCATTTATCCATCCATCTGTTCATCTGTTTGTTTATCTATCCATCCATCCATCCGTTTATCCATCCATCTGTTCATCTGTTTGTTTATCTATCCATCCATCCATCCGTTTATCCATCCATCTGTTTGTTTATCTATCCATCCATCCATCCATCCATTTATCCATCCTTCTATCCGTTTATTAAACCATCTATTTGTTTTTCCATCCATCGACCCGTTTGTTTATCCATCCATCCATCCATTTATCCATCCTTTCATCCGCTTATTAAACCATCTATTTGTTTATCCATCCTTCCATTCATTCATCCATCCATTTGTTTATCCATCCATCCATTTGTTTGTTTGTTTATCCATCCATCCATCCATTTGTTTATCCATCCATCCATCCATCCATCCATTTGTTTATCCATCCATCCTTCCATCATCCATCCATTTGTTTATCCATCCATCCATCCATTTGTTTATCCATCCATCCTTCCATCATCCATCCATCCTTCCATCATCCATCCATTCGTTTGTTTATCCATCCATCCATTTGTTTAAACATCTATCCATCCATCCTTTCGTTTGTTTATCCATCCATCCATTTGTTTATCTATCTATCCATCCATCCATCCATCTGTTTGTTTATCCATCCTTCCATCCATCCAGTTGTCTATCCATCCATCCATCCATCTGTTTGTTTATCCATCCATCCGTTTGTTTATCCATCCATCCATCTGTTTATCCATCCTCCCATCCATTTATTAAACCATCCATTTGTTTATCCATCCATACATCCATCTATCCATCTATCCGTTTGTTTATCCATCCATGCATATATCTATCTATCCATCCATCTGTTTGTCCATTTGTTTATCCGTCCATCCATTTGTTTATCTATCTATCCATCCATCTGTTTGTTTGTTTATCCATCCAACCATCCATCTGATTCATGCGTTTCTTCTGACTTTGACCTGTAGGTGGCAGAGCAGCTGTTTGTGAGAGGAGGTCACATTAAAGATGCCATTGACATGTACACTACAGCAGGACACTGGGAGGAGGCTCACAAGGTCAGTGAGGAAACACTGAAGGGGCAAAGTTTGTTTATAAACATTAGCATGTTATAATAAGCCACCTCCAAGATTATTTACACATTTCATCCAATATGTCACTTGTTTAAATATTTACACCAGAATATGACCGATTTATTTGAGCTGCTGTTGTTAAATGTCCGCAGCTGGCTGTGAAGTGTATGACAGAGGAGGAAGTTAACGCTCTGTACGTCAGCAGAGCTCAGGAGCTGGAGAAGGACGAGAAGTTCAAGGAGGCTGAAAGGTAAACGGACACAAGCTGTCTTTGCTGTTAGTTTCATCTTTGATCCGAAATGAGAATTTGGTCCCCTTAAAATATATATATATATATATATATATATATATATATATATATATATATATATATATATATATATATATATATATATATATATATATATATATATATATATATATATATATATATATTTATATTAGCGCTTTTCTACCCTGCAGACTGTTTGCCACCGTGAAACAGCCTGACCTCGCCATCACCATGTACAAGAAGAACCGGATGTTTGATGATGTTATTCGTTTAGTGGCCAAACATCACCCCGACCTGCTGACAGAGACCCACCTCCACCTGGCCAAGGTACAACAGCCGTCGGACGAAAGTGGTTGATCTAAGCACCAATAGAGAATGTTTCACTTGACCTCTCTTATATAACCCCAACTAAAACAAGTTAATTTGTCAACTTATCTAAATCCACTAAGGAGTTAACAGAAAAAATCCAACATTAACTTGTCTGTGACTGACTTTTATATTTCCAGGTTAAAAGATGAGAGAATTTCCCAGTACACAGCTGCAGCTGTCTGAGCTGGACACATGCTAGTCTGCTAAAGTTAGAATGTAAATTGTCCTGTGTGTTTTTTAAATTTTTATTGTTGTCCCTGACTAGATTGTCTGGCATGGTGGCTGTAGTCAATGGGAAGGGCATTAGTGAATTTAGCAGTAAATGGGCTGCAACTCTGGAATGTTCCCTCATGAATTATCTAACACAGACTACTGAACCCTTAAATTAAGATCCACTCTCAAAGGCCTCAAATCCCAAATCCGCAATACATTTTTACACGAAATGAGGAAATATGAAGAATAAATAGGGAATTAAAAAACGACTAAAAATCTGTTTTATTTTAGCACTAAATAAGTGTTTTTATACTGATTTGTACATATGAAAGCCCGACATGTAATAATTCATTATATCTATGGGGAACAATTTTATCACAAAGGTTTTCCCAAGAGGCACCACTGGAAAAAAACCTTCATAAAAAGTTGATGTTTATAAACGTTTACAATTTAATATAAAAAAAAATTTTTTCATTTCCTTTCATGGGAAAATTAGCTACACAGCTACATACATGAATGATTGTTTGCTGGGGGTGTAACGTTACATTCGTGTTCTGATTTTTCTGGACGGTTATGTATACCGAACGAAACCAGCTGTTTTCCACCTGAACACGTGCAGAATGTTTGCGTGCGGAACTCAGAGCGCAGCGCAGCGTTTCCGCTGCGCAACTTTGAAATGTGACACCAAAACAAAACAGAAAGGACTCGAAGCTATCACTAAACTCTGCTATTTGGGAACATTAATGGTTTCTCATACGGCTACAGTAGAAGAAGAAAGATGAACCGAACCAGAACTTTGTCAGCGAACGCATCTTTCAACAGCAAGAAGGTCCATAAAACGCTCTGCACTGAACTGAATGACTTGTTTTGAATAACGCGCAAGTCGTCAGAATCCCCATTGCTGAGAAGGGATTTTCCCAACTGCTGCCTTTGCTGCATTCAAGTACAGCTGGGAGACTACGCTGTTGTGATATCAAAACAATTCCAAAGGAATTTAAACATGTTTTATTTTCAAATATGGCCAAAGTGTTATTTAAACATGTCTAAACATTAACACTGACTTTTTTTCAAGTGGTTATATTGTTTTCTAATCGGGCTATGTCTGCTTGTGCTATTTTATCTATTTAAATCCTAATAAATCTCCAGTCAGTTCTATACTTTCAACTTTAAGTTATAGAAAGTATTGAAATCACATTATTTTCAGGAATTGAAAGGAAGAAATTGAGGAAAAAAAGTTTTGTTTAATCCAAAGTATGAAATAAAAAACATCCAAAACCTGTGATTTCTGTGTACCATTACACCCGTATTGTGTGCATACTATAGTTGTATCTAAATATTTCTACTGCTTAATTGCTTCATTTACAACAAGGATTTATATTAGGGCTTGCTTATGAGAGTTATCCTGCAGCGCTGCATATCTTGTTTTAAACCCAAAAGAAAAGGGTTTGAATAGTCGTGGCAGATTTAGATATTTATGCATTTATAAAAAATTTTTTTTTTTTCTGTTTCCCAGATTTAAGCAGGATTGCAGAAAGGGAATAATTTTATGCTCCATCTGTGTAGTTGTGAAGCTTCTCTGTGTTTGATGTATAACTCATGCTGGTACATTTGGTAAATATGCTCACTTCTTTTTGCAGGAGCTGGAAGCTGAGTCCAGGTTCTCAGAAGCTGAATACCACTTCATGGAGGCTGAAGAGTGGAAGGCTGCAGTCAATATGTACAGAGTCCACGATATGTGGGAGGAAGCGTACAGGGTAAAAACATCACATTACAAGTTACTTTTTCTTCTTTTCAATTCAATTCAGTTTATTTATATAGCGCCAATTCACAACAGATGTCATCTCAAGGCACTTAACAAGAAGTCATTTCAATACATTTATACAAACATTCTATTCAGTTAAAAAGTTTCCTATTTAAGGAATCCCAGCAGATTGCGTCAGTCATTGGCGTGAGGTTGGGCACCGTTGATGCAGACTTTCCAACCACAGCAATCCTTCAGCAATCCCTCATACTGAGCAAGCATGTAGCGACGGTGGAGAGGAAAAACTCCCCTTTAACAGGAAGAAACCTCCAACAGAACCAGGCTCAGTAGGAGCGGCCATCTGCCACGACCGTCTGGGGGTTTGAGAAGACAGAGCAGAAACACAGAAGGAACAGAAGATCTGATATAAGAGAACTTTCTATGTTACAGAAAGTAAAAAGTTGATAACAGGACACAGTGGATGTTCAGTTACTGGGAGGATCATCCCAGTCGATGCCCCCCGTCCAACAGGGCATTGCAGCCAAGCAGGATACCAGACCAGGTATATCTTCTATGGAGAGAAAAACACTGAGAGAAAACAAAGTTAACAGTCAAAATAACAGAATGTACTGTAATACAACTGGAGAGTCGTAGGAGAAAAGAAAGTAGCAGAGTGAAGAAAATTGGTAAGTCTGTCCTCCAGCAGTCTAAGCCTATAGCAGCATAACTACAGAGATAGCTCAGGATGACCTTAGCCACTCTAACTATAAGCTTTATCAAAAAGGAAAGTTTTAAGCCTGGCCTTAAAAGTAAACAGAGTGTCTGCCTCACGGACTAAAGCTGGGAGCTGGTTCCACAGGAGAGGAGCCTGATAACTAAAAGATCTGCCTCCCATTCTACTTTTAGAAATCCTAGGAACTACAAGTAAACCTGCAGTCTGAGAGCAAAGTGCTCTGTTAGGAACATATGGAACAATTAGATCTCTGATGTATGATGGAGCTTGATTATTAAGGGCTTTGTATGTAAGAAGAAGGATCTTAAATTCTATTCTGGATTTAACAGGGAGCCAATGAAGGGAAGCTAAAACAGGAGAAATGTGATCTCTCTTTTTGATATTCATCAGAACTCTTGCTGCTGCCGCATTTTGGCTCAACTGAAGGCTTTTAATTGCATTTTGTGGACTACCTGATAGTAAAGAATTACAGTAGTCCAGCCTTGAGGTAACAAATGCATGGACTAGTTTCTCAGCATCACTCCTGGACAGGATGTTTCTAATTTTAGCAATATTCCGGAGGTGAAAGAAAGAAATCCTAGAAACCTGTTTAATATGGGATTTAAATGTCAAGTCTCGGTCAAAAATAACGCCGAGGTTCTTTACGTTATTACTGGGGGCCAATTTAATGCCATCCAGATGAAGTGATTGACTAATCAGTTTCTGTTTAAGAACTTCTGGTCCAAAGACAGCAACTGACTACGTGCCTAAACCTCTGTTTTCTGGTCGCAGGCCAAATAGAGGGATTATCGGACTACGTCACTCCCTGCTCTACTGCGCGTTTAGTCTGGAGAAAGAGACGCAATCACTACCATCGTCTGAGACCAGCCACTCAGACAGCTGCTGAAACAATTGGTTTGCATAACCAAACAATTTCTGCACAAACTGTCAGAAACCGTCTCAGGGAAGCTCAACTGCATGCTCGTCGTCCTCATCGGGGCTTGACCTGACTCCAGCTCGTTGCCGTAACAGACTTGAGTGGGCAAATGCTCATATTCGATGGCGTCTGGCACGTTGGAGAGGTGTTCTCTTCACGGATGAATCTCTGTTTACATTGTTCAGGGCAGATGGCAGACAGTGTGTGTGGCGTCGCTTTGCTGATGTCAATGTGGTGGATCGAGTGGCCCATGGTGGTGGTGGGGTTATGGTATGGGCAGGCATCTGTTATGGACGAAGAACACAGGTGCATTTTATTGATGGCATTTTGAATGCACAGAGATACCGTGATGAGATCCTGAGGCCCATTGTTGTGCCATACATACATGAACATCACCTCATGTTTCAGCAAGATAATGCACGGCCCCATGTTGCAAGGATCTGTACACAATTCTTGGAAGCTGAAAATGTCCCAGTTCTTGCATGGCCAGCATACTCACCGGACATGTCACCCATTGAGCATGTTTGGGATGTGCTTGACCGGCGTATATGACAGCGTGTACCAGTTCCCACTAATATCCAACAACTTCGCACAGCCATTGAAGAGGAGTGGACCAACATTCCACAGGCCCCAATTGACAATCTGATAAACTCTATGCGAAGAAGATGTGTTGCACTGCATGAGGCAAATGGTGGTCACACCAGATACTGACCAGTTCTGAGTCCCCAGACCCCCAATAAAGCTAAAAACTGGACATTCCAGGGTGGCCTTTTATTGTGGGCAGTATAAGGTACACCTGTGCACTAATCATGATGTCAGATCAGCATCTTGATGTGGCACACCTGTGAGGTGGGATGGATTATCTCAGCAAAGCAGAAGTGCTCACTATCACACATTTAGACTGATTTGTGAACAATGTTTGAGCAAAATGGTAATATTGTGTATCTGGAATGAATTTTAGATCTTTAAGTCCATCTCATGAAAAATGGGAGCAGAAACAAAGGTGTTGCGTTTATATTTTTGTTGAGTGTGTATACGACCTTTACACCTGTTTATACTAGAGCTGTCAAAATAAACACATTAACGCAGGTCGATTAATTTGTAGAATTCATACGATAAATCTTTTTAGCGCAACTACAGCATGCACAGGATCACCCACCCTGTTTATCTTAAAATTCAGCTCGCGCTGTGTTCAGTGCTCCTCACATAAACAGCATGTCAGAGCCGAACTGCATCTACGGTTCCCTGTGAACGTCTTGTTTCAGTCGCAGGCCAGATAGAGGGATTATCGGACTACGTCACTCCCTGCTCTACTGCGCATTTAGTCTGGAGAAAGAGACGCAATCAGGTGTTGTAAACAATTAGAAGAAGCTAGTGGAACAAGAAAATGATTAAAATTGCAACAATCTGCAGCGATCACTTCACATTCACATCAGGTAAGCCTTGGCTAACAGACAAGCTAACATAGCTAACCAGCACTGCAAAAACCATAAGCAATAACAGTGGGAACCAGGGAGTTATGGTTTGGACAGACGTCAACTCATTTCCCCCGTTTTAAAATCTCTCCATTGTCTCCCCATTGATTTTCGTATTTCTTTTAAGATTTTGCTCTTTGTTTTTAGGTCACTTCATGGCCTGGCCCCTCCCTACCTTGCTGAACTCCTCTCCCCTTATCCCCCCTCACGGTCACTCAGGTCAGCAGATGAGCTTCTCCTGTCTCTCCCGAGATCCCGCTGTAAATCTGGCGGTGATAAAGCTTTCTTGGTTTGTGCGCCCAAGCTACGGAATGCTCTGCCCCTCCAAATCCGCCATGCCCCTTTCCATTACCACCTTTAAAACTTGTCTAAATAATCCCTCTATTGTTCAGAAGAATAAAATTAAATTCAAAAATGCTTTATTGATCCCAGTGGGAAAAAAAGTGTTGTTGTAGCTCATACTATTTAATTCTTCAAGGAGTTGTTGTATATCCTGATGGCTGTGGGCAGGAAGGATCTCCTGTAGCAGTCTGTGTTGCAGCAAAACTGTTGAAGCCACTCTGTTGTTGTAGGATAGTCCCATGAAGAAGATGCTCAGGGTTTTCCAAAATTAATAAGAAACGGTCGGCTTTACATTCAGAAAATGTTTAAATAGGACAACGTGTAAATGTAATTGTGGAGTTCAAAACAAAAGCTCCATGTATCTTCCCTATATTTCCTTTAAAAAGATAGCAAAAGCATCTGGGTTTATCCTTTATTGACACCAAAAATTGCAGTTTTTCAGTCATATTTAGGAATGTTAATTAATCGTGCTTAAGTCACAGCTACCCTGTGATTAATTAGATTAAAATTCTTAATTGTTTGACAGCCCTGGTTTATACATGAAGATATCTGTAACATATGAATCTGCATCAGGTGGCGAAGAGCCATGGAGGTGCTGGAGCCCAGAAGCAGGTGGCCTACTTGTGGGCCAAGAGTCTGGGGGGAGAGGCCGCCGTGAAGCTGCTCAACAAGTTCGGCCTGCTGGACTACGCCATCGAGTCTGCCGCAAATAAGTTGTGAGCATCATCCCGAGCTGTTTAGCAACGAAGATTACCGAGCCGTCTGAAATAATAAACGGCTTTAGAGCTTAGCGCGTTACTGTAGGATTTATTAGATTACTGCTTCATCATTTCTCTTAAGAAGACATTTAACTCAAAGTCTACATAGTGTTAGTTACTGCTTTTTATTCCTTCCTTTCAGCACATTTGACTTTGCCTTCGACTTGGCTCGCCTGTCGTGTCAGGAAAAGATTCCCGAGATCCACCTGAAGCAGGCCATATACCTGGAGGATGAGGTAAATTAGCCAGCTGGTTCATTTATCCACGCCGCCATCACAGAGGGAAAGATTTTGTTTACAAGCTTGATGTGATTATGAAACAATGTTTAACGCTTTGTAACGAGGCCGAGCTCATTAAAGCCCCGATTTTTCTTTATTAGGCAAGGCAGGAAGTCTGTTCCCATCAGAATGAAGTTCCAACAGTCTGACATGCTTCCCTTATTATCATTGCTGTAATAATGCCATCGAGCTGCATTAGTGACTGATCAAATTTACAACAGAGTATCACATCATCCTTTCTGCCACTGAGTGCTAATCCTTAATTCTGACATGTTTCATTTCGCCAGGGAAGGTTTCCTGAGGCTGAAGTCGAGTTCATCAAAGCAGGAAAACCCAAAGAAGCCGTGTTCATGTGAGTACCGGAAGAAGACTCTTTTCTTTTTTTCAAAACTGCATGCATCTAAATTGAACTAAATGGTGCTGGTTCGAAAATTACTCTCATCGTCAGCAGGAAGGTCATATTTATTTTGAGCTTTTAGTGATCCATTAAGATGTTTTTTTTTTTTTTTTTAGATTGTGCAAAACAACATAAAACAAAAATGGCAAAAAGTTCAAATCAATGTGGTTTTTCTCCAATCCACAGTCTGAAATACTGAGTATACTAGGGACATGTATTCTGACTTTGCGATACGGCCCTGTCTGTTCTGTATGCATGTGTACCGAACGAATCCAGCTGTTTTCTACCTGAACACATGCAAAGCGCGGCGCAACTTTAAAAAGTGACACCAAAACAAGCGAGAAAGGACTCCCAGCTATCACTAAACTGTCAGTGAACGCATCTTTCAACAGCAATAAGGCCTCAATGCACTAGCATTACTGACAAGAAATTCGCCCCACGGCATGATGCTACCACCGCCATGTTTGACAGTGAGCACAATCTTCTGCAAAGTTTGAAAGCCTTAATTTGAATCTTCCAAACATATTTCTCAATAGCTCAATAGTCTATCTCATGTGACCATAAAGCTTTTCTCTAGAAGGCATTTAGTCTGCCAATTCCAGTCAAGCCTTTTTAAAGGTGTGCTGCTTTATTTTTCAGTCCAGTTTATGTTAAACCGACTTCACCGTGAACTGTAATTTTGCCGGGTTGTTGCAAAGCATCCTGGTGACAGCTGGTGTCAGAATCGTAAATGGTCTGAACTTTATGTAGCGCTTTTCCAGTCATTCTGACCTCTCGAAAGTGCTTTATACTGGATCCACATTCACCCATTCGCAATCACAAACGCGCACACATTCATACAAAGATGCGTAGATCGGTAGGCAACTTGGGGTTGAGATGAGGGAAGCTGGAATCAAACCTACAACCCTTCAATTACAAGCCAGCTACTCTACCTAGTGAGCCCCTAAAGCGAAGAATCAAACATTAGGCTTCAGGAATGGCCCTGACCTCAACCCTGTTGAAAATGTGTTGACTATGTATAAAAGATGGATCTTTGCCAGAAAACTAACTCATTAAATGGATGCTATGATTTCTGATTTCCAATATCCAACCATAATTATGCCAGAAGCTGCTTAATGGCTACACATAGCTTGTTATTGATATGCAAATTACACTGAGACATTTATTTAGATTACTCACCAAATTAGTGGGGGGTGTATGCATATATTTGAGCCCATAAATATAATTTGGACCTAGTGTGGATTCTGACCTGCACTGAATAAGTTTGAATATGGTGGACTATTTAATTTCTCTCCTATTTTATACTTTATGAAAAGTTTGTCTTTAAAGCCTTAATGTCCTAATTTTAAAGGGGAGATATTATGCCTCTTCTTAAACAAGTTATAACAGGTCTATGGTCTGTACAAAACTTATTAATGAAGTTCTTAACAAAAAATCTCTCTCACATAAAGAGATGTCATCAGCTCTGTTGTCAACAAGTTCAGTCCCTTTCAGAATGAGCTGTTAAGAGGGCTCTGTCACTTTTATGCAAATTAGTGGTTGCAGACCACGCCCACCAATTCTGTTGCTAGGCTGCAGGTTTGCTCTAAGGAGGGTTGATCCTACCAAAATTTAAAATAAATACATTTCGAAATAGGTAAATACATGTATAAATACCTTTTTTTTTTTATTTCCACTTTTTTATGTATTTATTTTCATTTTTATTTCCTCATGTTTAAATATTCATTTGCTTTCAATTTTACTTCCGCATTTATTTGTTTATTTACACATCTATTTACATATTTCAAATTGTATTTCCAAATTTATAATCTATTCATGTATTTATTTACAAATGTATTTTATTTATATATTTATTTTCAATTTCGGCAGGAATAGTCCTCCATATTCCACAGGTGAGAATATAATTTGTGGGCGGGGTTTGACAAATGAGGGGCGGTTCTATGCAAATTATGCTTATTGCGACGTCACAATAATGCAAATACATTTTTATTCATGTTTGGAGTGTTTATCTTGTCAGCAGAGATCCAAACATCAGAGAAGGATGAAAAAAAAGTGAAATTTCCATAATTTGTCCCCTTTAACCTTAGTCCGAATGGAACGTGTGTGTGCATGTGATCTGCTCCAGGTATGTCCACAACAAGGACTGGGCCAACGCTCAGCGGGTGGCCGAGGGCCACGATCCGGAGAGCGTTTCCGAGGTTCTGGTCGGCCAAGCTAGGTTCTGCTTCGAACAGAAGGATTTCCAGAAGGCTGAGGCATTCCTGCTCCGAGCGCAGAGGCCAGAACTGGCCGTTAAATTTTTTAAGGTAACCCCAAACCTAAAAGGGGCTGACGACGATTTAACCAGCTGTAATCGCTTTTTTTTTTTTTTTTATTGTTTCATATGCCTCATTCAGGTCAGCTACTGCTATTCATTACATATTTCCTACCTATTTAACAGGATGCAGACATGTGGAGTGATGCGATGCGGATCTGTAAGGAGTATCTACCCAGCAAGCTCTCCATGCTGCAGGAGGAGTACGAGAGGGAGACCTCCAAGAAGGGAGGCCGGTAAGATTTGTTCCCCCTAAATTATTTCTACTCAATGCTTCTGCAGTAATTTAGCCTTGTTTATCCTGAAAGGGTGATTTGCATTTTTCACCATAACTAAAGCATCATCTAAGACTCACCTTTTATATTTTAGGGATCATTTGTCGCAGCTTAAACAACCTCAAATCACAACAAAACCCAATATTTTACAGCCTCTCCTCTGAAGCTCACAGAATTAATCAATTCACAGTTAGTTTGATGCTTTATTTAAACATCTCTGATGGCTTTTTTTTCTCTCCTGAAACTAAAACTTCCAACAAGGAACAGCTCGTTAGCAAGCAAACCAGCAGCATGCGGCTCTCATCCTCCCCCCGAAGCTTTAATGGCTCATGGGAGAAAACATCAAAAGTTGCCAGTGGAGACGAATGAAAATTAGGTTTAAAGAGGAAGAAAAAAAACCCAGCTAAATTATTCCTGAAGAGTTTACAGCTGCATGTCCCGCCTTCTATTAGTGACCGCTGCAAAGCTACTGTGGAGGTGTGCTTTAGTCATTTAATTTAATATTAATTTAATTTAAATTTAGTCTTTTTTTTGGGGGGGGGGGGGAAATATTAGGAAAGATGCATGTTTCCTGATCATAAACAAACCCTGACATTCTCTTTGAGTTATGAAACGTGTCCTCCTGTAATCCTGAATGTTTGGCTTTTAGGGGGGTGGAAGGTTTGCTGGAGCAGGCCAAGGAATGGGAGCAGTTGGGAGAATATTCCCGAGCTGTGGACTGTTACCTGAAGGTGAAGGATGACTCCAACGCGACCTTGATGGAAAAGTGCTGGATGAAGGTAGAAGTCAGACTTGTTTTTCACTGGCTGAACAAATGTTCTGTTGCCACATTTGGCTTGAACACGGCTTAAACTAATTTTTGGTCCATGATGTTTAACAGTCTGAGTTGTTTACATATGAATCTGCTCTAGAAGCATGAAGCTGGACAGAGATCTGACTGTTATAAAATGTGATCAGAAGATTCCTGACTGTAGTAAAAGGAGGAATTGTTGTTCTCCAATGGGGAGCCAACACCAGTCCCCTGATCAACAATTTAGTTAGATTAGCATTTTAGCTCATTTTGACTTAGAAGCTGCAGTTAAGCTAATAAAGGGATTCTGTTAGTGCTAGCCAATAAAATATTGTTAGCCAACATGTAACATTTAGCATTTTAGCTATTACAATTTTAGTTTATCCACGGCTTTTAGGAGACTAGATGGAGTACATTGATGTTAGTCAACAACATCCTACTGATAGCCCACAAGCTAATGTTAGCTTTTTAGCTAACACATGAATTAAAGTTAATTTTGACTTGAAAGCTAAAATTAACATTCTGAATGAAGTCAGTTGATGTTAGCCAACATGCTAGTCATAGCCCAGGAGCTAATGATAGCACCTGAGCTAAAATTATAATTTTAGCTAATATTGACTTAAAAGCTAAACATACTGAATGGAGTATGAGGATGTTAGTAAACATGCTAGTGATAGACAACATGCTCCAGTTAGCATTTTAGCTCATTTTAACTTAAAAGCTACAGTTAACATACTGAATGGAATAAGTAGAGGTTAGTGTTTAAAAGGTGTTTTCACTCTAATTTAAAGCCTCTCTTAAAGGAACAGACACCCATTTAATTTTATGACCCCTAGGCTCTCTCGGGCTCTTATTTCACCTTCCAGCGTGCTCGTTCATTTCTGTAAAAAGGAGCAATAAGAACAACAAACAACAATTATATATTTTAACAGCGTGACGTCGTTCGCTGGGCTCAGTTCTCTTAACTGGGCCCAGATCTACGTCAGTATAGAGTTTTTATTGAAACACGAGTTGCAGGAAATCCCTCCCACATAGATCTTCGTTCACAGAATAATGGTCACAGCTTCTTCACATAATGGAACGAATGATGTACTACATTCTTCTTGATTGTTCACTGTTTCTAAGTGTTTCCACATGCACTACAGAATTAAACCCTCATACACACAAAATAAATGTACTCTCAACATTTACAGAATTTTTATCTCTTCATTAGTCAATATGCTAGTGATTTTAGTCGTAGTCATTTTAGCTAACATTAGCCTTTTATCCAAATTTGTCTTAAAAGGTACAGTTAATATAACTGATCGGAGTAGGTTTATCTGTGGTTGGAGTATATCGGCAATTCACACTCTACCTCACAAACGTTCTCCTGATCTATCAGATTGGGAGGACCTCGGTTGTCCTGTAATATATATATATATATATATATATATATATATATATATATATATATATATATATATGTGTATATATATATATATATATATATATATATATATGTATATATATGTTTTTAATTTTTATTTTTTTTCCCTATCACAAAACGGGCCTTTTAACAAGAGTGAGCTCACTTTTGAGTGGCACAGTACTTTTAAAAATGTAAAATGCAGCTTAAAGGTTGATATTGACATATGGGACAAATTGAGACAAGAGATCTGAAATGACCTTTTTTTTTATGCGAAACTGCGTGCTGTATTTGTAGAGAATGTTTAAATTTCTGAGACTCTCGACACTATGCAACCTAAATAACATGTAATTTGTATAATGTATAAAAGAGAGATACTTCATAAAAGGTCTACCGCCATTACTGAAAATCCTGTAGATTTAATTTCTAACATGCAGCAGAGTAGAAATATGAACCAATATAATGCTCTAAATTTCAAGCTTGGTAATGCCTTAAAAAGGCAGTAGGCAGTATTGCAGTAGAAATCACAGTCGTTACATTAAGCAGATTAGCAGGTAAAAAAAATATTTAGTCAACCTAACGTCACTGCACCTTTAACTTGAAGACTGAGGTAGATGAAATTGTTGGTCACTGAGATTATCTTGGAGGAACAGAAAAGGTCATTGTGTCTCTCTCTCTCCTTGGAGTGTGAAGATACACATCGGCTTCTGTGTGTTATTCACCTGAGGGCTTCAGAGAGGAGATTGTTTGAAATCTGAATGCACGCGCTCACAGTGTTGCTGAAATCAAAGGTCGTGGAGCCTCAAGGATCAATAGGTTTGTATCCGCAGCGTTTTTTATTAACCCAGAAACTGTAGTGTCAGCCCGAGTGACGAGTCAGGAGTTACAACCGTTTGTTTATTGAACTTTGGCTCCCCTGGTGGAGTTTTAGCAAAGATCACAGGGTCGACCAAAATCAATGATTCCTTCCTGTGGCGAGAGTAAATGTGGACGTCAGCCTTTACTCTAAATATTTATAGTTTAATGTTTAATTCTTTCAATTATAGAACTTGTTTGTTGGGTAAACGGAAGAGCAATGATGCCATTTCATTAGTTTCAAAGGCGTTTATAAGGAAATATTTAAAACTTATGTTATGTCCGGTTTCCAGTCTGCAGCTTTGATACAGATTTGACCTGCCAAGATCGATATAGCCATTTCTGATTTCTCTTTAAGAATTATAATATGAGAAGATACGAGAACACTATTCAAAATATACCTTTCTAGATGTCCTGCTGTGAGCGCTCAATTATTTCCTTAAGAAAAAGAAATTGCATCACTGTGAGAGTGGGAAAATGTGAGCTAAGACATCCTCATATCACGACTGTTTCAGCAGCGAGTAGCGTCACTGATCAGTGCAAAAAGGCGCCCAGAGCAGCAGAAATAACACGAGATCGACATGGAAGAAGCAGGGCTTGTTGCTGCATTTGTTTGCTGTTGCTATAATCTGCTACGCCAGCGACTCTACAAAGCCAGTTGTTTGGCGATGTCTGCTCATTTCCCACTGAATTACAACCAATCAGCATGGCTTAACCACACCTCCCGGCCAGCGACTCTACCGGGTCATTTCCGAGTACATACCCTCATTCAGGTGCTCAGTGGGTTCCTGAAATGGCCCAGAAAACGGCCCAGTCGGCCCCGCCTGGTGAAGTGGAGACACCCGCGTATCTGGAAGGTTCGGTAGGTTCGGTTCTGGACGTTCTGATAGTAAAAAGCGCCTAATATTGGTAATAAGGAACACCGTAGATGTCATCTTCTGCTGTAGTGCCAAAATGGTTTCCACTGTGTTTATTAATATTAATGTACATTTGGTGTAGAGGTCGCACTAGACTAGAATCAACATTCATAAAAATGTCTAAAAATCAATTCGGACTTTCAAAACTAGATTCGATCATTTAACATTGTTTGCCTGTTTTACAGCTAGAATAGGAGGGAAAAGTCCAGACGAGCATTTTAAGCCTTAGGTCGGAAAGGGTTAATACGATCAGTGTAAATGTATGCCAAAATTCTCGCTTCGGTATGTACCGTGGTTCAGTTTCACAGTTAGGTTTATTTAGGATGTTTAAAAAAAAAAAAGGTACTGGTATATTAATTATTTTGGCTTTTGGAGTCTTTTGTGAGAAAATTTAACTTCCACCAGACCGGATGTGACGACCTGTCAGCTCGATCAAGAGAAAACTGTGGATTTTAATTTCGACACAGAAGAAATGTTAAATGTTTACGACTACACATATGATGGAGCACAACCATACAGCTATGAGCCTGCTGCACGCCCCAGAAAGCAGAGAGAGACCAAAACATTGCTGAGCAAAGCTAACGTTATTAGCCTGGGTGCTGCAAGCTAGCTTTACTGTTTCGTTAACAACTCACATATCCCAGTGCTTCTAATCTTTGATCTCTTTCTTTCAACAAAGTTGGTACTTAGGCTAGTGATTGTACATCCTCCATAAACACAATAATTTACAATTTATTATTATAAATTTATTTATAATCGATTATTATTGTTTATTGAACGTAATCCAAAAGTAGTGAACACGCCAACTCTCAATGACATGAGCTAAGAGCAACCACCGACGCTACCGGAAGTGGATAACCAGTTACCATGACAACGTGATGTTCTGTAACACCGGGAAGCCGGCGTGTTCCCAAGCCAGTGCTTCGACGACGGAAGCGGGCATTCCAGCTCCTGCTGTCAATTAAAAGACTTTTTAAAGTCAATTACATAACTTCTGTAAGCAGAAGGCTGCGCTGTTTGTTTACAGAAGCGGATCTTTTGCTGGCTAAAGTGCAACACGGTTAGGCTTCCCAGTGGAAACTCGGTACGCCTGCGTACCGGACCGAGGGGTGTGTACCGACAAATTCTAATACAAAGAAGTGTACTGCCACAGCCCTAGGTAGTACAGTTTCTCCCGGTGAACTGTAACCCCACCCAGTGTTGCATTATTGAATTACAGGCAAAGAATTAAGGTAACCGCTCAAAAAAAAAAAATTTTAATAGCTCTGACCCATATCAATATCGAATTGGAACAGATTGGATTGGATAGTGATAATATATTCTAGCTCCTGAGAATTGGAATCAAATCGATTCTTGAGATTCGAATCGATACCCGGATCTATTCAATATTTATTTTTTTAGAATCTGTTAAAATGACAGACGGTCTTAAGACTTTTTTGCCGTCACTGTCCAAAAGAAAAAAACGGGAAAATATTCGGCTAACGCCAATCCTGATTTGGTGTTTGAACTATTATAGTGGGCAGTTATAAGCAATTTTTAAGGTGGTCTCAAGTTTTTGCTAATTTCACCCATTTACAGGCGGTTGTGGTCTCTAACCCTTACAAATACTCAGGTGTCCACTGTATATCCCATTCTTATCACTGAAAATAGACACATAAACCTCTGAACTTTCCAAAAAAGTTGAACAGACTTTTCCAGAATGTTCCATAACTTAAAACACAGCCACCTTGTTTTACTCGATATACCCTGGTGCTGGAAGTCTTGATCTCTCTCACTGTTTTGCAGCCCATAATACGCGTTTCTGTGGATCATATTATACGTTCAGTTTGTGTTTCCAGGCAGCAGAACTTTCCATGAAGTTCCTGAGTGGAGATCGAGCCACGGAGGTGGTTCAGGTCGTCGGGCCGCGCCTCGCACAGCTGAGGAAGTTTAACGCTGTGAGTGAACATACGCATGCATGCACATAAAAATCTAAACATATTAACCCCTTCAGACCTCACGTCCACTGGAATGGACATTATATTTTTCTGGGTTTAAACCAATAAAATAAAAAAATTTGGCAAGTTGCCATTTAAATGATTGTTATTACTAATTGGTCTCTTATTAACCAATAACAATGAAGTTCAGACTCTGAAGTTGATATGGGTGAGTTTCAGGCATCAGACAAGACAAGCATGGGCCTGAAACTAGAGAAGGGGAGGAGGAAGTGTCGTCCTTCAAAAATATAAATTCATCTTCATAGTAGCCTAAAAATCCCAGCGGACATCAGGAGTTCGGCTATATCATCCAACGGTTAATTATTTAGTGTTACCGTGCAAAGAAAAAAAATATTTGTAGGGATTTTATTGTTAATTTGTGATTTCTTTATTTTTTTTATTTTTTTTTATTTTGTCATAATATTCTTTTATAATATAAACTGTCATACATCCTTGAACTGCTCTTCCACCTGTTTAGTAACAGTGTAAACGCTTGTTACACATTTAGTTTACTATATATAAGAACATGTCAATAAGTTTGAAAGTTCAATGATACTTTACTGAAGGCAAAACATGTTTTTTACCCCAAATAATCCAAGTTCATGTCTATATTCAGACCTGTACACAGGTAGACAAATTGGCAAACATTCGCTTTCAAAGGTTGGGGTCATGACAAATTAGTTATTCAATGAAATATATGTGAAAAGTATGGCTTTTGTACTACATTTTCATGAAATCGTACACTCATTTAGTTGTAAAACACATATTAAAACATGAGAAATGTCCTTTTCCTTTTAATTTATATGCTCAAATCAGCTGAATACATTTTTTGGGCTCACTAGAAAAAAATAAGGCCTGAAGGGGTAAAGACTCTAAGAATTGTTAGACCAAATGCCAAAGTTGCTGTTATTTATCTGCCATTCAAACACTGACCTCACCAACATTTTTGTGGTACTTGTGTGCCGAAGGCTGCTGAGCTTTACCTCAACATAGACCTCATCAAAGAGGCGATCGATGCCTTCATTGAGGGCGAGGAGTGGAATAAAGCCAAGAGAGTCGCCAAAGAGCTAGAACCAAGGTCAGAAACACACCTTAAGCCCGAGCTGCATCTTTTCTAAACTCAACAGAAATGTTTAATCGCTTTAACTTGTTAACTTCTGGCTCACACTAATTTTTGCAGATATGAGGACTATGTGGATCTGAAGTACAAGGAGCACCTTAAAAACCAAGGCAGAGTGGAGTCTGTAAGCATGTCTCTGCTTTCTTCTGCTAAGTTACTGGTCCAGTGTTGAACCTTTGGGCTAATTTTAACAAAATGAATCCTGAAAATTAATTGCATCCAGTAAACAATGTGTAGATAGTTGCCATATTTCACAACAAATGAACGTAAACATTTAAAAGAACTGCAAGAAGGAATATTTAAACTCTTTTGTGACAATAATTAGTCCTGAATGCTAAGACTTCAGGACATTTCCCTGCAGCTCTGCACATTGCAGATCTTTGTCAGCTTGAGCAGATTTAAAGGTTCAACTTGAAAGTTTCATGCTGTGTGTCAAGCTGTGGTTGTGACTGTGTGCTCAGCTGGTGGGCGTGGACGTCATGGCAGCGCTGGACCTGTACGCAGAGAAAGGCCAGTGGGAGAAATGTCTGGACACGGCCTCCAAACAGGTACAAAACCTGTATAATCTGTCATCTAAATATTACTTTAAAAAAATAAAAAATCTGCGTTTTGCTGTTTGTTTGGACTTCTAGCAAAATGATGTTAAAGTTAAAGAGGTTTTGTAGGATATTGTAAGATCATGTTTACATATAGGGGGAGATCTGGGGGAGCAGAGGCCAGAAGAAGAATCCGGAAAACCCCGGTTGTAGGCTGGAAGTCAAAAGCCAGCGGCCGTTCATATCTCTTGCTTGACTTGGTTTTTAGACTTTGGTATTAGGGCTTGATCTTGTATTAATTAAAATTCAATTCAGTTTATTTATATAGCGCCGATTAACAACAGGTGTCATCTCAACGCACTTTACAGGAAAAGTAATTTCAATACAATCATACAAACATTCATTTCAAAGTTTTCTATTTAAGGAATCCCAGCAGATTGCATCGAGTCATTGACTTGAGTATCTGCCCCGTTTATGCAGACTCCAACCTCAGCAGTCCCTCATACTGAGCAATCATGTAGCGACAGTGGAGAGGAAAAACTCCCCTTTAACAGGAAGAAACCTCCAGCAGAACCAGGCTCATTACGAGCAGCCATCTGCCACGACTGCAGCTAAGCAGGATACCAGACCAGGTGTAGCTTCCATGGAGAGAAAAACACTGGGGGAAAAAACAAAGTTGACAGTCGAAATAACAGCAAAAAATACAACTGTAGAGTAGTAGAAGAGAAAAGTAGCAGAGTGAAGAAAAGTGGTAAGTCTGTCCTCCAGCAGTCTAAGCCTATAGCATCATAACTACAGAGAAAGCTCAGGATGACCTAAGCCACTCTAACTATAAGCTTTATTAAAAAGGAAAGTTTTAAGTGTCTGGAGTGTCATGTGTATTACATGCACAAACAAAATATTTGCTGCTCTAGGTTTTGATTATTCTCACCAGACCTTTTTCTGGACCTAATCACATCTGATCAAACCAGCCTGTCGTCTTCAAGGCTTAAAATTTAGGTCCAGACCTAAAGTTAGGCTTAAAATAATTGACACCCCTGGCAGATTTAAGCTTAAAGAAATCTTTTAATGTCACCGAACATCATTATTCTGACTGGGAGTAATCATAACATCTTGGAGCGACTCAGCCAGAGAATTTGTGATGGGAGTTAAAGATTCGGTCGTTGGTAAGGAAACCTTCCAAACTCAAACACATGTTATGGCAGTAAAGGTTTTTTGTTATTTTTTGAGATGTGTATAAATAATCTTTAACATGCCATTTCAATCAAAATCAATCTTTTTTCCCCAAAAAATTTATATTTCTTTTACTTTGCTTTATTATTTAGAATTTTTTTGAGCGATACGGTCCCGTTTCCTATCAGCAACGAACTTCTTCGATGAATGAAAATAATTTTAGGTTAAAATAACTTTTAGTTTAACTCCACATCAATGGGAATCTGAGGCAAGACTTAGAAAACCGATGTTCACGGATGCTCTCCATCCATATATTTCAATGAAGAATAGGCAACAGTGTTTAATGGAGACGAAGTCCGAAAGACTTGGAGCTGCTACCAAATACTAGTTGGGACGGAGTATAAATGCAAAATGCATTTTTCAGATTTTTATCTGGAAGAATATCATTTATCTTCCAGTTTTAAGAATGTGGAACAGTCTTTGAAGCTTAATAAATATTTTTTTATCCAGGCTCCTTCTCATTAATGTCTTGTTGGTGTTTTGTCAGAACTTTAAGATCCTCCATAAATACGTTGCTCTTTACGCGACTCATCTCATCAAGGAGGAAGAAGCTGAGAAAGCTCTGCAGCTCTACACGCGGCACGGAGCTCCGCCAAACCCACAAGTAAAAACACAAATATAAAGGAACGCTGTTTGTGTTTTAGAGGAGTTGGCTTGTTTTAGTTACCTTGCTCTCTTTTTGTTTACATTTAATATGAGATATTTCAACTTAATTTCTTTCTTATCAGAATTTCAACATCTACAAGCGTCTGTTTCTGGACCTGGTCAACCTTCCCAACACCGACGGACCCGAGTCCTACCGCATGTGGGCCGACCTACGAAATTTCCTGCAGCAGCTGGTGAATCACGACACGAGGAAGAAGCCCTTGCATTTCTAGGATGATAGCAGTGATACATTTGCCGTCTTTGTGTGTTCGGTTTCAGTGTGAGAACATCTCCAAGTCATCTGAGGCCAACTCTCCAGCTCACGAAGATTTTGAGCAGATGCTGCTGATCTCACACTATTTGGCCACTCGGTCTGCAGCTAAAGGAGTGGAGCAGCTGGTAAACTGCAGTTTGACCTAAATCAGAAATAAATCCAGTATAGTTCAGTTGCTTTTTAAATGAGGCTACAGTTCAAGGTGTGGTGATGTCTTCTGTAGTATTTTAACAAGGTCATCTATATAACTAAGGAAGCGTATTGCATTCACTTGCTAAGTTTTTCTGAATTAACAAGATAATAAAAAAAATATATATATATAAATAGAAAAATCTTTTTTTTTTTTTACTTACGAGATAATTTAAGAAAAAAAAAATTAAAAAAGCTCTGATTTTCTGAATTAACGAGATCATTTTTGCAAAAAGTCTCTTTTTCTGGATTGAGATCATTTTCATAAAAAATGCTTTTTCTGAATTAGCAAAACAATTTAAGAAAAAAAATTAAATAGCTTTGTTATTCTGAATAACGAGATCATTTAAGAAAAAAACTGTTTCTGATTTAACTAGATAAGTTAAATTTTTTTTTGAAAAGCTCTGTTTTTCTGAATTAACAAGATAATTTAAGAAGAAATATTTATAAAGCTCTGTTTTTTGGGAATTAAGATAAGAAAAAATATATAAAGCTCTGTTTTTCTGAATTAACAAGATCATTTAAGAAAAAATATTTATAAAGCTCTGTTTTTTGGGAATTAACAATATAATTTAAGAAAAAGATAAATAGCTCTGTTTTTGTGAACTAACAAGATCATTTAAGAAAAAGATAAAAAGCTCTGTTTTTGTGAGTTAACAAGATAATTTAAGAAAAACATAAAAAACCTCAGTTTTTATGAACTAACAAGATAATTTAAGAAAAAGATAGAAAGCTCTTTTTGTGAGTTAACGAGATAATTTAAGAAAAAGATAAAAAGCTCTGTTTTTGTGAATTAACGAGATAATTTAAGAAAAAGATAGAAAGCTCTTTTTATGAACTAACAAGATAATTTAAGAAAAAGATAAAAACCTCTGCAGTTTTCGTCCTGGCCGTGGAACACTGGACCAGCTCTACACCCTCAGCAGGGTCCTGGAGGGTGCGTGGGAGTTCGCCCAACCGGTCGAACATGTGTTTTGTGGACTTGGAGAAGGCGTTCGACCGTGTCCCTCGGGGGGCCCTGTGGGGGGTGCTCCGGGAGTATGGGGTACCGGGCCCCTTGATACGGGCTGTTAGGTCCCTGTACGACCGGTGCCAGAGTTTGGTTCGCATTGCCGGCAGTAAGTCAGGCTTGTTTCCGGTGAGAGTTGGACTCCGCCAAGGTTGCCCTTTGTCACCGATCCTGTTCCTAACTTTTATGGACAGGATTTCTAGGCGCAGCCAAGGCGTTGCGGGGATCCGTTTTGGTGGCCTCAGGATCGGGTCTCTGCTTTTTGCAGATGACGTGGTCCTGTTGGCTTCATCGGAGCGTGATCTACAGCTTTCGCTGGAGCTGTTCGCAGCCAAGTGTGAAGCAGCTGGGAAGAGAATCAGCACCTCCAAATCCGAGGCCATGGTCTTGAGCCGGAAAAGGGTGGGGTGCCTCCTCCGGGTCGGGGATGGGGTCCTTCCCCAAGTGGAGGAGTTTAAGTATCTGGGGGTCTTGTTCACGAATGAGGGAAAAATGGAGCGGGAGATCGATAGACTGATTGGTGGGGCATCTGCAGTTATGCGGGCGCTGTACCGGTCTGTTATGGTGAAGAGAGAGCTGAGCTGAAAGGCGAAGCTCTCGATTTACCGGTCGATCTACGTTCCTACCCTCATCTATGGTCACGAACTCTGGGTGGTGACCGAAAGAACGACATCACGGATACAAGCGGCTGAAATGAGTTTCCTCCGCAGAGTGTCTGGGCTCTCCCTTAGAGATAGGGTGAGAAGCTCAGTCATCCGGAGGGGGCTCAGAGTAGAGCCGCTGCTTCTCCACATCGAGAGGAGTAGGTTGAGGTGGCTCGGGCATCTGGTCAGGATGCCTCCTGGACGCCTCCCTGGTGAGGTGTTTCAGGCACGTCTCACCGGGAGGAGGCCCAGGGGAAGGCCCAGGACACGCTGGAGGGACTATGTTTCTCGGCTGGCCTGGGAGCGCCTTGGGGTTCCTCCCGAGGAGCTGGAACAAGTGGCTGGGGAGAGGGAAGTCTGGGTCTCTTTGCTTAGGAAGCGGAAGAAAATGGATGGATGGATGGATAAAAACCTCTGTTTTTGTGAGTTAACGAGATAATTTAAGAAAAAGATAAAAAGCTCTTTTTTTATGAGCTAACAAGATAATTTAAGAAAAAATTAATAAAGCTCCGTTTTCTGAATTAACGAGATAATTTAAGAAAAAATAAATAAATCTCTGTTTTCTGAATTAACCTGTTAATTTAAGAAAAAAACTAAATAACGAGATAATTTTTACAAACAAAATTGTTGTAAAGATGTCTTTTTCTAAATTCATGGGATAATATTAATAAAAATGCGTGAATAAAGTAATACTTCTGAGGTGTTTTTACAAGATGATGTTCTATGCCTGCAGGCATTATTTACCAGCTAAGTAAGAGGAATTCAAAAATGTCCCGTTTCCATCCATCCATCGTCTACCGTTTATCCTTGTGGGGGGGCTGGTGCCCATCTCCAGCAGCAGAAGGTGGGGTACACCCTGGACAGGTCGCCAGTCTATTGGAGGGTAAGTTGATGGACTGGGATGTCCTGTTTGTGGAGTTTAATTCACTTTTACTTTCTTTGGGGATTCATGATTAACTTGGAAATACTCACGTCTCTAAACAATGTAGATAGGATCGTTATTAGTTGGTCAACTTTACCCAGAGCTTCTTTTGTTTTTGTAAAACTTAACTAGTTAATTTAAAAAAACAGAGCTTTTTTTCCCCAAGTGGATGCAATATACTTCCGTATATAACAATACAGTTTATGCTGAAGAAAAGCATGTTTAGTTAAACTGCTGTTTTGTGTTTTCAGATGAGCGTAGCAGCAAAGGTGTCTGTGTGTCTGCTGCGTTACACTGAGCTCATTCATGCAGACAAAGCTTTCTATGAAGCTGGCCTAGCCTGCAAGGTGGGTCCACTAGGAAATATTATCAAGTTCTACTTTTAGTTTGAATCTGAGACTTTAGCTTTTCCTGTCTGATTTATATTTGTATTTTTATTTATTTAACTCAGTTTATGCTTAAAATACCAGTGTATATGAAAGATATTAAAACTCCTTTCAGGGTGCTCGAATAACTCCGAAAATTAAGTTTTATTGTAACTTCCAGATTTCCCATCTAGTTAGAATTGCTAAGGGTTTGAGAATAATTGTAGTTTATGTGCATCATTAAAACCTGAATATGTTTATTTATCTTGTCAGGCTGTTGGCTGGGAGAACATGGCCTTTATCTTTTTCAACCACTTTGTGGACCTGTGTGATGTAAGTATCAGCTGAAAAATCAATTTTCAAAAGCATTTTAGTACCGCTCTAGATTTTAAAATCTAAATGTAAAATAAATCACACAACAAATGTAAAATAAGGGAGGAAATTAAAAACTAACTTATTTATGCAAAATACCTGAATGTTCTTTGATGCTTAAAAAAATCATTAACTTGTTTTGCAAGGATAAAAGGATATTTTTTGCCATTGTTGTCAAACTTTTGCAAGTAAAATAGTTTTACATTTATTGGTAAAAACTGAGATGTTTACAAACATTGTGAAGTCATAAATTTGCAAAAGGAAAAAGTCCATACACGATTGAAAATAAAGAGAGACATCCATTCAGTATCACATGTAGTTTTCAGCTTTTTTAAAATTTTAATATAACCTAATGATTTACACCATGGAGAAAATGATGCCTTTCTCATAAATTGAGACCCCCCCCCCCCCACCCCCCACACTTTTTTTACTTCAAAATGCATAAGTTAGATTTGTGGGACTGTGGCATTGTGGGAAGTGCAGTTGTCTTTCTGTTTTAAGGTTGTGGGTTCAGTTGTCCCTGAGCAAGGCATTTTACTCTTTGCTGCCCACCGATCTGTGTATTGGTGTATGAAGGTTGGTTGTAGTCAATAAAAAAAAATATTTTTGCTTACAAATTTATTATTTGCCAACATTATAGATTTTTATGTTTAGAATTTCATCAGCTTTCTTCTGGCTCCATTTACCCTAATCGATTTTTTTGTCTTTGTTTTCGAAATCCAGTCATTAACAAGTGAATTTAGTGTTTTATTGTTTTCCTCCTGTGGTCAATCTCTTCCTGGCTGCAGGCCTTGGACGACGGCCGCGCTCCGGATCACTCCGACTTTCTGGACACAGACATTCCCTATGAGGTTCCGCTTCCCACCAAACTCTCCGTGACCGTAAGAAAATCACCTCTGCCCACTCAGCTCAGATCCACGCTTAAATTACAGCCTGATAGATGGAGACAATATCGATGTCGGGCTACAAATCAGATCCGATGGAGTTAGTGTCACATTCCTCCGTGGTCTTGTAAATAAATGAGAATGGATGCGGCGCGTGTGGATTTATGAAATCATTAGTGTCGCTGTCAGCTAAACGTTAGCTGTTGGATATTGATCCATTTCATCATTTTTTGGTTTTCAAACAGAGACTCAGGAGGAACAAAAGATGAGAAAAAGATGATGGAGGTGCTGATTTTAGCCAAACTGGACCTCTGAAGGCAGAACTGATCAGATTTTTGCACATCTTTTATTTATACTGAGTTTTTTCCCCCCTGTAAGATACATATTTAAAGATAAACAATGGGGCAAAAAAGTATTTGGCAGCCATCGATTGTCCAAGTTGTCCCACTTAAAAAGATGAGAGAGATCTGTAATTTCCATCATAGGTACACTTCAACTGTGAGAGACAGAATGTAAAAGAAAAAACGGGAAAATTACATTGCATGATTTTTAAATAATGTATTTGTATAATGGTGCAGAAAATTAATATTTGGTCAATAACAAAAGTTCACTTAAATACTTTGTAAAGTAAACTTGCTTTGCAATGGCAGAGGTCAAACGTTTCCTGTAGGTCTTCACCAGGTTTGCACACACTGTAGCTGGTATTTTGGCCCATTCTTCCATGCAGATCTTCTCTAGAGCTGGGATGTTTTGGGGCTGTCGCTGGGCAACATAGACTTTCAACTCCCTCCACAGATTCTCTATTGGATTGAGGTCTGGAGACTGGCTAGGCCACTCCAGAACCTTGAAATGCTTTTTACGTAGCCACTCCTTCGTTGCCTAGGCGATGTGTTTGGGATCATTGTCATGCTGGAAAATCCAACCTTGTTCCATCTTCAATGGTCTCACTGATGGAAGGAGGTTTTTGCCCAAAATCTCACGATACATGGCCCCATTCATCCTTTCCTTAATACGGAACAGAAGTCCTGTCCCCTTTGCAGAAAAGCAGCCCCAAAGCATAATTTTTCCACCCCCGTGCTTCACAGTGGGTATGGTGATCTTGGGATGCAACTCAGCATTCTTCCCCCTCCAAACACGGCGAGTGGCGTTTATACCAAAGGGCTCTATTTTGGTCTCATCTGACCACATGACTTTCTCCCAATCCTCCTCAGGATCATCCAGATGGTCTCTGGTAAACTTTAGAGGGGCCTGGACATGTGCTGTCTTAAGCAGGGGGACCTTTCGAGTGCTGCAGGATTATAATCCATAACGACCTAGTGTGTTACTAATAGTAGGCAAGGCAATTTTATTTGTATAGCACACTTTCAACAGCAGGGTAATTCAAGGTGCTTTACATGATTTGGTGATTTAAAAAAACAAAAAACAATGGAAATTAAAAGTAAAAGAAACACACATTACACATGATACACAATAAAGCAAGAGAAAGATCAATAAAGCAAGAGAGCATGAACACATTTCATACATATGACATCAAGCATTTACTCAAAGGCAATTCTAAACAAATGGGGTTTTAGTCTCGATTTAAAGCAGTTCAGAGTTTCAGCAGCTCTGCACTCATCAGGAAGTCTGTTCCAGATAAGGGGAGCATAGAAACTGAAAGCTGCTTCTCCATGTTTGGTTTTGAGTCTAGGGATGTTTAGTAGGCTAGAGTTGGAGGACCTGAGTGGTCTTGGTGGTTGGTACCGTGAAAACAGGTCTTCAACATATTTTGTGCTAAGCCATGTAATGATTTATAAACCAGTAAAAGTATGTTAAGTCTATTCTCTGAGCTACAGGGAGCCAGTGTAAGGACTTTAGAACTGGGGTGATGTGCTCTACTTTCCTGGTTCTAGTGAGGAACACGAGCAGCAGCGTTCTGGATCAGCTGCAGCTGTCTGATTGACTTTTTAGGCAGACCTGTGAAGACGCTGTTGCAGTAATCAATCAGACTAATGATAAACGCATGGATGAGTTTTTCTAGGTCGTGTTGCAACATCAGTCCTTTAATTCTAGAGATGTTCTTCAGGTGATAGAACGCTGACCTTGTTATTCCCTTTATGTGACCCTGGAGGTTCAGGTCTGAGTCCATTACTACACCTAGATTTCGTGCCTGATCAGTAGTTTCTAGCTGAATTAACTGAAGCTGTGTGTTGACTCTTGATCGTTCCCTATTGGGTAACCTTTGTTACTTTGGCCCCAGCTCTCTACAGGTCATTGATCAGTTCCCCCTGTGTAGTTCCAGACTGTTTCCTCACCATTCTCAAGATCATGTGTACCCTACAAGGTGAGATCTATCATAGAGCCCCAGGTTGAGAGAGATCGTCAGTGATCTTGTGTTTATTGCATTTTCTAATCATTGCTCCAACAGTTGATCTCTTCTCACCAAGTTGCTTGCCTATTGTAGATTGGCTTATTCCAGTCTTGTGCAGGTCTACTATCTTGTCCCTGGTGTCCTTGGACGGCTCTCTGGTCTTGGCCATGATGGAGGTTGGAGTCTGACGGTTTGAAGGTGTGGACGGGTGTCTTTTTATACAGATGACAAGTTCACACAGGTACCAATAATACAGTTAAGGAGTGGAGGAGCTTCTTAAAGGAGTAACAGGTCTGTAAGGGCCAGAATTCTTGCTTGTTTGTAGGGGCTAAATACTTATTTTCTGCACCATTACACAAATACATTCGTAAAAAAGAATCCTACAATGTAATTTTCTGGATTTTCTTTTACATTCTGTCTCTCACAGTTGAAGTGTACCTATGATGAAAAATAGACCTCACACATCTCTTTAAGTGGGACGACTTGCACAATCGGTGGTTGCCAAATACTTTTTTGCCCCACTGGAAGTACCGTATGTTTAGAGAAGACACAAGGATACATTTATTTATTATAATTCTATTCATTAATTTCAAATTTCTTTAAATTTATACTAGATTCCAACATTTTTATGTGATTGTTTTTAACTACATCTTTTGTTTCCTACCATAGTCTACCCTGCTAAAGCAATGATTGGTTTCGCTTGCAGCCTGTTACAATCAGCCTTTTTCATTTTATGTTTTCTGGCTGACAGGATGCCCAGCTGGAGCAGATCCGTGACTGGGTGCTGATGGTGTCCGTGGAAAACCGTCTAGAGCAGGTTCTCCCGCGGGACGAGAGGGACACGTACGAAGCCTCGCTGGTGGCCGCCAACACCGGCCTTCGCTCGCTGCCTTGTGTTCTTACTGGTAACATATTTAACATGTCAATGTCATGTTTTATGGTCTGTAAACTCAAACATTTGAAGTTGGGGAAAGAAATGCAAAGAAACTGATCTCTTGGAACCTTTAAGAAGACAAAAACTAAAACAAAAGTTATATTTTTTCCTAATAATAATATTTTTCTTAATAGATTGATGTACATAAATATAGCCTAAAAACTTTACGCCAAACGGTACACCAAAAAAATCCCGGTTCGGTACGTATTTTGGTTTCAATTTCAATGTTTTGTTCATTCTCGGCAGGGATCAACGTGAAAAACGTTTTTGTGTAATGACATTTTGAATCAGACTGTACTTGCAGCAAATGTTTTAACAAAATGATTTTAGATAACAAAAAAAAAAGTATACAATGAAATATAAAATAAACAACAATTTCAACTTTTTAGGAAACTGCAACATCAATACTTTAGCTTTCTGCCAAAGTCAAGACAATCAGGGCTTTGAAATTAATATTTAGACAGGATACAGCTGACAGGATATTACATTAGTTTTACAGGTGAGGTGGGCGGGGTTACAGCGCACTTTAATCACCGCCGCAGGGTTCCTTTTTACCGAAGAGCCGGAGTTTCTCTTGGTTTCCTGCGTTCTATTTTTATTTGGCCTTTTATACCCCTTTGTATGCATGTTAACTGAGAGCAAAAGGTATTAGAGAAATAACTTTATTTTAGTATTTATGTGGGACACTGTGGTGGGCGGCGGTGCTCCCTCTGTTCAGCTGCTGCTGCTGCAAAACAACGCAAACACCACTGACTAATTCCTGGAATAAACATTTTTAACACACTTTAATACAGTCAGATGTCCTGTCTGTTTATACTTAATTGCTACGTTAACAGAACAGCACCAACAAGGGCAGCTAAGCGGTGTCATTCAGCTCAGTAACATCAGCGACCACATATCCTATCAGTAAGTTTGTAACCAGTTAACAGAAAAACGCATTGTTCTGGAACACCGGGAAGCCGAAGTGTTCCCAAACAGGAGGCTTTAACAACGGAAGCGGGGATTCAAGCTCCTGCCTTATAAGTGTCGCTGGCCATAACTGTTGCTAGCTGGAGGCTAGGCTGCACTGCGTTTGCTTAGAGTTGCATTGTTGCTGGCTAAAGTGTAACATAGGTATGCTTCCATGTAGAAACTCTGCCATACCAAACGTTCCGTACGGAAAAAATACACATACATGTACCATTACGCCCCCTAGTGGCAACAGTTGGTTCTCTGAGGTTATTGCTGATGTCTTTCCAACTCTTGGCCACCAAACGGCCAAAGCTTCTGTCTTTTTAGAGGTCGCCTCACTCATCAATTTGATAAGTGTATTTAATTAACAACACCCAGCTGCCACTTGCCTTTTTATGGAAGCAGCAAGGGTGCATTTAATTCAGTTGCTACTTCTGGGTAGAATAATATGAAAATAAATATTTCAGACAGCGAACACTCAAATCAAACGTGGTGATGCTTCATTAAACACTATATTAAAATAACCAAGGCATTGAGGTGCATCAAGGTGATATTCAAGTTTTTTCTCAGCTCTTACATTTAGTTTTTTTAATCAGTTTTGAAGACAGCAAAGCATTCTTGCTATTTTACCAATATTATTGCTCTCCTTTTTCATTTTCTTTTTTTCTGTTTGCTTTCTGTGCTTTTAGTGGATTAGAAATGTTCATTAAAGGTCCTCGCTTAAATAAATACTGGTTCGTTGAAGAGCTATTTCTCCTTTTATCCTTAATAAGGATAACAGCCGAAAAATATAGTTGTTTTTTATCCACAAAACCTGATTTTATTCTGCTGCTGTTGCTGACTTCTTATGTTGTGTTGTGTGTGCCTGAAGGTTATCCTGTGCTGAGGAATAAAATTGAGTTTCCAGCAGCGGGAAAAGCAGCCAACAAAGAAGACTGGAATAAATTTCTTATGGCAACAAAGGTGACATTAAGCTAATGCTGCTTCTGTGAAATACTGTTGCTGTGAAACAGAGATCCACTTTATGTCTGTTCAACTTTAGATGAAAATAACAGTTATTCTAAATCTGAACAGATTACCACATATGCTTACATCAGACTTCAGCATAAATTATTAATTTAAATATTATTAATATATTTATCATAATGTAAAATAGCCATTTTTTACAGTCAAAACACTGGGATAAGCAAGAGTTTTTCTTGCATTTTCTTGTCTACCCGTTGCTATGAACAACAGATAATCTTATCAGATGGCTGTGATATTTTGTGTTTCCACTAGATGGCACCTAATGCTATAAAGCACCCCTTTAACCAGGATTTCTAAAATGTGTTTAAAGCATAGAATTTGCTTCAGAAATTCCCAGGTGTGTAAAGTAGGATTTTTTTTTTGTGTGTGTGTGTGTTTCTAGATTCTGTTTTCCTAATCAAAATTTCTACAAATACTTTTTTTTCCCCAACAGAGTACTTTTCAGATTGAAGATATGTAATTTTGGATGTAGTTGCAAATGCTGTATTTTGATTTATCCAAATACAGAGAACCCAAAAATCTGGGACCATATAATTGGTTTTTATTTCCTTAAACTAGTTTGTAAGTGATCTGACATATTAACTTATAAGTGACTGGCTGTTTGCGTTTATCTATACCCACAGACCACGCACAGTCCGGAGTGTCAGGACGTCCTAACATTCATAAGTCACTGGTGTGGCGGTCTACCCGCATCAGGATTCTCCTTCCACTGATGGGAAAGCACTCCATACACACTTTCTGTTACATGTTTGTTTCGCTGCCAGCTTTTTCTGTACCCTGTTGAATTATTAAATATTTATCTTTTATTGACATTTAAAATTGCTCACTTTCTTTTGTGATTACATAAAGATTTAAAATTGAAGAGAAGAGAAAACCAAAAGATGATTAATTTAAAATCAGAGCTGGTCTGAAGAATTTCAATATACATTTCATTCTTTTATATTCATACTAATAAATAATTAACATCAATATTTTGACAAGAAGAAAAGTGTGATATTTGGGGAAATACCTTAATTTCCTTTCTGGGTGTGCTTTTCTCATTTTGACATAGTTAAGCTAAGCTAACCTATTAGCCTAGCTTAATTTAGCTGCGACGTTAAACACAGCTAGCTGGTCTTCGACCCAAATTCTAATTTTATTTTTAACAAATGTTTAAAAGTTGTTAGTACCCAAACACAATACGTTCATCAGACTTAACTGTTTCCATATTTGATTTTTTTTAAACAAAAAGTTAATTAAACCCAAGCTAAAAGAGTTCTAGCTGAAATACCTTTATTTGCTGTGCTTATTTCATTTTTATATAACTAGGCTAAGCTAAGCTAACTAATTAGCCTAGCTTTAATTTGCTACATTGTTGAATGTAGCTGTAGTAGCTGTAACTGGTTTTAGACCCAAATTCGAATGTTAATTTGTAACGAATGTTTTAAAGTTTTTGTTCCCCAAAAAACTACTTTCAACAAACTTCACTGTTTCCAATTTTATTGATTTATTTTATTTTTTTTACATAAGCTTAACGAAACCTAAGCTAAAGAGTTCCAGTTTAAGGTACATGTACAAGCAAGAGTGAATCAGATTTTTTACTATTTAAACATTTTTGAAAGTGACAAAGCAGAATTTAAAATATATATTCAGAGTCTTTATTGAAATGGCTATAAAATGGTGCTTGCTATTAAGAATAGGGGGGGGGGGGGGGGGAAACAAGCTAGCACAAAAATACATAAGACTCCCAAAGTGGTACATGACCAGTTTTATAACTAAAACATTTTAAATAAACCCCTCAAAAGCCGTTTCATCCTAGGATTTCAAACATCAGCACTAGTCCTGTATAAATTCTGACACAACACCCAATTATTATTATAGTATTTACCCAGTTATAACAGGGATTTGTCAAAAATAGTTTTTATTCAAGTGAAATCTTTATACTAGTACATTTATACCATCTTATTTTCAAATAATATATGGAGTAGTGATGTATACTATTTTTCACACGTTTCATCTCAAGAGTCACAATATCAAACATCTATTTTTGTATAAGTCTTTTCTGTCATTTCTTTGCTTAACTTTCTCTCAGGATGGCATAGCTGATAAAGCCAAAGGTTGTCGTCTAAATTTAAATAAAGTTCCTTAAGTGTTATAAAGCTGCAGCATGACTTTGTTCACCGATGCTGATCGGTTTTTAGACTATTTAATGTATGCAGACTGAAATGTTCTTTTTTTCTGTGAATGTGTTTTTGAAGCCAGTAATGCCTTTACTGCATGTTTCCTATGGAATGTATTTTGTTTAGAAATGTTTAAATGACAACAATAATTAAAGCTTTTTTTTTGCCGCTGTTGTCTTTTGCAATAATTTTATTCCATTATACTGGATTTTCCTCAGCGTTAACCAACTTCATAGCAGACATTTTGACTTAAACATGTAGTTGTTTAAAAGTATGGAGGACCGAAGGTACCAAAATGACAACTTTTCACTTGTTTTTGACATTGTTCTATGCATAAATATACATCTGTTGTTAAAATGTATGCACATCATGTTTAAAAACTAAACATATTTGCATATAAATAAGGAGGTAACTATCATTGCTGGATGGGTATATTTTTAATATATTGGCCCTGTTTGCTTTCATAAATTGGGGTGTGTGTTGTTAGAAAAACCAGACTTTCACCTAAATGTTGGACATCTGTGCTCCCTTGACAAAATGGCTGCTATGACAGGCTAATCAATTTTTCACAGCTTACTGAACTATTTTTGGGATGTGTAGAATCTCTTTATTGTATTTTACAAACCTTTTGTAACTGTAGCAATTTTATGTCTTTATACTTTTTTGTGACGATTATTGTTTCGTATTTTTATTTTTTAAACTATTTGTGTCTGCAGAGTTTTCATTGTTCTTTTTACATAATGGGATTTTTATTTTATTTTAGGTTTGGCATCTTGTCATTTTAGAATTTTAAATTTTGTTTTTCATTTTTGTCATAGATCTTTCTTTAGGTTTTGTTCCTAGTATTTTTCTTCTGTCTTGTTTTGTGCTTTATATTTATTTGAGGCTTTATTCGAGCCACTGAACATGACCTGCAGCAGATCAGCAGTGCAAATACTAAAAATGACAAAGGAAAAACACTTTATTAACTAATATGTAAGAGGTGCATGTTAGCTAAAGTGGAACTGTGGCTACATTATCTTGAGGAGAGTATCCTCTGTGGATCGACCGTATCTGCAGTAAATTTCACAATCTATCCTTAAATTCTGAAAATATTTCTCAAACTGTCTTTTTCTTTTAGAAATAGTGACAATCTTGAAGTTTTTGGTGTATTTAATCATCTTTTCGTGCCCCCTCAGGCTTAATCATCATCATCATGAGAAAATACTGGCGACCTGCTCATTCCCATCATGAATAAGCTCCTCCGTGACGTCACTGTTGTCCTGATCATCAAAAATGGAGTCGTTGTTGTTTAGTATGCATATTGTGTCTGGTTGTATCTTCAGAAGGTATTTGTCTGTTGTGCCTAGAAAGGGGAACAGCGCCTCTGTGGACCTGCACCGGAAGCGGTATATGAGCATGTCGGGGTCATAGAATCTCAGAAGTCCTGCTTCACAGTTCAGATGAACACGGATCTTCTGGAGCTCTTTCCTCACTGGAGGAACGAAGACGGAATGAGATGGAGAGAAGGCTTTGTAGGTGCCTTTATGAAAGGCCAAGGTCCACAATCCAGACTCTGAGCCCAGGTGTCCTTTTCTTTTAACAGACTCTGGTGCCACGCCCAGCATCCAGTGCTGGCTCTGGCCCACCTCGACCTCCCAGCTGTGAATCCCGGATGTAAAACCCCCACAGCCGAGGACGACGGCGGAGCTGTCGAACCTTTCTGGGTTGTCTGGAAGCTCCTTGATCTCCCCCCATTTGACGCTGGTCAGATCCTTCGACACCCTGAGTCCAGTATGAGCCGTGTTTGGGTCCAGAATCACGGGAAAGTGCAGGTCGTTCATCTTTCTCCAGATGTTGAAAGTCAGATTGCCTGTGTGAATGGCATTATCTAGAAGAAGTCCTGAGAGGGGCTGTGGATTGTTCATCAGGGGGCACTGTTGGACCCGCTCCGCTGCCTCACCGTAGCAGCGCAGAAAGGAAACGTCTTCAGCTCTCAGCTCCTCTTTTGTTTTTGTGATTGTGTCTGAAAGACTTTTTATCCTTTTCCTCAGATCCTTCACCCTCTTCCTTACCACCTCACGCTTTCCCTTCTGCTCCTCCCTCACAGCAGCGATCCTGACCTCTGCCTCTACCTCCAGGAGCTCATGGAGCAGCTTCACCTCCTTCGTAATCCACTTCTTCACATGTTGGGTCTGCACTCTGATGTGCTTTCGTGTTCGTTCATAGTTTCCTTGAACCTCTTTGAAGTGTTCAAGCTTGTCTTCCAGTGGCTTCACCGATGCCTCGAGCTCCTTTCTACGCTGTGGAGCAACTTCGTCGACGGGTCTGAACCTGTGCTCGATGTGTCTTTCTGAATCTCTGCAGACGAGACAAATCGGCTCCTGATGCTCCAGACAGAAGAGCTTCAGTTTCTCACCATGCAGGCTGCAGAGCTCCTCAGGCTTTTTTTCCTGCTCCAATAAGAAGGCCTCACACAAGTTCTTTAACACCAAGTTACGTGGAGGTTTCCTCCTTCCGGAGATGCGGTTACACACGGGACACTTAAGCACTTCTCTCCTCCTCCACCAACTCTGAAGGCAGGCCACACAGAAGCTATGGCTACACGACAGCAGAACGGGGTCTCTGTAGACGTCGTGGCAGACGGGGCAGCAGAGATTTGTCTCTAGTCCAGAGGCCATTTTTCTGCCTGGGAAAAAAAAACTGTCGGTTTTTATGCTATCACCCGCTTCGGGTGTTTTTTCACTTGAAAGCTAGCATTAAAGAGTTGTTATCCTTGATACCAGTTAGCAGAGATTTCGTTGTTCAGCGGAAACACTACAAACGGAGTGAGTCAGAGGATGGGGCGAGGCCAGAGTTGTTTGGATGCTCCCATTCCCTTCAGGGGAACCAAAGGAATGAGGAAAAACAAGAGACATGAAGCAGCAGAGTTTAAACGCACTATGTGGGGAAAGAAAAGACGATGCATCAAGGATTAAGAAAAGTGAAGTTTTATATTTACAGGACAACCTGGAATATTTCTTCAAATAAGAGATGCTCACATTGGAAAGAGCAACTCACCCCCCTACCGGAGTCTTACTGTAGATTATAAGAAAATGTTTTAAAAATTATCTTTTAAAAAATGATCTTTTATCTGACGTGGGGTACTCTGTTGGCCCGCTCCTCTCAGCCATCTTGTCTCCATACAAAATTGGTCCTTTAGGGAATTTGCTAAGAAGTCCACATATCGAGACTCTCTCAGCCGGTTGGCGATATATGCACATTTCCCTCTGAATTACAACCAATCAGCATAAGTAAACCACAACTCCCTCCAAGTACATATCCCACTCCACTGGTTCTGGAAACAGCCCTGTCGGGCCGGCCCGATGAAGTGGAGACACGGGCAAACCGTGAAGGTCCGGTAAAATTACCCTGAAGTTCCGATAGTTGAAACGTGGCAATTAACTACCCTTGATGGCATGTGGAATTATTTTTTGTATGACTTTACTGCTGTAGAAGTTGTCTTAATTTAAATGAAAACAGGTCAAATGTTATCATATTGTATTTCTTATTACTGCTCAAAGATCCCATCAGACACATTTTAAGATTAAATAGAAATTGCCCCTGCTTATAAAGTAATAACAAAAATACATGAACTACTACTTCCTCATTTAAAAATTTCAGAATCTATAAACTGAGAAGTCTGTATCTCTTTCACTGTAAAGTCAATTCATTGTGTGGGTACTTCCAGCGTCCACACCAGCCTTACAATTAGAATTTCACAGAGTTCATTCTGAAGCCAGAACATTCGGCTGAGAGCGAGATTGAAAACACATTTTTTATTCCTGATTTTCAGTTCTAATCATGAATATTAATTTCCACAGACTGATTTTATTTTTTACCTTTTATATTTCCAGACTTTTCTCAAACCAGAGCTGAGGGTCCAGCACAACCTGTCCTGCAGGATTTCCCTTGCACTCAGCTCGGACAGGGTAGGACAAGGGCCTTCAACGCCGCTTGGTATAAAGTGTGCTCTTGGCTTGAATACTCCCAGTCCAAAGATAGCTCATATTGTTTTGCATGTAGACATTTTTCCCTCCCTTTTGCTCCTGTGACAACTTTGGCGCATGTTTTCTCAAACTGAAAAAAGGCCATGAATAGATATGGAGGATTCCAGATGCATTCCAAGGCAGAACACCATCTTAATGCAATGGTAGCATGGACGGAGTATAAGAGAGGTGTTGAGAACAATACTTTTCTACTTCAGGCAATGAATAAGCAATACCAAAAAAAAGGTAGAAGAAAACAAAGTATATCAAAAACAATTGCGGATGTGCTGCTGTGTACAGCCACCCAGAATATGGCACAGCGGGGCCACCGAGAGTCAGAGGGCTCATGTAACAAAGGAAATTTTTTGGCCATCATGGTACTAATTGCCAAGCATGATCCATTAGTTAAACAGAGAATGGGATGCGGCAATGCCAAATATACAAGTAACCACATTAAAAATGAGATTTTGGAAGTAATGGCAGAGATGGTTTACAAAAGACATTAGTGAAAAGGTAAAACAAAGTGTGGTGTTTAGCATTCTAGCTGATGAAACAAAAGACTTGCAAAAAAACAAAAAACTAATTTCATTAGTGCTTAGGTACTACTTCAAGGTAACAGTACATGAAAGTTTTATGCATTTTGAACATGCCAATAAGATGGATTCTGCTGGGCTAAATGAAAAATACTGTGAAAAGCCTCCAAAAGTATGGATTATAATAAAGAGAGCAGCTGGTTGGGCAAGGCTATGACGGACCCTCAATGATGAGTGGGAGACACACAGGTGTTTCTGCAAGGATACAGTCGCACACCTTTTTATGTGCACTGCAATGCACAATTGCCTCAATTTGGTGATTGTGGACACCGTTAAAGCAGTGCCAGAAGCTTCATGATTTTTCGTTGTTGCAGCGCCTGTATACATTTCTGTCTGGATCGTACGTTCACCAGGAATGGCAGGACATACAGCGCTCAATGTATCCAAAGGATCAGCCATGGGAGTTGCATAGACTCAGTGATGTTTGCAGGTATTATGCCTGTCGAAACCTGATGGACCGACTTCCAGCTGTCCTTCGTGTCCTCCATGACATTGATGAGGAAAACAATGGAAGCAGATGTGGGTGGACCTCAACTTCATTGGTCTTCTGGCAACTTTTCTAAAGACACTTGGAGACAAAGTTTCTCAGTGGTACAATGCAGTCTTCTTCGTTGGACTTCACCAAAGCAGTTGACATCACTTAAGGCCCTGCAGGACACATTTGTGCAGTACAGAGAAGAAAAATATTTTGGAAAGCTGTGGACAGAGGTGCTGTACATTGCTAAACATTAACCCATTATCACATCCACAATTGGTCAGCGACACAGTGATCAAGGCAAGGTAATTTTCTATCCAATCATAGACACAGTGAATGCTGAACTAGAAAGGCGTTTTTCCAAAATAAACTGTGACATTATGAAAGGGATACAGGCGCTGAATCCTAAAAGCAATAGTTTTTTGGAGCAGACACCTCTCTTTTTGTTGGCAACCATTTACAACACAAACCTGAATGATCTGAAACATATGGTTCCTCAAGCCAAGCCGATCTTGGAGCGCAAGGAGGCAGCTGGATTGAAACAGCTTACAAGTTTGCCTGAGTTTACAGAGTTCCTGGAGCCATTCTCTGAAGTTTTCTTTGAACTTTTCAGATTATGCAAAATTACGATGGCACAGCTGCTTGTAAACGCAGTTTTTCCAAAATGAAACGGATAAAAAATCACTTGCGCACCACCATGAGCAACGAAGACTGAGTGATCTTGGGGGTACTAAGTGTGGAGTCTAAGAGAGCCAAAGCCTTAGATATGGACAAATGCAACACATTGTTCACTAGCCAATAAAGAAATCATAAAATTCTGTTATTCTGAAGTATCTGTACCTCTTATGATGAAAATGTTGACAATTTTTGTTGATCAGTCCTATAAATAGATTGGCTGTATAGTGTTATTGTTTAATTCACAGGACATTCTGCTTGATTTTATTTGAAGTACAGGTTCTGAAAATGGCATGTTTTCTCTAAAAAGAGACTGGTAGACCATTACTGACATAAATGCTGAATGTAACGTGGTTTAACACTTATTTTAACATGGTGTAAATTATTTACTACAGCTTTAAGACTGAGATTTACACAGAACACCGTTTCTTGTTTAGCACTAAACTATGTTCATTGTAAAAAAAATGTTTAAAGGGGTTGTTCGACAAAAACTTCCTGTTCATTTATAGTTTAATAAACATCACATGTGATATATCACATATGTGATTTACAGTTCTGTAAATGCTGTTGTTTTTAACTCTACATCACACCCAGATAATTGGCCTTTGACTACTGGTGGGGAGTTTACTAAGTGGACATAACAGATAGATGTTGGTGGGAATATTGTAAACAAGGACATGTGAATTTCAGTGTTAGTAAATAATAGGTCATATTTACTTTCTTTATAAAGTAAAATAGTTCATAAAAGCAAGACAAATCAAAATCAAATCAAGCTTTATTTATAAAGCGCTTTTCATACAAGAATTGCATCACAAAGTGCTTTACAGATTAAAATGACCCCACATAAAACTAAATTCCCTTCCCTCCCCCACAGATTTAAAAGCATGGTCAGTTATACCCCCCTACCCCCAACCCATCTCCCATGCACACACACAGTTAAAAGCAACAGTAAAAAAGGACATTGGGCCGAGTGCAGATGAACCATGCAACAAAACGCCATCAAAGGAGCCATCTGCCCCGGCAGCAGTACATCAACAGCAGCAGCCGAGGCACCGACACAGGGCACCCAGTGGAGGCAAGGCCAAGACCCCCACCTCCACCCAAGCTCCACCTGGAGAGCACCCAGGCAGCTACAGCTGACCACCGCTCCCAGGGCAGAGGGCTCCCACAGAGGAAACACTGGAACGGGGATTAAGATAACAAATTAAAATATAAAAATAAGCAGTGAATAAATATGATAAAATTAAATAGTAAAACACTGATAAGATAATCATATGCAGAGCTGGTCGTAAAAGCATGCATCAGTGTCTCCGTATTGGCCGAGAGAGAATGGGGCGGACTCTGGCAATGTTCTTTAGTTGATAAAAACCTATTTTAGTAATATTTTTAATGTGAGGGATAAAAGTCAGCTCAGAGTCAAAAATCACGCCCATGTTCTTCAATTGTAAAGGATTAAAAGACAGTGATTGTAGTTTTGGTAAAAGTGTCTCTCTATGAACCTCAGGACCGATGACTAAAACTTCAGATTTGTCCTGGTTGAGCTGGAGAAAGTTTTCTGCCATCCAGGATTTAATGTCTAAAATGCAGTTAAAAAGTGCATCCATTGGCCGTGTGTCATCAGGAGACATGGAGATGTAAACTCAGCAACAAAAAAAAAGTCCTCTGACTTTCAACTGTTTTTACTTTCAGTAAACTTAATGTGTGTAAATATTTGTATGAACACTAAAAGAGTCAACACCATGAGACAGAAACTAAAAATGTTTCACAGACATGTGACTAACAGAAATAGAATAATGTGTCCTTGAATGAAGGGAGGCTCAAAATCAAAAGTACCAGTCAGTATCTGGTGTGGCCACCAGCTGCTTGAAGTCCTGCAGTGCATCTCCTCCTCATGGACTGGACCAGATTTGTCAGTTCTTGCTGTGAGATGTTACCCCACTCTTCCACCAAGGCACTTGCAAGTTCCTGGACATTTCTCACGCACAGAACGAGCAGTATGGCTGGTGGCATTGTCCTGCTGGAGGATCATGTCCGGATGAGCATGCATACAGGGTACCACATGAGGGAGGAGGATGTCTTCCCTGTACCACAAGGCCTTGAGATTGCCTGCAATGACAACAAGCTCAGTCCGATGGTGATGTGATATACCGCCCCAGACCATGACGGACCCCCCACCTCCAAATCGATCCCGCTCCAGGGTACAGGCCTCGGTGTAACGCTCATTCCTTCCACGATAAACACGAATCCGTCCATCACCCCTGGTGAGACAAAACCGTGACTCATCAGTGAAGAGCACTTTTTGCCACTCCTGTCTGGTCCAGCGAAGGTGGGTTTTTGCCCATAGACGGCGTTGTTGCTGGTGATGTCTGGTAAAGACCTGGCTTACAACAGGCCTACAAGCCCTCAGTCCAGCCTCTCTCAGCCTATTGCGGACAGTCTGAGCACTGATGGAGGGATTGTGTGTTCCTGGTGTGACTCGGGCAGTTGTTGTGGCCATCCTGTACCTGTCACGCAGGTGTGATATTCGGATGTACCGATCCTGTGCAGGTGTTGTTACACGTGGTCTTCCACTGCGAGGATGATCAGCTGTCCTTCCTGTCTCCCTGTAGCGCTGTCTTAGGCGTCTCACAGTGCGGACATTAGCCACATCGGCAGTCCTCATTTTTGCTGAGTTTATAACTCTGTATAATCAGCATAACTGTGAAAGTTAACTCCATGTCTTCTGATGACGCTGCCAAGAGGGAGCATATAAAGGTTAAAAAGCACTGGGCCTAAAATAGAACCCTGGGGCACACCACATGTAATCCTATGGACCCTAGAGGAGCAGGTATCTAAACTTACCATAAAAGTCCTGTCTGTGAGATAGGATTCTGTTTATAAATACATATACACAGCAGATAAGAATCTAAAAGAAGTCATTGTTTCTACTAGTAGTTTAAATATAGAAGAGAGGTTAGTGGAGGCTTTAATTCTTGCCAGTTGTGGACACTCATTTATACTCTTTATCAACAAAAATAAGTTGATTTGGAGGTGAGTTGCTCTTTAAAGTCTAATTTAATTTAATCACAATTAAAACACCAAAATTAAACTGGTTTTACCCCTTGAAGAAAATTACGTTTTCTATCCTAGGATTAAGTCAGGACCTCTTTCCTTCTATGAGCTACTGTTACCGGCTTTGGTTGAAATAAACTCACCGAGATGCTTCTTGTAGCAATCCGTCGGTCTCTGACATCGATCTGAGGAAACTTTTTCCTTCACTCTTTACTTCCACCTATGAGATCTTTGAAGAGTTTCTTGTGCATCCTGTTACCTACCAACATCTCGATGGCGTCAAAATCTGAGCTTTGAGTCGGCCCAGGATTTTCCACTTCCATTACGTTTTGTTTTGTCAATATAGATCTATTTTTAATTTACAAGAACAAATCTGTGATTCCAAATGACCATGTATTCAAGACTGGACCAAAATGCTCTTTTTGTCTAAAAGTTGTCTTAGAATAATCTACTTTACATTTATTTAATATCTTTAAGATTTTTGGCCTTTTGGCTTTAAAATGTGATGATATTGGACATTTTAAAACAATGCTTTTCTAATCGTTTGGATTGCGACACTCATTTTTGCTTAGCTGTGCTTCTATTAGCCTTGTGTAAAAGCTTTTATTTTGAAAGGTCAACACATTACATCTAAGTATTTTAAATCCTCTGGGATGTCATAACCAGGCTTGGCGCCAATGGGGGTCTGGGGGTTCTAGGCCCATCTATTCAGGTATTGGGCCCGCCCAAGACAGATTACAACGCTGTGCAAATTAAGTTGCAACCATGCAATGTATTGACCCAAGACAATAAGCAGAGGGTACTGTAGGCTTTTAATTTGGACTATTGGAGGCAGTAAAGAAAATACTTTGATACGACTGTATGCCAAAATGGACATTAGAGCTTGGCTTAATATAAACAAGAGCAAAGCTAGCACAAGCAGGGACCATCAAATTACATCACCAGTCTTAGAGAAGCAAGTTCAACCTTGAGTTACATTCTGGTCCACACTCCATACCAGTCGGTGGGGGTAATGCACCATTTTGTTGGTTTCTAGCCGCCAGTAAACATCACAACGAAGAAGGGCGCAGGCTAATATGAGCATGCTAACGGTAGCTATGATGAAAACTTTGTGAGAAATACACACAAGGAAGGAAATTACCGAGAGTTTTCAGCGGCAGATTATGTTGGATTGTGGATGGAAGACTTGTTGTGGACTAGCTATTTTATTGGAACACATTGACTGCACTGTTGTAGATGTAAAAGACAGTTTTTGTTTGAGATGGCTCAGTTCTGTCAATGATATGTGGCTTTGAAAGGTGAGTTGCACATTATTTGCTTTCTGAGTGGTTTGACAAAAGCGTTTACTGTGTCTATAGTTATGATTGGATCCTTAACTGGCATACATTATTGGAAACTCAAGAATCTTAGATTTCAAATGATGTATAATATGTATATGTATAAAGAACAGGGATGGAGTACTCGAGTCCTGGACTTGGATTCATGTTCTGACTCAAGTCATGTTTAAGGGACTTGTGACTTGACTCAAACAGCATGCCAAATAACTTTCATTTGGACTCGAACTTGCAACTTTAGGACCTGAACTTGGACTTTGACATGATAAATTGCTCATGTTGGAATTGGCATGTAGCCGATGCTAATGTTAGCTTGTTATATCAGGTCAGATTACTGGACAAATTTAATTACAACTTCATAAAACCTTTGTAAGTGTATGGGTAACACATCGATTATGTGTTTTCACATTTATTTTAAGCATGTTTTATTATTTTGCACATGCTACTATGTTAGTTAGGTGATAGCGTGGGGGCATTGAGTACAATCTTTTTTTTAAATAAAGTAAACCATGTATGGCAGCCCTTATTCTAGTCTTAAAATCTACAATGCTCTTTAATTTTTCACTTGTTCTTAGATGATAATGACTTGACTTGGACTGGAAGATTCTTTTTGGGACTTGGACTCGAACACTAAGGACTCAAGTGTGACTTGGACTTGAGAGATGGTTCTTTTAAATACAACACTGACATAGAAAGGGTGTTGCAAAAAAAAAGGCAGATTTGGCCACCGGGACGTAAAAACGCGAAGGGGTTAAATAGAAAGATTGTTTGCTGGGCCCCCCCAGCTAAATTTCTCTGGTGCCGGGTCTGGTCAAAACCATTTCATTTCAATAGTTGAGTGTGTAAATACCCCCTGAATATAAATACTTTTTGATTAAGGACCATTCAAACCTTTACAGTTGCTGTAGGGAAAGCCTATTTTCTTGGTAACAAACTTTAAGACATTTTCTTATGTTTTTTGGAGATGTCGATCTTACTAAGCAACCAATGAACCAATTTCAACCTAAAACACATTTTAAATTTCAGTTGTGTTAACATCCATCCATTATCTTCAGTTTACCCCAGGACAGGTTGCAGGAGGTAAAGCCAGACATCCTCAGCGACACTCTCCAGGTTCCACGGTGTTCTCTGACTGACTTTTTTATTCGACTTGCAGGAGCAGCAGATCTCCTCCTAGATGACGGAGCTCTTAAGTTCATCTCTAGGCAAAGCCCACCTACTAAACGTAGCGGCAGCGAGTGAAAGTCTCACTTCCACACCATCGAGGCTTCCATGGCCGTTGTTTGTGAGCATAAAGTTTTTCAACTAAAAAAAGCATGCCTAAAATGTTTAAATAAACACAGCTTGGAAAGCTGAAATACCTAGATGTTGCTACTCAACGTGCTATTCTCTGGTGTTTGCAAAGCAGCCAATCCTGGAGCACCATTCATTTTCCTTGTTGCTGATTGGCTGTAAAAGCAGAGATGAGGAAGACTGTAGATGTTAGCTTCTGCGGTATTGCCTCGACCGTTTCCACTCTGCGTATTAATGCATATCGGAGTATATTTGGTGTCTAAACTATTAAAATAGGCACTTATATGCAATTTTAGAGCAGGTCTCAAGTATTCGTGGATGTTGGCCATTCGACAGCGGCTGAGATCCACCATTGCTTTTAAAATATTGTACAGAGGGCACCGTCTGTCACAGCAATGAAATTTCTAAAAGTGTGTCTGCCATTTTCTTACAACAGCATGTTGGTTTGGTCATAAAGTCTTTTCATGCTAATGCTACATGGGATAGGTAGAGGTTAGGTTGTCATTCATTTGGCTCAGACACAGAGGAAAAACAATTAACTGCTAATGCATCTTGAGTAAATACACAGGGGAAATATTTAGAGAGAGCAGTTATTGATTCAATTTAATAACAGAAGCTGTAGCCTATATTTAAATCAGAAAAGAATAGGATATAAATAACCTTTATTGTCCCCTCAGGGGGGAAATGCATGTGTACCAGCAGAAGGTGACACCCAATCTAAGCATGCCAGTAAATATATGGCAATATAGTTTTCATTATAAGGCAGAGGACACATAAAAAGTAAAAAACACAATACAACACCTCACTATGGCCTGATGGTGTGGCTGCGGACTCGATTGTTAGAGCTGATTCCTTTTAAATCCATCACCACAGGTGACCAAGACACCAGGATGCTTTAACGTCTTCTCTTTCGGTAACGACTGTCCCCTGATCTGCAGGTTTTGGAGTGAGCTTGGTTCCCGTTTTCCTTATTTTCTAGAACCTGTGAGTTTCTTTTCATATGTACGATGATGATCTTTTATGAAACGAGAACAAAAGGCAGGAAAATAATTGTCAGATGTTTTTATTTTATTTTTCAGAAGTCACAGGAAAAACACTGCGGTACATGATTGAGGGATAAAACCCACACAGAGGGTAAAACAAAATCCACATTTTAAACAAAAGTCGAAAACTACTCATTGAAATTCCGACATTGAATTTATTCGATGATTCGTAACGTGAGGACAAAAAACTTTCTGATAATACAAAACGTAATCATGACAAACTTGTTATATCTATCATTTAATAAAGAAAAGTAAAAAGGCTTTGTGCATTGATGTTTTAGTTGACGTGTGAAAATAAAGTCAAAGAATAAAACATTTTTTACAAACATTTTAGCCAATCTTCAAGGTTAAACTGGAACATTTTGAATGTATTTATTGTTTTAAGCACATAATTCACTCAAATAATCTGAAAGAACCAAAGTTAACATTTAAGAGTTGTAAAATGTCTCGTAAACATAAAACATAAAAGTCCTCAGTACGTCCTTTCCTGGCCGAGGTTCTTCTGTACATCCGTGATCAATATTAAAGTCTTGTGTTTGAGGAAAGTGCATTAGAGAGTAATAACTCAGATTTCCTGCTCACCTACTAAACATGTCCTTTTACGATGTATTTATTCTGCTGCATTTAGTGCTCATTTACGATCATAGTTTATATAAATTCTGAAGATTGGTAATTAAAACACCTCCTCTTTAGTTTATCTAAAAATGTTCGATATATGTTGAATTCAATTCATTTTAAACTGAAAATTTCTTGTAAAGTTCACTGTCTTTGTCGTTTCCATTACAACTCTGCAGCTCTGAAGCAAAAATCTGCCAATGAAAGGAAAAGAGGAAATTGGCAGGAAAAGCATCATGAACATGCATGCGAAGTGGAGAATGCATCATTAAGGATTCCTGCAGATCTGTGTTCTTTCTCCCTGCATAATCTAACTGGGCCTGTGGTGAGTGTTTTCAGCCCAGAAATTAGTTTTACGTTGGATATTTTGTCACAGCCCTTTTGTCTCGCTTACAGACCTCATCTCAATGCACGATTAACCAAATCTCTCGTTGACCTGCAGGCTCTCTCGCCGGGCTGCTGTTCGTTCTTCTCGGAGAGGACGAATTACGGTGGATTTCTCTGGATTTAGGAAGCTGATGTAAGAGGGATGCAACAGAGCAGAAAGCCAAACAGAGATGTTGCTGATGGGGAGCGGATGTGAAAGCAGAACGGATGAGGCAACATTTTCTGCTGTTACTGTACGACTGTTAATTTAGTCCTTTTCTACCCCGTTCTCCATCATTTACTTCACTGGCTGTCAGCCTCTAAGCTGAATCCAAAAGGAAAAGCCATTGGCTAAACCAAATAGTTTTGATCTGTGAGTCCAGAGATGCTGACACAAATTGGATTAATCTCTCTCTCTCTCTGTAGCACCCCCTGCCGTGTAAACCCATATGCATGGCAGATATGAATCTCGACGTCCCCAACATGGTTTTAACGCTAAATTTTCTCCACTCCAACAAACGAGGGGGTTTAATTCACAATTTTTTAGCTCAATTGGGTTCAAATCCAAGCATTCAAAACATTTTCCAGTTTGGCAGCGGAAGACGACTTTAAAGCTCCATGAAACGGAGCGACTGCCAACGTTTATCCTCGTCAGCCCCGTTCAGCTGGTTACAATGTGGTAATCTGTGTTAAAAAAAGTCAATCCATAAAATCTAAAAGGAGTAGAAGTTTCTATGTGGCTATATCTAAAAAAAAAAATGCTTTGTGCATTCTTGCACTTTATGATTCGCCCCAAATTTTACCCTCCGATTTATATCTATAATCTCACCACTTCAAACCTATCTACTCAAACCATCACATATCAGTTTATTTTTTGTTGTAGTATTTGCCATGAAGCACAGTAAAATGTTAAAATATAATAAATATTTTAATTCAGTTGTGTATTGTTGCCTAAAAATGTCATATTTCCATTTGTTTTGGAAATAATACAGATTATTGACTATAACCAAACTCTTAAGAAGACTGCAGGTAGATTGAATTTATCGGATTAACAACGCCGTCTAGTTGTTCAGGACAGATATTTAAAATAACTTGTTAGGATTTAGTGCAAAATTAAGGTTTGAATTAAAATAAGAAACCTTCGTCATCATGATAATGATTTCAAATATGCAAAGTTTGCCCCTATCATAACAAGTTTGGCCACTTGAGGGTGCTGTCATGGTAAAGCTCCTGTGAAGATCTTGTTTTATGTGAAGGAATTTGCAAAACAAAACATCCCTGCTTTTATCTCGCAGGCAGCGATGTTTCTTAGTCGAGCTTTTTTCCCCACAAAAGAACATTTCCTCAAAGCTAATTAAAAGAAAACCCAACATTTAGCTTCTATTTGCTCCTTTTAATTGATTAAATGATACTCCATGTTACAAAATTTTATAAATATACAAATTAGCCCCGCCTCCATTCTTCTTCTGTGCTTATCAGTAGACTAACCTTCAAATAACTAGAAGGCTATTTTTTTGTCTGAATAAATGGGTGAAAAGCTGTTAGCGATCGACGCTAAAGCGGAGTTAACTGAGTGCACCATCTAGTGGCTCGGGGTGGTACTTCATCCGTCTGTTGCGTTACTAAAACTGGACTCCCAGGTGTAGCTATACATCTCTGCTGCTGTTGATTTTCGGTCCCTCTCTTGGCATTCACCGCGTGCCTTAATTGTATGGACATTTAAATCAAGGTCCGCTGTGAACACGAGGAGAGAAAACCCAAAGTCCTCCACCACGCCGGCCATTTCTAACCGTTTTCTACATGCATTTAGTGTTTTCTGAGGACGTTCAACTAATATCTATATTGTCACTAGATCTGCTTTAACCAGTAAAATGCTTCACTCCAGATCAGTCTTCTGATTCATTTTCATTTTGCTGCTTTTTCATAAACAACACTTCGAAGATTTTTGATCTGCAGATGCAGCGTAGGTCTAATTTTATCAGGTTTTTAGCTATAAACTGTTCAGTCACTGCTTAGGCCAACATCTCAGTGGAGGCTTTTGTACAATTTGTACGATTTGCATTGTTTTCTAACCATTAATCATCAAATCTCCCTGACTGTAGTATTTAAATTACTTGGTGATTCGAACCCCTACTTGTAATTCAGGGTCAGATTTACCAGATGCATTTAATGATTTGAGGAGCAGCACTTTTTCAGTATCACAATGAAAAGGTTTAATCCCGTCTCCGGTTTTCAACAGTTCACAGAAAAACTGTAATGTTCCAGATTTAAATAAGTGTGTCTTTTTTGATCCGTGCCTTAAACTGGATGTTGCTGTGACCTCCAAACAGTGTCACTGATCGCCCTGTAATCTGAAGAGACTCTTTTGGCTTTGATGGAGCATTTTATTCTTAGTGAAACAAAACGTCCCGCTGCAATTTGTCTTATCCTTTTCACATTTACAGAGAAGCTGAAAACATTTCTCCTTTTTTTTTCCTTTAAAAAAAGATTGTATTGTGTTAATTTGCATGCAATAAAACGGAAAATGCTGCTCCACTCTAGCCTATATGGACCTAATGCTCACTGAAATTGATTGTCTGTCTGCTGCAGGTGTAAAATCTCTGCAAATTGATTTTGATCCCACAGTGGAAACTAATAATTGCTTACTGGCAGAGCGGAGAGATGCATTACGTTTTCTTACAATGCAATGCATGCCCAATGTGTGCATTTAATCCAGACAGATCCAGTTTTAAAAAAACAAAAAAAACAAAAAACCCCGGAATGGTCCTTTAAGCAGCACTGCGGACATTCACAGCATTACCCTCCATTATCCAGCAGCTATAATGTGCGTTCTTATACAGCACTGCTGCAGGGCTGGAAGCTGCGGCTGCAGCTCTACCCATCATCCCGCATCAGTTCACACATCATGTCACCCCCCCCCCCCCCCCCAAAAAAAAAGAAGAAAAAGAAAGGAAAAGGATAGAGAGAAGAGAACAGAAGATGCAGCAGTGCAGCTCAGCGGCTCCCAGGTATAAATGAAAAGAGATGGAGCCATCTGCAGCCTCATTAAACGCAGAAATGCAAATGACCCAGATAGCTCATGTAGGCTAAAAACGCGGGGGTGAGGGGGGGGGGAGGGTTCCTTTGTGGGGGTCGGTCGGGAGGTTTGAAGCTCATTTTTAAATATGCAGCAATCAAACATTAACCAAATGAGCCAAATTACGACCAAATATTTGCGAAACACCCTCTTAAAAATGACATTATTCGTCGTCAAAGCATCATATTACATCATGGCCTCTTAAAGAGATAAATGTCACATTTTTTTGTCGATGCGTAACTTCCTAATAATCTGAGGTAATCCTGCAGAATTTACTTTATTATGATGAGAGGAGGAAACAGTTCCGCAGAGCACGACAGCACTGCGGCGTTCGCAGCGCGCAAATAAACGCACCTAAAGCCTTAATTTAAGTTGAAAACAAATGCAAAAACCGAACAATACCTTCCAGCTGCAAGGAGCAAGGACAAACGGCGCAGAGGTTATGTGCGTTTTTTACTAAATGATCGGAGGTGAAAGTGCACCGATGCGGACGGCTCTGCAGGATTTCACCCAGCTGGAGGTGTCCTCTCCATTGAGGGATGCTGAGGATGCAGAGGGGTGATGATGATGATGATGATGCTGATGCGGAGGATGCAGAGATCACTCTGTCCTCCCCCTGCGGAAGAGATGGATGAAGAGTTTGACGCTCCGTGGAGGAGATCGCTAAGCAGACATAGTCCAGAAACCACAAAGACGCAGAGATCTTAAAACCTGGATGTGTCGTTTTTCAGTGTGCGCTGGGCGCAGTCCGCGGAGCTCTGTGGCAGGATGGAGGGAAAGAAGTCGGGCGCAGTCGGATGGAGAGGAGAGAGGAGAGGGGAGGGGTGGTCCTCTGAGAGAGAGGGAGTCAGATGAAGGCAGGTTTTTACATCCTCAGCTTCAGTTTCCATCCCCCTCTCTGCCTCATCCTCTTCAGGAAGGGGGGGCGAGTGAAAGCATCTGGCTCACGGAAGCACAGATCACCCCACCTGCACTGCACATCATTTAGGTTAATCCAGAAATATTAAACACACAAAAGTTGTTCCATATATGGCTGCTGAACGTCATCACATGATGCAAATGGTGGACATGATTCAGCCTCACATCCTGCATGTCAAAGATCCGTCCTCTTCCTCATGAAGCTCAGTTTTCAGACTTTACTCTTGCCTTTCAAAGGGATGCTTGACCAGGCTTCTTGAAGATCTGCACACGACTGAATCAGAGCATACACTCATTTCATAATAATTTTGGCCTTCAGTTAATTATTTGAAGCACTCAGGGTGGACTAATCATCTCATATCCAACAAAAAACACTTGACACTGAACTGACTTTAAAGCCTAGTAGGCCTACATACATTTTTCAATAGGTTTGTATGAGGTGCCGTTTGTAAAGTTACACAGTCAAACGTTAACAGTAATAATTTGGGTTATTTAGCCTGTCATAAAAGAAATAAATGGGGGTTAATTTTTCAGTCATACAGCATTTGCATCAATGTTATTTATCATTGATAATTGTCAGTTTAAAACTAGATATTTAGTTTGTTAATAACGTTTTTTATGACCTCCTTGGGCTGCCACCTTATCGTGGTGGAGGGGTTCAAGTGTCCCAATGATCCTAGGAGCTATGTTGTCGGGGGCTTCTTGCTCCTGGTAGGGTCACCCATGGCAATTTGGTTCTAGGTGAGGGATCAGACAAAGTGCAGATCAAAAGACCCCTATGATGAACAAAACAAATGGATTCAGTGTTCCCTCTCCCGGACGCGGGTCACCGTGGCCCTCCTCTGGAGCCAGGCCTGGAGGCGGGGCACGTTGGCGAGCAGCTGGTGGCCGAGCCTTTACCTATGGGGCCCGGTCAGGCTTAGCGTGAAGAGGTAACATGGGTCCCCCTTCCCATGAGCTCACCACCTGTGGGAGGGGCTATAGGGGTCGGGTGCTGTGTAGGATGGGCGACGGCCGAAGGCGGGGACCTTGGCGGTCCGATCCTCGGCTGCAGAAGCTGGCTCTCGGGACGTGGAACGTCACCTCTCTGGTGGGGAAGGAGCCGGAGCTGGTGTGCGAGGTTGAGAGGTTTCGACTGGAAATCGTCGGACTCGCCTCGACGCATGGCTCCGGCTCTGGAACCCGTCTCCTCGAGAGGGGTTGGACTCTCTTCCACTCTGGAGTTGCCCTCGCTGAGAGGTGCCGAGCTGGGGTGGCCATACTTGTTGCCCCCCATCTCGGCGCCTGTACGTTGGGGTTTACCCCGGTGAACGAGCGGGTAGCCTCCCTCTGCCTACGGGTGGGGGGACGGGTCCTGACTGTTGTTTGTGCTTGCACGCCAAACAGCAGATCAGATTACCCACCCTTTTTGGAGTCTTTGGAGGGGGTGATGGAGATTGCTCCTCCCGGGGACTCCCTTGTTCTGCTGGGGGACTTCAACGCTCACGTGGGCAATGACAGTGAGACCTGGAGGGGTGTGGTTGGGTGGAATGGCCCCTCCGATCTGAACCCAGTGGTGTCTTGTTATTGGACTTCTGTGCTCGTCATGGATTGTCCATAACAAACACCATGTTCAAGCATAAAGGTGTCCATATGTGCACTTGGCATCAGGACACCTTTGTCAGGAAGTCATCAGCTCCAACTCAGACCAGCCGTGTCTGATGAGCTTCCTGACAATTACTCCACTCTCCCCTCAGTTTAAAAGACCCTTCCACTCACCTTCACATCGCTCAGTCATCGGTAATCCAATGCCCAGAGCTCCTACTCGTCAAACCAGAAGTCTTCCTCCTACCAGTCGTTGCCATCCAACCTAACCAGTCTCTTTTCATCAGCTCAGCAGCCTGCTCCACCCTGCGCCTTTAATCCAGGGGGACTCCCATCCGCGTCTGGAGCGCCAAGCTTCACCCGATCGCCTCTCCCTGTCCACCGGCGATCCTGACAGGATGACTGAGCCCTCAACGAGCGCTCCAGCGGAGGTAGAGGCCCTTCGGTCTGAGGTGATACACCTCCGGGCTCTGGTGGATCGTCTCAGTGCTAAAATCGACACTCTGTCTGAGGCCCATATCAGGCTAGCCGGGCTCGTCAACACCCTCCAGCAACGACCGTCTTCCACCACCGAACCTAGGATCTGCCTCCCGGATAAGTGGAATGGGTCTGACGGCAAGCCAGACGGTTTGTTAGCCACCCTGGACATGATTTTTGAGTGTCAGCCCTCAATGTACGCCTCCTCTGCTCCCAGGGTAGCTCTGCTCACCTCCCTCCTTTCCGGGCAGGCACAAGAATGGGCGGCTCCCCTCTACAATCGGAGGTCCGTGCTCTGCAACGATTACGTCCAGTTCGTTGCAGAGCTGCGCAAAACTTTTGTGCCGCCCTGCAGTGAAGTGGACGCGGAGACTCAACTCCTTCATCTCCGTCAACAAGACCAGCCTGTTCACCTCTTCGCTGCAGAGTTCAGGACGCTCGCGGCTAAGCTAGCCTGGGGAGATGCGGTCCTGCGATCGCTCTTTTTGGAGGGTCTCGCCAACTATATCCGGGACGAGATGGTTGGCAGAGAAGCTCCCAAATCCCTTGACGAGGCTGTCAATCTGGCTCTCGAGATCGACCGTCGAGTCATGAGCCGCCCTAGAACACCATCCCGTCTTCCACCACTGCGTCCCGCTTCACTCCGCTCAGTTGAGCCCAGCACTGCTCCCGACCGCTCTTACTCCGGCGACAGAGAGGAGCCGATGCAGCTAGGGCATCTGTCACCGAAGGAGCGGGATCGACGTTTCCGGGAAGGGCTCTGCGCCTACTGTGGGTCGCCCAAACATCGCCGCCTGCAGTGCCCTCACCGACCGGGAAACGACCAGGCCAGGTGAGACTCGGGGGGGTCTTACCTGGCCCGACAGGACCAGCTCGCTTCCTTCTTCCTGTCCAGCTCATTCATCGCAATCCACAGCATACATTCGGCGCTCTGCTCGACACTGGAGCGGCGGAGAATTTCATCTCCACCCAACTAGCCACGAAGCTCCAGATACCGCTGGAGACCCTTTGCAGTCCAGTCCCGGTGACTTCCGTCGACGGACACCCCCTGCAGCCCTACCCTGTCCGACATCGCACCATCAAGATCCGCCTGTGGGTGGGGGATCACACCGAGCTCATCCAGTTCCTCGTCATCGCTTCCTGCTCCGCGCCACTCATCCTGGGCTATCCTTGGTTCCATACACACGATCCGCACATCTCCTGGTCGGCGCAGCGGATACTCAGCTGGGGTCCCGACTGTTCAAAGAGGTGTCTCCGTCCCCCATCGTCAGCCCCGCTCGAGACCATATCGGCGCCCGCCCTGGAAGATATCCCTCCGCCCTACAAAGACCTGGCGGAGGTCTTCAGTAAAAGCCGAGCTGCCAAGCTACCACCGCATCGATCCTATGATATGGCTATCAACCTGATGTCAGGGGCGGAGCCTCCACGCACCCGTCAGTTTCCTCTCTCACAAGCGGAATCAGCCCAGATGGAGACTTACATTGCCGAATCTCTAGACCAAGGATTCATCCGCCCATCCACTTCTCCAGCATCGGCCGGCTTCTTCTTTGTTAAAAAGAAGGAGGGGACGCTGCGTCCCTGCATCGATTACAGAGGACTAAATCAGGTCACCATAAAGGATCGCCATCCACTCCCCCTGCTCAACACTATTCTGGACTCCCTTTCCCATGCAACCATTTTTACTCGGCTCGACCTCCGGAATGCCTACAATCTGGTTCGCATTCGAGAAGGGGATGAATGGAAGACGGCGTTCAGCACCCCCTCTGGCCACTGGGAGTACTTGGTGATGCCATTCGGTCTCTGCAACAGCCCAGCAGTGTTCCAGCGACTGCTCAATGATGTGCTGAGGGACATGCTCGGACGGTGGGTATTCGTATATCTGGATGACATCCTGGTCTACTCCACCTCTGAGATGGATCACGTCCGACATGTCCGAGCCGTCCTTGAGCGCCTCCTCCAGAATAATCTATTCTGCAAATTGGAGAAGTGCGCTTTCCACCAGTGCTCCACCACCTTCCTAGGCTACGTCATCTCGGCTGAAGGGGTAGCCATGGATCCCCAGAAGGTGGCAGCAGTGAAGGAATGGCCACTGCCCCGGACCCTCAGACAGCTCCAGTCCTTCCTTGGCTTTGCAAATTTCTACAGACGGTTCATCCGGAACTACAGCACGATTGTTGCTCCACTCACCAACCTTACAAAGTCGACCGACCGGCCACGCTTGTTCAGTCTACCCCCCGAAGCCCGACAAGCATTCAACCAAGTCATCACGCTGTTCACCTCAGCTCCCATCCTCATTCATCCAGACCCAGCCAAGACCTTCACCGTCGAAGTGGATGCCTCAGAGGTTGGGGTCGGGGCAATCTTGTCCCAACGCGGCCCGGACCAGAAGCTACACCCTTGCTGCTTCTTCTCTCGGAAGTTCACTCCCACACAGCAGCGCTATGGGGTTGGTGACCGTGAGCTTCTGGCGGTGAAGTGGGCTCTGGAGGAGTGGCGCCATCTGCTCGTAGGGACGTCCGAGCCATTCCTAATCTGGACAGACCACCAGAACCTCCTCCACATTCGTAATGCCAAGCAGCTAAACCCTCGCCAGGCTCGCTGGGCGCTTCTCTTTGAACACTATAACTTTCACCTCTCCTACCGGCCCGGTTCCAAAAACGGTAAGGCTGACGCCCTCTCCCGTCAGCACTCCCAAGCCACCGTCCCGATTCAGCCAGATGCCATCATACCCCCCCACCGCATCTTGGCGTCTCTCCAGTGGCCGCTGGAGGACTCTATCCGATCGGCACTGGTTCAGGAACCAGCACCGCCGGAGACACCACCAAACCGTCTCTACGTCCCAACCAGTTGCCGCCAGGAGGCTCTGCTTTGGGGTCATTCTTCAGCCATAGCCGGTCATCCAGGCATTGCTAGGACCCTCAAATTCATCCGCCGCGCCCTATGGTGGCCCACTATGGCACAGGACGTCAGCAGCTTCGTCGGCGCTTGCACCACCTGTGCCAGAGCCAAGTCCACCACCCAACCACGATTGGGACCCCTTCGACCTCTACCTGTTCCAACTCGCCCTTGGTCCCATATCGGGGTGGACTTTGTGACGGGACTCCCCACCGCAGATGGCTTGAACACCATCGCCACCTTCGTAGACCGTTTTTCCAAAGCGGTCCACCTCGTTGCACTGCCTGGCCTGCCCACGGCCAAAGGAACAGCCGAGCTGGTCCTGGAACACGTGGTGCGGTTGCACGGCTTCCCCCAGGACATTGTCTCCGACCGTGGGCCCCAGTTCTCCGCTAAGTTCTGGAAAGCCTTTTGCCGTCTTATCGGAGCAACTGCCAGCCTCTCGTCCGGCTTTCATCCGGAGACCAACGGCCAAACAGAGAGGGCCAACCAGCAGGTGGGAAAATACCTCAGATGCTTCGCCTCAACGCAGCCCTCCACCTGGCCGCGTGCGTTGCTGTGGGCTGAGGTATCCCTCAACCTCCAGGTCTCCTCCGCCACAGGCATGTCGCCTTTCGAGGTCTGCAACGGCTACCAACCATCCATCTTCTCTCACCAGGAACCAGAGGTAGAGGTACCGGCGGCCCAACAACTTATACGCCGCGCCAAGGCCATGTGGATCCGTGCTCAAGCCGCCATCAGACGGGCAACCTCCGGTTATGTGGAACAGCACCGCCGTCGCCACCGTTCCGGTCCCACCTTTCCGGTCCCACCTTTCACCCAGGGGACCTGGTCTGGCTCTCCACTCGGCATCTCAAGCTGCCGACTGACTGTCGGAAGTTGACCCCCCGCTTCATCGGCCCGTATCCAGTCCTTCGAAGCATCAACCCGGTCACATACCGTCTCCGCCTTCCAGCCTCCCTCAAGGTCCACCCGGTGTTCCACTGCTCCCTCCTCAAACGCCACGTCACCTCGCCTCTGTCTCCTCCGGCAATCTCCCCACCCCCCCCTCGTTTCATCGACGGTGGTCCGGCCTACACAGTGAGGCGGATTCTGGACTCTCGACCCCGCGGCAGGGGGTACCAGTATCTGGTGGATTGGCAGGGCTATGGTCCTGAGGAACGCTCCTGGGTGCCGTCCCGGCACGTCCTGGACCCCTCCCTCGTCTCTGACTTTCACAGCTGTCATCCAGACCGTCCAGGCCCTTCAGGAGCCGGACCTAGAGGGGGGGGCTCTGTCAGGAAGTCATCAGCTCCAACTCAGACCAGCCGTGTCTGATGAGCTTCCTGACAATTACTCCACTCTCCCCTCAGTTTAAAAGACCCTTCCACTCACCTTCACATCGCTCAGTCATCGGTAATCCAATGCCCAGAGCTCCTACTCGTCAAACCAGAAGTCTTCCTCCTACCAGTCGTTGCCATCCAACCTAACCAGTCTCTTTTCATCAGCTCAGCAGCCTGCTCCACCCTGCGCCTTTAATCCAGGGGGACTCCCATCCGCGTCTGGAGCGCCAAGCTTCACCCGATCGCCTCTCCCTGTCCACCGGCGATCCTGACAACCTTAGGCCGCAGCTCGATGATCGACTTGGTTGTCGTCTCATCTGATCTGCGGCCGCATGTTTTGGACACTCAGGTGAAGAGAGGGGCTGAGCTGTCCACTGACCACTACCTGGTGGTGAGTCGGCTCCGATGGTGGGGGAGGACGCCGGACAGACCTGGAAGGCCCAAACGTGTTGTGAGGGTCTGCTAGGAACGTCTGGCAGAGTCTCCTGTCCGAAGGAGCTTCAACTCACACCTCCGGCAGAACTTTAAACACGTCCCGGGGGAGGCGGGGGACATTGAGTCCAAGTGGACCATGTTCCGCGCCTCCATTGTCGAGGCGGCTGACCGAAGCTGTGGTGGTTGGTGCCTGTCGCGGCGGCAACCCCCGAACCCACTGGTGGACACCGGCGGTAAGGGATGCTGTCAGGCTGAAGAAGGAGTACTATCAGGTCTTTTTGCCCTGTGGGACCCCTGAAGCAGCTGATAGGTACCGGCAGGCCAAGCGGAGTACGGCTCGGATGGTCACGGAGGCAAAAACTCGGGCGTGGGAGGAGTTTGGAGAGGTCATGGAGAACGACTTCCGTACGGCTTCGAAGCGATTCTGGTCCACCATCCGGCGTCTCAGGGGGGGGAAGCGGTCTGCCACCAAAACTGTTTCCAGTGGGGATGGTGTGCTGCTGACCTCGACGTGGGATGTTTTGGGTCGGTGGATGGAATAATTTGAAGACCTCCTCAAACCCACTGGCACGCCTTCCAATCTGGAAGGAGGGTTTGGGGACTTGGGGTCGGGCTCTCCAATCTCTGGTGCTGAGGTCACAGAGGTCGTTAAAAAGCTCCTCGGTGGCAAGGCTCCGGGGGTGGATGAGATTCGACCGGAGTTCCTCAAGGCTCTGGATGTTGTGGGGCTGTGTTGGTTAACGCGGCTCTGCAATATTGTGTGGACATCGGGGGCAGGTCTCTTGGATTGGCAGACCGGGGTGTGTTCCAACTACAGCGGGATCACACTTCTGAGCCTCCCTGGTAAGGTCTATTCAGCCTGTCTGGAGAGGAGAGTCCGACGGATAGTCGAATCTCCGATCCAGGAGGAACAATGCGGTTTTCGTCCTGGCCGTGGAACACTGGACCGGCTCTACACCCTCAGCAGGGTCCTGGAGGGTGCGTCGGAGTTCGCCCAACCGGTCTACATGTGTTTTGTGGACTTTGAGAAGGCATTCGACCATGTCCCTCGGGGAGCCCTGTGGGGGGTGCTTCGGGAGTATGGGGTACTGGGCCCCTTGATACGGGCTGTTAGGTCCCTGTACGACTGGTGCCAGAGTTTGGTTCGCATTGCCGGCAGTAAGTCGGGCTTGTTTCCGGTGAGAGTTGGACTCCGCCAAGGTTGCCCTTTGTCACCGATCCTGTTCATAACTTTTATGGATGCGATTTCTAGGCGCTGTACCGGTCTGTCGTGGTGAAGAGAGAGCTGAGCCAAAAGGCGAGACTCTTGATTTACCGCTCGATCTACGTTCCTACCTTCATCTATGGTCACGAACTCTGGGTGGTGACCGAAAGAACGACATCACGGATACAAGCGGCTGAAATGAGTTCCCTCCACAGAGTGTCTGGGATCTCCCTTAGAGATAGGGTGAGAAGCTCAGTCATCCGGAAGGGGCTCAGAGTCGAGCCGCTGCTCCTCCACATCGAGAGCAGTCAGTTGAGGTGGCTCGGGCATCTGGTCAGGATGCCTCCTGGACGCCTCCCTGGTGAGGTGTTTGGGGCACGTCCCACAGGGAGGAGGCCCAGGGGAAGACCCAGTACACGCTGGAGGGAATATGTTTCTCGGCTGGCCTGGGAGCGCCTTGGGATTCCTCCCGAGGAGCTGGAACAAGTGGCTGGGGAGAGGGAAGTCTGGGTCTCTTTGCTTGAGGTGCTGCCTCTGCGACCCGACCCTGAATAAGCGGAAGAAAATGGATGGATGGATGGAATAAAATTTTTTAGTTTACAAACAAAACTTTTAGCTTGTCAACAAAATATTTAACCCACTAACTAAATACTTAACTTCAAAATAAATACCTAATAGCAAGCTAAATATTAAATTGGAAGCTACATTTGTTGCTAGAAAGCTAAATTGGCTAGCTAAATATTTAGCTTCAAACTTAACATTTAGCTCAGAGCTAGACCCAGCTTTTATTTTTATATTCCACTTCTGCTTATCGGCATCATTTACATATTAGCTAAATATTTAGCTTCGAAATAAATACTTGATTAGCAAGCTAAATATTGTTTGAAGCTAAATATTTAGCTAGCAAGCTAAACTGGCTAGCTAAATATTTAGCTTCAAACTTAACATTTAGCTCAGAGCTAGACCCAGCTTTTATTTTGATACTCCACTTCTGCTTATCGGCATGAATTTACATATTAGCTAAATATTTAGCTTCAAAATAAATACTTGATTAGCAAGCTAAATATTGTTTGAAGCTAAATATTTAGCTGCTGATTTGAGGTGAAATAAAATACTTTTTGGATAGTTGTCCATCAGCCCCACAGCATGACTCTGCCACTACCGTGATTAAAAATTGGTAGAGGATATTCGGATGTGAAAGCCTTACTTCCGAACGTCTGTCATTGTGGCCAAGATTCAAATTTTAATCTATCCTAAATGTGTAGGCTTTGGTGTTGGAGCTTCTTTCTTTCCCTGAAGATGGTAGACTGATTTTACTTTCCAGAATAACGCCAGCAATTTCCAGTTCAAAGCAGACTTCAGCTTGTTGTTCCTTAACCTCTATAAATGTCTTTTCCTCTAAGGGGCAAACCTGAACAAAATCAGTGTGCCTCAACACGACGATTATTCGAAAATTTCTAAGGTAAACTCAGAAAGTGCAGCAGTGTGTGAGAATTATTGTGTAGAGTGGCTTTGCAGCTTGCAGTACTTTGCATAGAAAAACCTCTCGCCTCCATCCTGCTGCTGGTGTTTCCTTCTCCATTGCAAGACTGAAACGGACTTATTTCTACTAGTTAAAATTCAGCAGATTGGAACAAGGTCAGGTGAACATCCTCCTTCGATGTGGTCGATGACCAGGAGAGTAGCTCAGACAAAAGCTTCTTTGCGGGAGAGTCGTGATCGCCTTCACACTACAAATTTGCCACCATCCAGCTGCCTTTCAGCGAACAACAAGGTCATGCAGACAGTAAGAAGGTATTGATCTGATATAAAGGTGGCTTTAGAGAGGAGAGCAAAGGGAAAATCTCATTGCTTGTTTTTAAACCAACAAAAGCAACAGCTTATATATATATATATATATATATATATATATATATATATATATATATATATATATATATTCAGATATTTTGCTGAACACTGCCCTTGCCATACTTTCCAAAAAGACATAGGAAAGTATGGCAAGCAATTTTTTTTTTCTTTTTTGACTGTATAATATACCTTCTTCGGCGACAAGAACATATGGCTCCACATTACAGTGAAAGCAACAATAAATTAGCCTAGAAAGCTAGACAAACCGTAGCAGTAGCAAAAAATTTGCTCTGCAGGTCGGCCATATGCTCGGCTAAGTGTAGGCCGGGCCAAATACAGCGCTCTATCTTTGTAGTTAGATGTTGGGCGGGCTTAGCACCATGACTTCATAGCTGCGACGACAGAGCAAAACAACAAAGATGGCGGTGGATCAGGAACAGTCTGTTTAAATTTTACACATTTTTCTGACAAAACCGGCAGAAGTCGTTGATGTTGGACGCCATGACTTCCCCATTCTTTTTCTTTTTCTTTGATGGCAGACTGCCCCGTTGACTGATTTCCGTTGCTATGAATACGTCACGTTGCTTTGATTGGTCCTAGCTATGTCCAATTGCGTGCAGAGACAGTTTGAAAGACAACCGTAGATTCCCCCCCTATGGTTGACTTTGTCTTTGGGTCATGGCCAGAATATATATTTATATATACAGGATAGCTTGCCAGGCTAACAATAAATATCTTCTCAAGATGCTTCACGGAGAAATAAAATTAGATTAGATTGTTCCAGATTATGTTGTTCCAGACTCTTCTGCTCTAGTACACCCCCTGGTGGTTTTTGGAGGTTGCAAGTCCCACCTTCAAACAAACCTAGTTTTTGTTTAAAGGGGACATATGCAAATTTCAATATTTAAAAAAAATCCTTTGGTGTTGCAGTTTGGGTCTCTGCTACCCACAAAACCTAAAGTAACTTTTGCCGCAGGTGGAAAATTAGCGTTTTCTCATCAAAATGTGTCTTTAAAATTCACAGACATCATATGTTCAATCAATGGCGCATTTCCAACGGGATCAGAAAATAACTTTTATTGCTCCATTGACTCTCGTTCATTTATTTTGGCACTAGAGGACCCATGGACCGGAAGTAGAAGAGTGTGACTTATGGTGCGTTCACACAGCCCCAAATGACAGCATCAGTTGCGGCAAGATTACATGTAAAGTCTACGGTTGAGTCTGACAGAGGTCCGTCAGAGTCTCGGTGCGTTGGCTCCGTCAACTTTTCAAGCGTTACCTGCGTTTCAAGCGGCAACGTAGCAAACGCAAGCAACGCAGAAGTTCACCTAGCTGAACTTTTGACGGACTTGACGCAGTGCACCAACCAATCAGAGCGTCTCACTGTAGCGACGTCAGCACACGTATCTTGAATGAAGCGGGAGCAGGAAAGAAAAACATTTTCAACAATGGGAGACAAGCTCATTGTAGCCGTCTGCAATCGCAGAGAATCGTATGATCCGTCCTAGTTTTTGTATAAAGACAGGAATGTAAAGGAACTTGCTTGGATGAGGATTGCTGAAGAGATCGGGATGTCGGGTAAGTTATCAAATCTTTTCGCAACGTAATTATTTCCCATTTCGTTACCTAGCGAGAGAGGAAGCCCCGCCCACGCGCTCTTTTTTGCTCAACGTACATGCGTCAAACTAGATGCGTTGGGAGCGTTGCCTGACGCAGTGCGGTGTGAAGCAAGCGTTGCAAGCTTCAACGTACATGCGTCAAACTAGATGCGTTGGGACAAAGTGTGCGGTGTGAACGCGCCATTAGGCTCCCCATATAACCGCCCCACACTTGTTAAACCCCGCCCACAGATTCAAATTAAATGCCATTCTCATGTGTGGCAAACCCACAGCCTAGAAACAAGATGGGTGGGCGCTGTGTGCAACCCCTAAATTTGCATAAAAGGGACAGAGCCCTCTAAATAGCTCATCCTGAAAGGGACTGACATTGTCAAGAATAGAGCTGGTTTGATCTCTTTATGTGAGAGTGATTAACATGTTTTGTTCCGACCATAGACCTTATTATAAGCTATTTCAAAAGAGGCACAGTATGCCCCCTTTAAATCTGAGTTGATCATGTCACAAACTGCCAAACAAACTCCTAAAATGTATTATTTAGAGAGAAAGTTAATGCAGCAGATGTAATGCATAAAACATGTAAATCCCTCTACTTTCTAGCTGCTAATGTATTTTTCATTCCTTTGAAGTGCTTTTAATTAGTCACGTTTACTATTTATGTACACACATTAATGAGGCTGATCTCATTAAATATCCTCCTCAAAATTAAACATTTCTGGGTGTTTTTCCCCTCTAAGAGCATAAAGATTAAACTGATATATATTCCACTTGAAGTCTTCAGAAACATCCTTTTTGACCTGGAATGAAAGTTTTAAGTTCAAAACCACCAAACCAAAGCAACCATTTGGTTATGTTTTTTGCCAGGGTTTGTTTGTTTGTTTGTTAACAACATAACTCAGATAGTTATGGACGGATTATGATGATCAAAATTTCATCAAATTCTGATTTGACTGAGCTGCCTTGGGGGAGATCTGCGCTCTCCGAGTGCTTTTTCTAGCAATCTTGATGTGATTTACATGATTTATTTTGAAACAGGTGTTGTCAAAAAGCTTTGGGATGTGTGGTTTTTATAGCAAACCCAATTATTAGGAGTTTGAGATGCAGAAAAAGTCCACAGCTCTCCTCTGGGGTAGAATGTGGTGGAATGAGCGGTTTTGCATGCTCCCTTGCTGAATTATTGATGATCATCCACCTTCATACAGAGATCATCAGACACCAAAACGAATGTTGTTGGGAGTTTTTTTAATTACAAACGGCGTTCCTCCTGGGTTTGGGGCTCATTTGATTGAACCAGCATTTACTTTACAATCACACACAAAGTACATAACTGTCCAGAATTTGAATATTAGAAATAATCAGTGTTGATTTTGACCAGCCCGTTTTAGTCATAGCTTTTTGACTAAAATGTAGCCTACTTTGTTTTTACTTTCATTTTAGTCATCTGTAGGTGTTTCAGTTTTGGTCAACTAAAATTCTTCTTACTATATTCAGCTTCATTTAAGGTCTTCTTATACTGCCGTGTTAAAATAAACATAATCACAATATAATACTGGAAAATGTTGAATAATGTTGGTTCTGTTTGGTGCTATTTTGATTGAACCAGCATTTACTTTACAATCACACACAAAGTACATAACTGTCCAGAATTTGAATATTAGAAGTAATCAGTGTTGATTTTGACCAGCCCGTTTTTAGTCATAGCCTTTTGACTAAAATGTAGCCTATATTTTTACTTTCATTGTAGTCATCTGTAGGCGTTTCAGTTTTGGTCAACAAAATTTCCCGTAAATTTAATTTAACAAAAATATGAAAGCATGGGCCTAAAGGAAATGCCTGTTTTGGTCCTTTTTACAAAAAATTATACAACTAGAGGAATTAATTACAAACAACTACTTTCTTTAGTCTGGTTTTATTGTTGTCATTCTAGTCTACTTTTATTTGGTTTTTAAAAGTTTAGTCTACAGACGAGGGTTACTTAAATTATTTAGCTATTGTTCATATGAGTTATGTTGTTTATAGTGACTGTTGTGTAACAGTGCTGCCCCCCTGTTACATCAACTCCGTGGTAACGTTGGGTAAGCTGGCTGTTATGCAGCCGCTCACTGGGTGACTGCTGCGGCTTCAATGGTCTCCTCCTCCAGGCTTCGTTTGGTTTGGCGTCACTTTTTCAGCAGTAGAATGGGAGACATGGCCTGCAAAACACAGATGCCAACCCCCGAGACAGCGCTACCTGGCCGAAATGAAAGCATCAACGTCTCCGGTAAGACTGCATCTAGCTAGCTTTCACCAAACTTGACTGTTAGCGGCTTTAACCGCGAACCAGAAATGTTTACGGTGTTTATTTCACGTCATTCCTGCTTGTAAGTAACGTCTGTGGAGTTGTTTTAGAAACGAACAAGTCACAGTTTCAGACAGAAAGACGTTTTTAGTCTGTTAGCACCTGCTACAGTCTACGCATGCGTACCTTGGTCCAGCAGCGCCGATTGTCGCTGTAATACGTAATTTGATCCGCCATATTAGGAAGGGAAAAATCTAGCAGGAAATCGTCCAATTTAATGGGGAAGCTGAGTTTTAACCGGTTTGAGGCCTATATTTGAAACATATATATATATATATATATATATATATATATATATATATATATATATAATTATTGGTAGTCATTTTACTCTGTGCTTTCTACATGTGCTTAATTTAGTTTTACCCATGCATAGTCATTTACCCAATCAGTAGGATGCTTCCCTCTATTCAGAGGTGGGTTAAGTAGCAAAAAAAAAGTACTCAAGTAAAAGTAGCATTACTTAAATATGTTTTACTCAAGTAGATGGTAGATGTAAATAAACAGTCATCAATGTTTTTATTCAACCATGAGTAAAACGTATTTGGAGAAAAAAGGGCTACTTGAGTAACTGATCATAATGGTAGATTTAAATTGTGAAAATTATTAAATCGTGTAGATAAAATATGAAATTATGTGCAAATTCCTGTGGTTTAAAGAACGACATAAAACATAAGTAAAAATTAAAAAACTATATATAAACTAAACATTTCCAAATTGCTCCGGTACTTAAGTAATGTATATATGTTAGAACTTTGGAAACTACTCCTACTGAAAATATAATAATACTAATATTAATAATATTTATTATATATTCAGCTTCATTTAAGGTATTCTGATACTGCCATGTTAAAATAAATGCATTTTCTATTGCACTATCACAATATAATACTGGAAAATGTTGAATAATCCAAAGTTTAATTTGAAAATTTGAATGAATTTATTCAGTGGGAAGAAAAATCAAACTTTTTTTGTGCTTTTTTTTTCACTTTTTAAAAATATTTGTAGTATTTTCCCACTTAAAAAAATCTATTGTAGTGATAGTCTTCTGTTACGCCCGGTGAATCATTGCGACATCTTCAGTTTTGCTTCCTTATCCTGTTTAGAAAAACCAGTGACACATTTTCTGTTTACTAACAGAGGCCGCCATATTTATATTTCAGATGTCCTAGTATGTTCACGGTGCCATGCATTCTAAGAAGGTTCCCAGGGACTCTGGACGAGAAACAGGCCCACAGCATCACCGTTTATCTGCCGGACTCAAGAATGAGTGCAAGGCATCTTAGTGCAAATTCAAACTCTGTTCAATGCCAAACCCAACTGGAGTGTTTGCTACCAAAAAGCTTGAGCTTTGGTATCCAGTAGCCTCTATTTAACATCATCTTTATACCTTAGAGAAACAGAAGGTAATAGATTATAATAGTCACACCCTGACTCCAAAAAAATTGTCCCGGTGTACCAAAGTTATCCCAATGAAAGTTTTAATTTTACGAAAACTTTTTATTCTGAAATTATGCTGCTACAATAAAAGATACAGTTATTCTAAGACTTTCGCCACATCTTCACCAGGGGTGCCAAAAAACACGCCTGGCACCACACGCGTGTGTTTGTGAGATAGGGAGCTTTCTGTGTGCATAAACAGGCCGACGGCAGCAGAAAGTTGGCATGCAGGGCAGCTGGCACCGAACATGCCCCCTCTTCAGTACAAGTGAGGGCGCTGAGCCTTGGCACAGGATGAATAGGTGTGCACTGGCACTGAACAAAGGGCTCAGGACACACAAGCACACACACACACACTCGCTGCCCTTTATGCTGGCCTTCAGTTACAAGCAGCAAACATAAAGGTTGTTGGGTGAATGGAGGGTTGACTCGGCTGTATCTGAGTTCTGTGTTGCCGACACCTGATTAAGTGTCGTGTTGAATGTTTGAGCTTTTTCAAAGAGTCCTTAAAATGCAATTGACAGTGAAGTTGTTGATCTACTTTGGCCGGTTTGGAAGGGGTTGGACTGTGGAAGGAGGATGCGGGAGCGAAGGGGTTAGGAGGGCGGGGGTCTGCAGCGAAACGGCGGTCGGGACGGATGGGAAGGTTCCGGCGGCATGGCAGACTTGCTGGAGCTTCGCCAGAGCTTCTGGGGAACGCTGCCACGGCCGAGAGAGGGGCGAAGAAAGCGTGAGGGAGCGGAGGGGAAAGGAGAAAGCCTGCAGTAGAGAGACTTGGCAGGGCTTCCTTTCTTTTGTCTGTCTGGTTTAGGGCTGCAGCGCCAGAGGAAATCAGGAAACGTCCAGGCATGGTGGTTGTGGTGGTGGACGGGGACGTTTTCAGCATCTGTGACGAAAAAAACAACAAAAAACGTTTTCTCACTGAATCGACTGGAAACTGAACTTCGATGATTTGGGAATCAAAGACAAAAGAAGACATTTTTCACTTTTTGTTTGCTTGTTTTGCTTTTCACAAGTCAGGTTTGGGAACATTGGACGGGACCGGGTGTTGGAGAATAACCGATTTTAATACTGTTGGGTGTTTTCCTAACAATGTTTCCGAGCTGGACATGGATGAACCGCAGCGAGGCCAGTGGGAGGCAGAAGAAGGCCAACCTCGCACCAAGGAAGAGGTTTGTGTGTGTTCACTGGTTTCTGTCGGCGACCAAGCCATGGGGATCATTGCCTGTGTTAAGCGGAAGGTGATCCGACTTTATAAGTGAAAGGCGAGTTGTTCAGGCGCTTAAACGGGATGGGGCTAGAAGAGAGACAGAGCAGGCCAGGCTGCGTCGGGGACACAAGCCGCAAAAGTGGAGATGTCTAGATTTTATGACACCTTCAGACCTTTTAATATAGCTTTATACTATTCAGGTTACAATAGAATTCAGTTCATTTATGCAGCGCCAATTCACAACACGTAATCGCGAGGCACTTTACAAGAACAGTCCTTTCAATTCAATCATACATACATTTAAATCAGTCAAGTTAACTTTCTAAGAAAACCCAGCCGATTGTATCGAGTCATTGGCTTGCAGCATTAACTCCTCCTGGACGAACATGTAGCCATGGTAGACGGTCGCCTGCGTTGTGTCGTCGACTTCATAGCGATTCCTCATACTGAGCGAGCATGTAGCGACAGTGGAGAGGAAAAACTCCCCTTTAACAGGAAGAAACCTCCAGCAGAACCTGGTTCAGTACGAGCGGCCATCTGCCACGACCGTCTGGGGGTTCGAGAAGACAGAGCAGAGACGCAGAAAGTTGATAACAGGAGACGTGGGATGCTCCGTTACTGGGATGCGCCCCGTCCAGCAGGGCATTGCAGCTAAGCAGGATACCAGACCAGGTGTACCTTCTATGGAGAGAAAAACACTGAGAGTAAACAAAGTTAAAGGTGCAATATATAAGAATTTCAGACAACAGTCTTAAATGTCTCAATCATGTTGGAAGGAAGGTTACATTGCAGCAGATAGTTGCACATTTTTATCATTTTAAAAAGCCAGCAGAGGGACGTAGTCACAGTGTACAATCTGTCCCGCCTCCACACTTCCTGGTCTCCAGAGCCAATCACAATTGAGCCCGCAAGGTTGCCAAGTCTTCAACACAAACACTGCGCCGGTATTTGTAACTTGACACTGACCGGGCTCGTGGCTAACGTTGAGCTAACAATGCTAGCAGTAAATTAGAAAGAAAAAAAAAATTAAGTCGGCTCTAAAAATATCTCAAGCTACTTTTTTCAATTACCAACAACTTGATATTGCAGTGAAATGTATTTATCTACTTATGAACTTACTGTGTATGACTCGTCTTCGCTCGACATTATGAATCTTCTGGCGCTGATCTGTAACTTGCAACCCGGCATGAAACTCACTAAGGGGAGGTGGTGAGTGGATGAGAGCGGGGCTCTTTTGTTTTTCTACATGGGCTGCAGTACTCAAATTTCACCTCAAGATTTTATTCTTACATATTGCACAACAGTCGAAATAACAGCATATAATGCAACTGGAGAGTAGTAGAAGAAAAAAGTAGCAGATTGACGAAATGTGGTCTGTCTGTCCTCCAGCAGTCTAAGCCTATAGCAGCATAACTACAGAGATAGCTCAGGATGACCTTAGCCACTCTAACTATAAGCTTGATCAAAAAGGAAAGTTTTAAGCCTGGCCTTAAAAGTAAACAGAGTGTCTGCCTCACGGACTAAAGCTGGGAGCTGGTTCCACAGGAGAGGAGCCTGATAACTAAAAGATCTGCCTCCCATTCTACTTTTAGAAATCCTAGGAACTACAAGTAAACCTGCAGTCTGAGAGCGAAGGGCTCTGTTAGGAACATATGGAACAATTAGATCTCTGATGTATGATGGAGCTTGATTATCAAGGGCTTTATATGTAAGAAGGAGGATCTTAGATTCTATTCTGGATTTAACAGGGAGCCAGAGAAGGGAAGCTAAAACAGGAGAAATGTGATCTCTCTCTTTAATATTCATCAGAACTCTTGTGCTAGTATATGTGCTGTTGAAAATACGAAAATAAAGTTAAATCTGGTTTCAGAGTTGTCCAAGGAAAGGAGCTCTTCTAAGGTGTTTCTCATGGCCTTTTGTAGACCATAATTTAAATATAAGAGGTGCATGTGATGATTTGCATGATATTGATGTGGTAACTTTTTGACAGAGCAGGCAGTCTGACATGTATATTCATGTTTTGCTAGCCTTAAAATAAAGTTAGCTTGGTTCAAAAACCTTACTGAATACAGCTCAGAGGTCCATTTACCTTCCTCTCGGTTGTGTTGCGCACTAAGGGCCTTTTCACGTTTCTACTGTCGGACTGTCATGGCTCTCTTCTTGTTCACAATTGCACCAGTTTAGCTGAACACACCCTGTGCGGCATACATCCGGCAGACGAGATCAGACAACACAGGATTTTAGTAACGTTTCTAAGGGATAAAAAATCCTCTTATTTGGTTTTGCAATGAGATGTTTTTTCATTAATCCCAATTTTTGTTTCGTAAAGAACCTGTAATCAATCTGTAACGCTAAAGTCAAGGTTTTTCTAGTTTATATATTGCAGTTTTTAATATGTAGTTTTTACTGAGTATTTTAGATCTTGAATTTGAGCTGATGAGATGCAGTCCAGACTCCTTGAACGGTAAAATAACCCTTTTACATCAACGGAAAACTCCCAATTATTATTGTTTAATTTTTGGCTAATGGTTACGGTTTTCTTCCAGTGCCTGCAAATTGTTTGTATCTTGTCAAAGACTCTGTCTAAAATATAACAGGGGTTTACTTTATTTTTACCATGATTGATTTTAATGTTGCGATCCATTTGTAGTCCGAACTCGGATTTTCCTGCTTCCGAGTTAGTAAAATCAACTGGCGCACCCCCTCAAAGTCGAATATCCCGCTTGGAAAGTGAGAGATTTTTTTCTCGTGCCAATATCGAGTTTCAGTATGGCCGCTCCTGTTTTATTTTACAAGATGCACTACTAAGAGTGCGTCTGTGTATTCGCACAATCCATTGAACTGCTTGCGAGTGCTGACTAGCCGTAGTGGCAGAGTGATCTGAAGCATTTAACATGAAACATCCGCAGACCGCGCGGTAAAATCAGACCCTACAGAAAATAGAAAAAATTGGATACAGGCTTATAGGTCCACCCACTGTGAGCTGACAAGGTGTCAGTATGCTCATCAGGAGATGTTTGAGTCATAAATGTTCAAATAAAAAGGCTATTGTTACGTTTATTTTGGGGAAAAAGTTGCATATAGCCTCTTTAAATACTTTGTAAAGTAACCTTGGTTTGCAATGGCAGAGGTCAAACGTTTCCTGTAGGTCTTCACCAGGTTTGCACACACTAGCTGGTATTTTGGCCCATTCTTCCATGCAGATCTTCTCTAGAGCTGGGATGTTTTGGGGCTGTCGCTAGGCAACATAGACTTTCAACTCCCTCCACAGATTCTCTATTGGATTGAGGTCTGGAGACGGGCTAGGCCACTCCAGAACCTTGAAATGCTTTTTACGTAGCCACTCCTTCGTTGCCTAGGCGATGTGTTTGGGATCATTGTCATGCTGGAAAATCCAACCTTGTTCCATCTTCAATGCTCTCACTGATGGAAGGAGCTTTTTGCCCAAAATCTCACGATACATGGCCCCATTCATCCTTTCCTTAATACGGATCAGTCGTCCTGTCCCCTTTGCAGAAAAACAGCCCCAAAGCATAATGTTTCCACCCCCATGCTTCACAGTGGGTATGGTGATCTTGGGATGCAACTCACCATTCTTCGCCCTCCAAACACAGCGAGTGGCGTTTATACCAAAGAGTTTTATTTCAAATTCATCTGACCAAATGAGATTATCCCAATCCCTTTGATCATCCACATGGTCAAACTTTAGGGCCTGGACATGTGCTGGCTAAAGCAGGGGGACCTTTCAAGCGCTTCAGGATTTTAATCCATGACGACGTAGTGTGTTACTAATAGTAACCTTTGTTACTGTGATCCCAGCTCTCTTCAGGTCATTGACCAGTTCCCCCCGTGTAGTTCTGGGCTGTTTAATCACCGTTCTCAAGATCATGTGTACCTCACGAAGGTGAGCTCTTGTATGGAGCCCCAGGTCGAGGGAGATTGTCAGAGATCTTGTATTTATTTAATCAACACCAACAGTTAATCTATTCTTACCAAACTGCTTGCCTATTGTAGATCGGCTCATCTCAGTCTTGTGCAGGTCTACTATCTTGTCCCTAGTGTCCTTGGACGGCTCTCTGGTCCTGGCCATGGTGGAGGTTGGAGTCTGACTGTTCAAAGGTGTGAACAGGTGACTTTTATACAGATGGAGGATAGAAGAGCTTCTTAAAGAAGAAGTAACAGGTCTGTGAGGGACAGAATTCTTGCTTGTTTGTAGGTTCTAAATACTTATTTTCTGCACCTTCATACTAATACATTCTTTTAAAAATACATATGATGTACGTATGATGAAAATTACAGACATCTCTCATCTTTTTAAGTAGGACAACTTGCACAATCGGTGGCTGCCATATACTTTTTTGCCCCACTGTAGGATTAGTCCAAGTTGAGTCGCTAGGTCAGAGTCCCAAAAAGAATCTTACTGGTCAAGTCATTATCACTTGAGAGCAAGTCAAAAATAACAGAGCAGAGTCTACATTTTAAGACTAGAATAATGGCCGCCATACATGGTTTTCTTTATATTAAAATAAATTGTACTCAATGCCCCCATGCTATCACAAAGCTAACACAGTAAGTAGCATGTGCAAAATTATAAAACATGCTTAAAATAAACATGAAGACAATAATTGTGATGTCACCCATACACTTATAAAGGCTTTGAGAAGTTATAAAATTTGTCCACTAATCTGACCTAATATGACAACCTAACATTAGCATCGGCTACATGCTAATTCCAACAATCGCAATTTAGCATGTCAGAGTCCAAGTCCTAATGTTGCAAGTCCAAGTGCAAGTCATCGGTGTGCTGCTCGACTCAATTCACAAGTTCCTTAGACGCGACTTGAGTCAGGACTTGAGTACTCCATTCCTGCTCACCACTCACTGTTTGCTTTGGTAGCCTCTAAGGCTCTCGCTTCACTCTGGTTTATGTTCTAGATGAGGCAGCTTGTTACCAATTGAACCACTGGCCCACCCATTGCTTGTCTCTAAAATAAGTGATGTGCTCCTGTTCTGTTCTGAATTGTGCATGTACGTCAGAGGTTGCGCTAGATGTTTCTGTTGTCCGTCTTTTTGACCGATGGGGTCAAAAACATCCGGTGCTATTCTATTTTTACTCGTCAATTTTTAAAATAACGTATTCAGAAGTATTTATTTATTGATTTATTTTAAATAATCAATCCAAACAAGCTGAACAGAACTACATAAAAAAAATGAAATTGAACTATTGCACTTAAAAGACTAACATTCTCACAACTCTCTCCTGCTCCACATGGAACTGAAATGCTCACCCATTTTTGCGTAAACAAATAGTGGGCTTCCTTTAGAGGTTATTGTCTTGAGGTTTTGGATTTTTGCGTTGGACGGATGACTTCTCATGGGGGTTTAGATGTTGTTCTGGAGACTGAATCCCCTCTGGAATTACAAGCGCCACTTTAGCCAAAGTTTTGAAATCAAGGAACGTTTCTCCAACTGAAGTGATCAGAAGTCGAAAAGACTCCCTGAGCAAGCCGCCTCCTGACCTGCAAGTTATCGTTTCAGCGAAAGGAAATCCCACAGCAGGCACCGGTGGTTGGCTTTTGAGAGTAACGCCTCAGTAACTCTTCAACGCGCTGTCGGCTCTCAGTTAAAGAAATGCATTTAGTATAGTGTCCAGGTCTGGGATAATGCTCAGTTGCTCTCACGGGGATCTTTCTTCTTGACTGATTTAGGTACCTCTACTCTGTGCGTAAAGTTAAAAATGTCTGCGCATTTACACCAAGTGGTCAGGGATATGAACACTAATCTGTAAAAAATAACCGACGGCTGTCAGATTTTTCCATCACTGTTTAAAAAAACGGTCAATATGGAAAATATTTAGTTAACGCCATTCCTGATGTACGTATAGTGGGATCAGGGGTGTGAAAGTCGCAGTGCTGTTCTGCATCACGACCCGGTAACATACTTTGTCATTGCTTGACTATTTTGTTTCCATATTAAAGGTTCAGCTGATTATACGGTGAATTTAGGGTCAGATAATTGTCAGCCGAATTGATGAAGAAGGAGGTCAGGTGCCAACAGTTCAAGCATTCAGCATGCACAGACGAGTGAAGCGTCTCCATGGCGTTGCATTAGATTAACTCATGTTATAACTGGGTATTTGCTGCAGTATTTGAGTCACAGTTGCACTAATTCTGTTGCAGCGCCAAGGTACAGTATGAATGGCAGGAGTTTTAATACATGTCCATAATGGTGCCTCCCCACCTTTATGTGCAGACGGACCCATGACTAATGAAGAAGTGGCTGTCCCCTTCATCACAGTTTGATGCAGATGTTCAAACATCTGGTTGCTGGTGCACAAGAGTCCTTTCATTAGCTGGTGTACCTGTGGGCAGCGTTAGGCTTGTTTTGGTGTAATTTTCACTGTACTATAGGCTGGCATGATATCAGAGTGATTTCGGTCTAGTTTTGGCATAAGAAAAACAAAAAGTAGATTCCTGACAGGTCACAGGGTGAAATCTGAAGGCAGCAACTCGATGAAGCCAGACGTTTTCCTGTTTCCACATGAACAACCCACAGCAGCTACATCTGCATTCAATCGAGGCTGTCAAGCGTACAGCATCATAGTTGTTGATGCCATTTCTTAATTTGTTTTCACCGCTTGTATCATTAAACATTTGCTTGTTAATGAAAATCCGCTGATTTGCCTGAATGTCTGGAATCAGATCGGATTCCCTGTTTTTTTTCTTCTTCGTTTTTTTCCCTGTTGTGTCAACCTGAATCAGTCATGACAGTCACATTTCTTGTACATGTTAAGTATCTTCAGTCTTATCAGGCTGTTGCTTCCTTTCTCAGTCCGTCTGCATTCATCACTGCCGTTTCCACAACAACACAGATGGATTCTTGTGGACAAATGAGCCTCTCTTTGTGCAAGATTTCATCAGCGCGGCTCGTTGTTGTCGACGCTGCCCTGATAACCTTGACAGGAAAAATGACAAGTGTTTAGGGGTGAATGTGAGAGGCATAATGGATGAGGACAGCCTGCAGATTGGCACAGACAGAGGGGAAAAAAAGATAAAGAGAAGCAAAAAAGACTCAGGCTGCAAGGTCAGTCGTTAATGAGGTGTTTAATGTTGGGATAATAATTTCATTTATGAAGATCTTAAATGTTGAAAGTTGAATATTTTCCTGGGTCTAAACTTTCCACATGATGACATGAAGCCACATTTCAATGGAAGACACTCAATTCGCTATTTAGTGCTCGAAACCTTTGTAGTTCTATGAAGTATTTTTTAGCGATCAATATCTTACCTGAAAAAGGTAACAGTCAGAGTAATGTTGAAAAATCAGGAAGAAATTGATGTGGAGGCGTAAGGCTAATAATTACTATAATTATAATTGATAGTTACTAATGTGTTGATCATCACATTTTACTTAGATAACATCTTTTATAGAATTTTAAAACCATAAATGGTTAGAAAAAGGTTGAAAGATTTCTGTATGTTGGTATAAATTAGGCTAATTATATTAGACATGAAGCACAATTTTAACAGTATAAATACCATCAACTTTCCACCTTATATCTACAAGGAAACTGAAGAATGAATTAATAAATTAGTAAATAAAAATAAAAATTATTAAAGTATATATTTCTAAAATTAATGACAGAAAAACATAACCAAACATAATCTAAATTTTTAGTTTCAGGTTTTCCTCTTTAATGTCTGGTCAAATGATACCAGAGACCATGATGCACGACGTTTTTTAACAAATTTTTTTTTTCACATTCTGTCTCTCACAGTTGAATGATGAAAATATATGAAATATGATGAAAATAAGAGACCTCTCATCTTTGTTAGTGGGAAAACTTGCACAATCGGTGGCTGCCAAACACTTTTTTGCCCCACTGTATATGTAGTTTCTAAAGACCTTTACAAAAGTCTAAAGCCAGTGTCCACACCCCACAGGTAGTCAGCCGTTTTCTGCCTTTTGAACACTTTGTAATGCAGATTTTATCATCAGGCTCAGAGGAAGCGTTGAGGTAGTGTTCAGGCGGGGCTGCATTATTCCCACAGGCCGGAGCGGCGCCAAGCTACGAGGGCCGTTCGAGGCTGCTTGCAGCTTTAATTTTATTTTTTATTTTTTTTAAATTGTGTCAAATCTCCAGTCAGTTCAATACTTTGAACTTTTTAAAGTTACAGAACATGATAAAATCCGATTAATTTCAGATATCGAATGGAAGGGATTCCAGAAAAAGGGTTACTTGTTTAATGCTGATCAAAGTAAAAATAAAAGTATAAAATAAAATGTATTAACTAATGAGAGAAATTGAATAAATACAAAGAAATTCAAATAAACAAAAATAGACAAGTGCATGAGGGAAAAAAAATCTCTAAAAAGCTAAAATTGTATTATAGAAAGCAGCAGCCCTAACTAAAAGGTGCATAAAATCTATAATACAAATGTATTTAGTTTAAATTATTCTTAAACTCAAAATAAAATTTACTCGGTAATTTTAAAGACGACTGAGAGGCAAACATCACTTGTTTTGAGTTTACTTTTAAAAACCGAAGGAACTTCCAGGCTTTAGGAAGCGGTTCCTTGAGGACCAGAAGATCTGATCATTCTGGGCTCAAACAATGAAAATGTATCTGATAAATTGCATGGACTAAAAATATCGAAAGCTTTGTAAACAGGAAAATGATCTCAATGAAGTAGATGGAACAGAACCTATTAACACTCAGTTATGTGCAGATATTTATAAACATTTAACTGCATTTGTTCTAGATTATATAGTTGTGTTTTTCTCTGTATATTGTAACAAACGAAGATTAAAAAAATTAGGCGCTCTTTATTTCTGTGTAAGTAAGCAACATGCAAAATCAGTATTTTTAGGATTTATTCCTTTTTTTGTCCCATTCTGAGCTCTGGTTTGTGGAATAACCCAAATGTATGTTGTGCACATTTAATTTTAACAGTTAAAAGGGCAGAAATAGCCTTTTCTCAAAGGAATACATAATGACGTGGATTACAGTAACAGACACACAGTTATTTATAGATGCTGTTCAGTGTATCATAAATTTATTGTCGCCGTTGAGATTCTCTCCTCGCGTTTGCTATAAACAATCACATTTCATGTGTGAGTTGCAGCCTCTACGGTCAAATATTCCACATGCATCACGGCCCTTGTCTCGCTGCAGCAGTCAACATTTTCCACAGCATCCACTTACAGAAAGTGTGAATGCAAAAAGCCATTACTATAACACATAGAGGTCTGAAAGGGTCCAATCAGTCTGCCAGTGCAAAGTGCATTAAGTCAGATTCTCTGCACTGCACACTGTCTCACGACTAATGGCTGTGAGCAATCGATTGAGTCGAACCCTTAGGGAAGCGCTCTCTCTCTCTCTCTCTCTCTCTCTCTCTCTCTCTCTCTCTCTCACACACACACGCTACAGAAAGGCCCTGTGGAGGCTTATTAACCCCCACCTCCACTCTAACTACACTCACAGCTGTCAGTCAGCTGTTACAGGGTTTAAGGAAGATGTAGAACAGCAAAACGGGGAAGATCTTAACGATTGGTGCTGGTAATAATTCAGTGAATACACAAGAAAAACATTTTCATGGTTCTAAACCTCCATATAGTTGGTAACCCCTCCTTTATGTGAGCAGATTTTAAATGGGACATATTATCACCACCCTTTTTACACAAGTTATTATAGGTCTATGGTCTGTACAAAACATGTTTTTAAAGTGCTTTGCACAAAATCACTCTCTCATAAAACCCTCCCACCAGCTCAATTCTTGACTATTTCTGTCAATCTGTTTAGAGGGCTCTGTCACTTTTATGCAAATTAGTAGTCACAGACCACACCCACCCATCTTGTTACTAGGCAGCGGGTTTGCCACACATGAGAATGGCATGGAATTGGAATTGGTGGGCGGGGTTTAACAGGTGAGTGGCGGTTATATGCAAATTCTGCTTATTGTGACATCACAATAAGGCACTTTTTAATACGCTTGTAGAAGCACAAGATTTCTGACAGCAAAAGCTTTCAAAGAAAAACTGCTTGAATGTTTTTTTTCTTCATGTATATCTTGTATAGAATCTCTTCTGCTTCATGTATTTCTCCTACAACAATGAAGTCATCCAATTCACTAAAACCATCCTGGTTGTCCTCCACAATAGACATTCATAAAAGCACTGTTATTTCAAAAGATAAATCATTCAGCTGTTTTCACAAGTCAAAATATTGTTATTTACATGTTAATTAACAAGAATATATTTAATTATCATGATAAAAATAGCAAAAGAGGAAGATTATTTGACGTATCTCTCATCTTTTCATAAAATGTGGTTGCTGGTAAGCCAGCCATTTTGGTGGAGGAAAACAGGGGACTTTCCAGCATGTAAACCTATCAAATGACACATCACTGGAGGAAGCCCAGGATGTCCTCTAAAACAGGGATTCTCAACCTTTTGCAAGCTGGGCCCCCCAAAGCTGGTTCATTGCAGTTGGGGCTCCAACCCCCCCCCCCCCACACACACACACTCCACATCACCTTGGATAGATAGATAGCCCGCCCTAGGCTATTATTTTTAGGCCCACATTATTATTATTACTATTATCATCATCATCATCAGTAGGCCTATTATCATTACTAGGCTATTGCTATAATTGGGAATTGGCACCAGACCTCTGCTACTAATTTATCCTTTATTATTATTATTGTTATTTTTACTAGGCCTAATAGTAGGCATCATCTGCAATATTTACAGAAGCTTGCAGGTAGGTGATGTTGATGTGAGACCTGAGCCTGCTTTGCCTCGCAAAGAGCCTCAATTCTTGGCTCAATGTCTGATAAACATGGCCTCAAATCGTCCACGATTTGTGCACGATTGCAGTATTTTGTTTTGAGTGCAGTCATTTATGAGAATCCTGCCTCACACAAATATGTCGACGTGAATCTTCAAGGCGACTTCACAGAGTTGAGGGTATTCCTGTCACTCTTCAGCTCAATAAGCTACTCCTGCATATCAATCGGGTGACCATATTTTGATTTCCAAAAAAAGAGGACACCTGGCACAGTACTGAAACACTTTCAGGATTTGGCCAAGACTTTTGATTTGAACATATTTAAAGTGCATTCTCAATTTGGTTAGAAAAGATTAGTTAGTTCACAAGTAAAAATTATTTTATAATCTCTGGAAATTAATTATAATAGAAATAGTTACTCTTCTGAATTAAAAAAAAAGTTACCAGCAACAATATTAGTTTACTTTTGAAATTGCACTGGACAAAAACTGAAGAAAAATCTGAAATTATCTTCTGAGAAAACAAGTATTATTTTATTTTCACTGTAATAAAAGTAAACAGCTGCAGACTCAAAAACACAATAAAAAAGTGCTTAGTCTGTTTAGTTTGCATCTTCATCCTCCACAGTCAGTTTATAGATGAACTCTCACTTTGCTCAGGCTTTTTATAGTTTTTGTGTCCATGTGATCTTTGGGATATTTGCCACTTTTGTCACACAGAAACACACATGCCAGCTATGTGAATGCTGCACTACTCCGCCACCCATTTGTTGCGACTTGACAGTAATCTTTTGTTCGTGTTTTTATTTTTTATTGGTTTTATTGGTTCGTGCATAAAGCTTGTGCTCTTGTAAACAGCAGTAACTCGGCGCGGCCCAGCGCTGCACAATTGCGTTGCGCAGTGCAGGAAAACGCGGTGCGGTGCAGTGCAACTCAGCTCAGAGCAGTGCTGTGCACAGCTTGCTGTCTGTGGCGTCAATAAACGGATCAGAACCAGCTCGGGAGGACGTTACATGAGAGAAAGGCTGTCATACTGCATGCCTCACACCAGTCAGTTTAAGTATGGTCCAATGAAAACAATAAAAACCCGGACATTTTCATCAGTCTATAAATCCCCCCCGGATGATCCGGACAGCACATGAACAGTGGACATGTCCGGGGAAAATAGGACGGTTGGTCACCCTAAATAAACTCGTTTGCTGTGCACACAAACGGATCTCGAACCCACGCAAAAGAGCGATAATACTCTTTAAAGTAAGTCGCAAATAGTTTTTTCATTGCTGACAGGTGCTCAGACGCTGATTGAGAGGAGAAATCGTGTGACATGTCTGCATCAGTGATAAAGTCTACAAGGCTGGGGTTCTCTGACTGATGCGGCCATAGAGGTCTAGTTTTACTGTGAAGGCGTGCACTTTGTCTGCAAAGAGCAAAATATGAGTTTTGCGGCCTTGCAAAGACAGTTTAAGGACATTCAAGCGGTCAAATATAGATCAAATAGGACAGAGACACAAGACACATACAGTGTCATCCAGATGCTTCACCAGATCTGATTTGATTTATGTCTAAAACCACTTCACCTCCTCTCGCAGCTCATACAACCGCTGTAACACCCGCCCCCCCGGAGAACCAGAGAACTTCAGTGTGACTCGCTGAAACCGCTTATCACCTGCATTTGCGCTCATGATCGATAAACAAATAAAATTTGTTCAAAACATCTTTTTTTTGAATCAGTCCAAACACATTTTAATTTCTATTCAGGAGTTATTTATATACAAAACTAGAACTTTTTATGACAGTAGTTTAATAATTAAAAAAACTGCTAATTTTCTTTTTCAGTTTTTTTTCCTCCCATCCTGTAGCCTACTGGCGTGGGCGCGCCCCACCGGTTGAGAATCACTGCTCTAAAAAGTACTGTAGGGCTTAATAGGATAATTCAAAATAGTAAAAGAAGATAAAGGTGAACAAAATGTCCACTATAAAGGACATAAATGAATGTGCCTGGTCTCAGGAGGACAGAGGGAAAAAGTTACATTTGCAAAATATGTCCACTTTAATAAATTATTTTGAACCTTTCTGATCTTTTGTATATAGACTGATTTACGAACTGAAATTCGTTGTCCGTACCCGCTTATTCTCGGGGGGGAGCTAGGGGGCTGGTACCTGTCTCCAGTGGTCATTGGGTACATCCTGGAGAGGTCAGCAGTTCTTCACAGGGCAACACAGCCATGCACACACTCACTCACTCATGCCTAAGGACCAGTGAAGTATCCAATTAAACTAACAGTCATGGTTTTTGATTCTGGGAGGAAGCCGGAGTACCTGGAGGGAACCCGAATGTGCACGGGGAGAACCTGCAAACTTCATGCAGAAAGGCCCCATTCCAGGATTTGAACCCAGGACCCTCTTGCTTCAAGGCAACAGTGCTACTAATTGCTCCACTGTGCAGTAGCTACCATATTTACACTTTCATTATTATTATTATTTTTTTGCTTTACATCACCTTTTCATTTTCACTTATTTGCAAAGTTAGCCTTTCAAGGCTTCCACTTAAACCAAATAGATCAAATAATCTCGATGGCTCCCATGTGGAGGCCACACATGAAGGTGAATACAAGGCCAACCCCGAAATTTTCTTGTGATAATTTCAGTTTCAGAATGAACTTTATTGGCCAAGGTTGAGTATAAATATATCAACTTTAGATGAAATAAAATAAGGATAAAAGAACAATATGTACATGTATTTGCAACCATTTTGTATATTAAAAAATCGCTTTTTTTCACAGTAGAGTAGCTGACGACACTGTAAGTTGTTTATTGTTTTCATCAGGAAGACAGCCTGGGGGAAGAAACTATCTCTGTATTGCCGACCTGAAGGTAAAAGTTTAAACGGTTTGTGTCCAGAATGTGTGGGGTCTTCAGAGATGTTAGTTGCCCTTTTCGTCACCTTAGACCTGTACAAGTCTTGGACGGAGGTCAGTCCTGATGATCCTCACTGCAGACCTATTGCTGCCGAAAGTCCAGTCTCTGCTAGGCCTTCTACCAAGCAGTGCCTATGTGTGAGAACCATCTGAGGTCCAGAAAAAGCTTGGTTCCTAGAAACTTCTTAAGCCTGGATTATACTTCTCCGTCAGCAAGTTTGCACTCACAGCAAGACGTATTGACGGAGACGTTTTCCGTTTATACCTCTCCGTCGGTGTGTAAGTGTTGCAAACCAATTCTCTGCCAGGACAACAGGGGGGGCCAGACCTTTTCTGGCGGGTCTGCCGGCTATTGCAGTGACGTCTCTGGTCGATGACGACATTTACTTCAGCCTGTAAACGCATATCCACTCCAGGAGCAATGGCTGACAGCGAATTTTGATTGAGCTGGAACTACTTGATCTCGAGGAAAGAAAATGGCGCTGTTTACAAATTTAAAGCAAGTAGCTTCAAGCCAGAAATGATGGCTGTTATTGAGCTGACCAGTCACAGGCGTGCGCTCTCCGTTTTGTTTGACGGACAGTAAACTGGGCTCTATTCCGTGCGTCACGGAGAGACCTTGCGTCGATGGATAACGGTGTTGCGTCTATCCGTTCCGACGTAGACGGAGAAGTATAAACTAGGCTTTAGTTTACCTTCATGGTTCAACAGCAACTTTCTCTCTGGGTTTATCATCACTTTCAGTGTTGTTGAGGAACTTTTGGCCTATTCTTCTTCCCAACGTTGATTTAGGTTATTGAGGTTTGCAGACATTTTTTTCTAAACAGCTCCCTTAAGCTCCCACTGCAGCATTTAAATTTGATTTAGGTCTAGACCTTGACTGGGCCATTGCAACAATTCTTTCCTTTTTTATCCTTTCTGTGTTAGATTTGCTGCTGTGCTTGAAGTCATTGTTCTGTCGGCAACCCACCTTCAGCTGTCGGACACATTACCTCACATCTGACTCAGGAATACTTTGGCGCACAGAGGAGTTGATGATCGACTCAGAGACTGAAAGATACCCAGGCTTCAAAACGAGTCCAAACTGGTGCGGTTGACAGTTGCTATGAGAATATACGGGTTTGTGATGTTAGGTTCGCTATTTTGCCTGTTTCCATTGGAAGTTTTGCATTTCTCTATTTATGCTGTCACAAATCTTAATGATCAACATGCTCACTGAGGCATATTAAGCTTCAGGTAGGGCTCCCGGGTTTGCAATTTCTCTAATTTTAGGGCTAAATTAGTTGGGGCATCCTCAATTGGCAGCTGTGTTACATGTTTTCGACTTGTGAATGGCAGAGGAATTTAGCTGGAGGGGTTGTGGCTTATTTTGCAGTAGGGACAGTTAACAACCTGTTTATTTAACCCCTTCACGTTGTTATGTCCCATTGGTGGTTTGTTACATACCTCCAGGTCACATCTCTCTTACCTTCTCTTTAAGACACCCTTTCTATGTACATATACATATTATACATCATTGGAAAGCTGAGATTCTTGAGATTCCAATGATGTATGCCATTTAAGAATACAATCGTAAATGTAAACTGTAAACGCTTTTGTCAAACTACCTAGAAAGGAAGGTATTGTGCAACTCTCCGTCCGAAGCCTTCATATCAATGACAGAACAGAGCCATCTCAAACTAAAATTTTTATTTTTATGCAAGGATCCAATGAATGTCTTCCAATCAAATACACAAGTCCTACGTCCCCAATGGAACATAATCTGTCGCTCAAAACCTTGATAATCCCCTTCCTTGTGTGTATTTCTCACAAAGTTTTCATCATACTTACCGTTAGCATGCTTATATCAGCCCTTCTTCTTTGTATTTATTGGCAGCTGGCCAGCAACATATTGGTGCATCACTGCCACCAACTGGTATGAAGTGTGGAGAATGTCACTCAAGGTTGCATTTGGCTCTCTAAGACTGGTGATGTATTAGCATCGTCCTTGCTTGTGCTAGCTTTGCGCTTGTTTTCATTAAGGCAAGCTCTAATGTACATTTTGGTATACAACCGTATCAAAGTATCTTTACTGCCACCTAAAGTCTTGATTTATAGCATACAGCACTCTCTGCTGCTCGTCTTGGATCAAAAGATTGCATGGTTAGAACTTCATTTACACTGGTGGTAATCTGTCTTGGGCGGGCCGATACCTGGCCTGTTGAATGATCTGTCTCCCTGTAGAATAAACGACTTTAAATCACTTGTAAAAAGCCTGCTTCTCTAAGGTCATTGCCTGTCTTTCATTCTTGGTATTGTGTTAACCCACAAATTTGGTCTCCAGAAGTTTGTACAGAAACCTACTTTTTATGTTGTCCCAATACTTATAAAATATAAAGAATGGCAGCTTAATGTCCATTGATAACTTGCCTTGTTTCCATTATGCAGGCTCAGATTGTAATGCCTGCAAATGAATGTTTTTAATTGCCATCTAGTCATGCGAATTGCATAAATCACCAAGCTGAAGATGAGTTACCTAAACGGAATATTAGAATTTTTCTGGCTATTGAATTCCTGTGTGAAATATTTCCTTGGTGCAACTGCAATTTAATATTTTGCCTGCCTTATTTACATAAATTGGCTTGCTGCAACCCTTGTCCCCAGTGTGTGGCAAAAACACTTCCTTGACTTTTTCCTATACGCTGCCATGCGAACGCAGAATGATGGCAGACACACAGCAAATAAGGATAACACTGATGGCTGTCATGACGGGCTGTAATAAAAACAAAGACAGCAATCAGAGCAGCTGATTGAGAAGCTCAGACTGAATGCAGGAGAGGGAAAAAAAAAGACAAGGGGGGGGGGGGGGGTAAATGGAGGATGATGGGAAAGTGAGGAGCAGGAGAGAGACGGAGAAACCAGGCAATCAGAGACAGACGCAGGCAGAGGAGAAGGTGGGGGGAGGTAACTTTGTAGATTTAATTGCAGCACGGTGTAGGCAATCTTGTATGTATGTGTGTGTGTGTGTGTGTAGACTCCCCAATCTCCCCCTAGCCAGACATTAACTGCAGTGCTTCATTTATCACTGTCAACTCTGGAGCTCCAGTGGGAAGGTGAAGAGAGGCTCTTGAACATTCAGCACAGGTTTCAGCTCTTCTTCTGGGGTCCGCCTGGCTCCTGCTTGTCTCCGGGTCACTGTACAAACCAAGATGTTTTGGTAACAAAGAGGGACATGTACAAGACTGTAACCTGTTAGCATGGCATTATAATGTGCCACTGTCTCCTTGACTGTTAGCTTGTCTTGAGCGGCCTTTCTGAACCGAACCAGTGTTCTGTCGGTGTGGCATACCCTGTCAGAATAGCATACAGAAGGTTGATTTTTATAGCGCCATCTTTCAGCTTATACTACTTTATCGAAACACCATACCTAATGTTTGTGACGGGGTCTGGGTATGCTGTTTTGATGAGTCTTGCTTCATAGAAAATACTGTTTATAAAGACAGGTGCTGTTTTGATAGCCTCTTTTGTAACAGAAAATACAGTTAATAAACGGGTATGCTGTTTTCTTGAGGCGTTCATGGCAAGTCTGAACCCAGGAGAAGTTGGTCTGATCCCGGAAAAGAGGCGCATAAACCGCTTACGCCTTTGAAAAGATCCAAATGCTCATCTTGTAAATTTAAGACCTTTATCTTTTAGGATTGACATTTACTCTCGGACATAACTAATTAAAAATCTCCGCGGAATATTTTTTCTTGGTTTTTTTGTAACCTTAAAATTTCTGAAAATATACATTTCTGAGTTTTCTCTCGCAAATTTATTACTTTTTGACATCAGAGAATTTCCGAGTTCGTTCTTGAAAATACCGCTTACCGTTTGTAGTCTGAGGTATGCTGAAATTATGGTTTGATTTCTAACGCATGCACAACTCTGCAAGTTTCACTGCTGTGCATGTGCATTACCCGAAGGTACAGTACTGTGAAAAAGTTTTAGGCAGGTGTGAAAAAATGCTGTAAACAAAGAATGCTTTCAGAAATATAAATTATTGTTTTTTTTTTATCAATTTACAAAATGCAAGTGAGCAAACAAAAGAAAAATCTAAATCAAATCATGATCTACAATTTGTGTATGAAAAGCGCTTGATAAATAAAGTTTGATTTGATTTGAAATCAATATTTGGTGCAACTACAGTTTGCCCTCAAACCAGTATCAATTCTTATAGGTACACTTGCACAAAGTCAGGGATTTTGTAGGATTACAGTGAGGGGTATGATCAACCATTTGTATCAAACAGGTGCTAATGATCATCAATGTCACACGTAGGTTGAAACACACTCATTAACTGAAACAGAAACAGCTGTGTAGGAGGCTTAAAACTGGGTGAGTAACAGCCAAACTCTGCTGAGGATGTGGAAGATAGTTTCATGTCATGGCAAGATTGAGAACAGCAAGACACAAGGTAGTTATAATGCACCAGCAAGGTCTCTCCCATCATGCAATACCATCAGGGAGGCACATGATTGGCCCCAAATTTATTCTGCAGCAGGACAACAACCCCAAACATACCGCCAAAGTCATTAAGAATTATCTTCAGTGTAAAGAAGAACAAGAAGTCCTGGAGGTGATGGTGTAGGGTGGTCACACCAAAATATTGATTTGATTTAGATTTCTCTTTTTAGATTTAGATTCTCTGCTTTTTGATTAAAATAAATGATTAACACTTCTGGTTCTGAAAGCAATCTTTGTTTAGAGCATTTTTTCACACCTGCCTAAAACCTTTGCACGGTACTGTATAGGGATGTAAGAAAATATCAATACACCAGTATAATGTGAAATTTTATGTCACAATATTGTATCGATATTCAAAAGCAATGTATTGATTTATTATTGTTAATTTTAGAATTTGAATGGAACCATTAATGATGACAGTAATTTTTGAAGTGAAATTAAAAGTATGACTGGTAGTTGGTGGCCTTTTTTCACCTTCTTCGTTCCAGTGGATCAACTAGATCTAGTAATAAAATTGGATGTGTTAAAATATGAAATGGATTGGAGTGTTTAGAACGATGTGACAGTTTTTCTACAGTTGAATTTAGTTTCAAAAATCACTATATATCGTCTTACTTATAGTATCGCAATGTATCGTATCGTGATACCTATTGTATCGCAAGATTTGTACCAATACACATATCTAGTACTCTATGTAGTATAAAGTATGAAGATATACAGTGGGACAAAATAGTATTTGGCAGTCACTGATTGTGCATGTTCAACCATTTAAAAAGATGACGGAGGTTTTTAGTTTTCATCATAGGTACACTTCAACTGTGAGAGGAGGAATGTAAAAAAAATAATAATCCAGGAAATCACATTGTATGATTTTAAAGAATTTGTTTGAATAATAGTACATAAAAAAGCATTTGGTCTGTAACTTTTGTTAGCAATGAAAGAGATCAAACGTTTCCTGTAGGGTTCACCTGGTTTTCACACACTGTAGCTGGTATTTTGGCCCATTCTTCCATGCAGATCTTCTCTAGAGCTGGGATGTTTTGGGACTGTCGCTGGGCAACACGGACTTTCAACTCCCTCCACAGATTCTCTATTGGATTGAGGTCTGGAGACGGGCTAGGCGACTCCAGAACCTTGAAATGCTTTTTCGTAGCCACTTCTTGTTGCCCGGGCGATGTGTTTCATCTTCAATGCTCTCACTGATGGAAGGAGGTTTTTGATCAAAATCTCACAATAGATGGCCCCATTCATCCTTTCCTTAATACGGATCAGTCATCCTGTCCCCTTTGCAGAAAAGTAGCCCCAAAGCATAATGGTCCCAACCCCATGCCTCACAGTGGGTATGGTGTTCTTGGGATGGACATTTGCATTCTTCCCCCTCCAAAAACGGCGAGTGGCGTTTATACCAAAGAGTTCAAATTTAGTCTCATCTGACCTCATGACATTCTCCCAATCCTCCTCTGGATCGTCCAGATGATCTCTGGCAAACTTTAGACGGGCCTGGTCATGTGATGGCTAAAACAGGGGGACCTTTCGAGTGCTGGAGGATTTTAATCCATGACGACGTAGTGTGTTACTAATAGTAACCTTTGTTACTGTGGTCCCAGCTCTCTTCAGGTCATTGATCAATTCCCCCAATGTAGTTCTGGGCTGTTTCAAATTCAAAAATACTTTATTGATCCCAGAGGGAAACTAAGTGTTGGTATAGCTCATATAATTAATTATTTAAGGAGTTGTTGTAGATAATGATGGCTGTGGGCATGAAGGATTTCCTGTAGCGGTCTGTATTGCAGCGAAACTGAAGAAGCCTCCGACTGAAGACACTCTGTTGTTGTATGACTGTCTCATGAAGAGGATGCTCAGGGTTCTCCATAATTTTTTTTATTTTATGAAGAATCCTTCTTTGCATTATCATCTCCAGATGTTCCATAGTTGTCCCAAGAACAGAACCCGCCTTCTTTATCAGGTTGTTTAGCATTTTTAAATCCCTGGCTCTGATGCTGCTACCCCAACAGATGATGGATGAAGAGATTACACTCTCCACAACAGACTGGTAGAAGATCTGCAGCATCTTGCTGCAAACCTTGAAGGACCTAAGCTTCCTCAAGAAGTACAGTCTGCTCTGTCCCTTCTTGTAGACGGTTTCACTTTTGCGCCTCCAGTCCAGTCTGTTGTCAAGGTGAACTCCGAGGTATTTATACTCCTCAACGACCTCCACTTCTTCTCCCATGATGGAAACAGTGTTTGACTTATCCCTGTTTCTTCTGAAATCTACAATCATCTCCTTTGTTTTGTTCACATTCAAGGTGAGACGATTGTTTCCACACCATGTCACAAAGCGGTCCACCAGCTCTCTGTATTCAGCTTCTTGTCCATCTCTGATACACCCGACAATTGCAGAGTCATCTGAGTATTTCTGCAGATGACAGGTCTCTGATTTGTACTGGAAGTCTGAGGTGTACAGAGTGAAAAGGAATGGTGAGAGTACGGTCCCTTGTGGTGCTCCTGTGCTGCTGACCAACTGGTTTGACACACAATTCTTCAGTCTCACAAATTGTGGTCTGTTGGTCAGGTAGTCATTGATCCAGGCGATTGTTGAGGGCTCCACCTGTGTCTTCAGGAGTTTCTGACAAAGCAAATCAGGCTGAATTGTGTTAAATGCACTGGAGAAATCAAAGAACATGATCCTCACAGTGCTGCCTGCTTTGTCCGGATGACGGTGGGTTGGTTGAAGCATGTGGATGATGGCATCTTCAACTCCAACTCCACAGCGATAAGCAAACTGCAGTGGGTCCTGATACGTTCTTGTTTGCTTATTCAGGGGTGCCAACAGGAGTCTCTCCAGGACCTTCATGATGTGGGATGTCAGGGCAACAGGTCTATAGTCATTGATGACTGATGGGTGAGTTCTTTTTGGTACTGGAACAAGGCATGATGTCTTCCACAACACTGGAACCTTCTCCTGAGTTAAGCTAAGGTTGAAGAGGTGCTGCAGAATCCCACAGAGCTGCTTTTCACAGGCCTTCAGTACTCTGTTGCTGACACCATCTGGACCTGCAGTCTTGTTCCGGTTCAGTTTCTCCAGCTGCCTCTTCACCTGACTTTTTGAGATAGACAAGTGGGAGGGGGAGGCAAAGGGGGTAGCAGCATTTCCTGACTTGGTTGAAGTCAAACTTGTGGAAGCAGAAGAATCCCAGACTGAGGTGAGGGATAAAACATCCGAGGTGTAACAGGAAAGCTGTTGATCAGAGGAGAGTGGGATGTCTGTTTGGCTGAGAACAGGAGAGGAGGATGCTGAGCTAGTTCCTGAACTGAACCTGTTGAAGAATGTGTTCAGTTCATTGGCTCTGTCCAGACTTCCATCTATCCAATCCTTCCTGTTCTTAAAGCCTGCGATCTTTCTCATTCCTGACCAGACATCTCTGATATTGTTCCTCTGTAGTTTGTTCTCCAGCTTCTTCCTGTATGCCTCTTTGGTGTCTCTGATCTTGACCTTAAGTTGCTTCTGTATACTCCTCAGTAATTCCCTGTCTCCCTCCCTGAAGGCTCTTTTTTTCTTGTTTAGCAGTTCCTTCAGGTCACTGGTGATCCAGGGTTTGTTATTAGGGAAGCATCTCACTGTTCTGGTGGGGATGATGTTGTCCACACAGAAGTTTATATAGTCAGTCACACACTCAGTCATGGCATTAATTTCCTCTCCATGTTCTTTTTTTTTTTTTTTTTTTTTAACGTGTCCTGTTTGGCAGTGTGGAGCTCAGAATTGGTGTCTGAGTACCAAGTAGAAGCCAACAGATTTACTTTCACAAGCGGAGCAGTACAGCTTTTGCTATAGTCCTCCACTTGATATATGTGTGAAAAATCTTTATTATGAATTGTTGGGGTTTTTATTTCCTGATGTTATGGACACGGAGACGGAAAATTAAGGAGAAGAAAGAAGAAAGATGAAGAAGAGAGGTAGGAAACAAAAAGTCAAGAGAGAGGGTGAGTTGAAAATACAAGAGAGGAAGGGGAACAAAGAAAACACAGGAAGACATTGAAGTCTGCCTCTATACCCACAGGACGGCAGAGAGAGGGGAAAAACAAAACAAAACACGAAAAAGGAACATCGACAAAACCAACCAAACATTGTGAACTAAGAATTACCCAACCACATCACACAAAAATAGATATAAAAATACAACAACAATGTCACAGAAAAACTCATGGTACCGATTAATCAAGCTCTAGTAATGATAACCTCAGCCCAAGAATATTTCCTTAAACACCAGAGACTCCACATCTATGTGTGTGTTAGCATGCTGGTGAATATAAGGTTTCTCCATAAGAGTGTTCGATAGCTGGTGTGAGCAGACATCAATCCGTCTCCCAGGAATCGATGCAGACATGAAGGAGATCGGAGCAAAGACGTCCAAAGGACCGCCAGAGCCCCGGGCGGACCCGGGCGGGGCCGACCGCATCCCCCAAGAGAGGAGCAAAGGAGAACCCCAGGGGAACATCCAGCGGCCACCTCTCCATGTTCTTGGCAAAGAGTCATCCAGTCTGTGGTTGCAAAACAACCCTGCAGGGCTTCTTCAGCTTCCTGTGACCATTTTCTCACAGTTTTCTTTGTAACAGGTTGCCTCTGAACAAGTGGTTTATATTCTGAACAGAGAAAAGCAAGGTTGTGATCTGATTGTCCCAGAGGAGGTCTTGGTTTGGACGTGTATGCATCCTTTACATTTGCTTAAAACAAATCCAAGGTCCTGTTTTCTCTTGTGGAGTAGCTGACAAACTGTTGAAATGTTGGAAGTGTAGTAGAGAGCGAGGCATGATTAAAATCACCAGATATTGCCACAAATGCATTGGGATGCTGTGTCTGTAGCTTAGCAACAACGGAACTGATGAGATCACATGCCTTGTCGGCAACGGCTGAAGGTGGAATGTAAACAACTGCCAAAATTACACTGGTGAACTCTCTTGGTAAATAATATGGATGAAAACTTACTGCCAAGAGTTCGACATCTGGGCTGCAGAGACGACATTTCACATTAACATGTCCTGGATGACACCATCTGTTGTTGACATGCACTGCTACTCCACCACCTTTTCTTTTTCTGCTCGTCTTCAGATCTCTCTTCTCGTACAGTCAGGAAGCCTGGCAGAGAGATGTTGGAGTCGGGGATATGATCCAGCAGCCACGCCTCCGTAAAACACATGACACTGCATTCCTGGTACTCTGGCTGAGTCCTTGTAAGGGCTTGGAGTTCATCCATCTTGTTAGCCAGTGATCTTACGTTGCCCATTATGATCGATGGAAGAGATGGCTTGAACTTCCTCTTTCTCTGTCTCCTTTTTGCTCCTGCTCTGCATTCCCGTCTCCTCCTTATCAACTCATCAGGGATTTGTGGCTTCAGTTGATTTATTATTTCAGCTTTTGCGATGTTAATCAGCTGCTCCCGGCTGTAAACCACATTGTTGCCATGGTTACGCATCATAACAAGTTGTCAAAAAGTGAAAGATTTACAGCAAAAATCCTTCCAGCTTCACAGCACCAAAAACTAGAAAGCATACAGGTCAAAAAAATGCAATATTCTTTAAGAAAAAAGAGGAACCAATGTACAAAAAACCAAAACTTAATATGTAGCCAACAGAGCCACTCCAACATGCAGCCACCCAGAGCAGCGCAATTCTAGAATTCAATGATCAAGATCATGTGTACCCCACAAGGTGAGATCTTGCATGAAGGTCGAGGGAGATTGTCAATTATCCATTTTCTAATAATTGCTCCAACAATTGATCTCTTCTCACCAAGCTGCTTGCCTATTGTAGATTGGCTCATCCCAGTCTTGTGCAGGTGTATAATCTTGTCCCTGGTGTCTGTGGACAGCTCTCAGGTTAGAGTCTGACTGTTGGGACAACTTGCACAATCGGTGGCTGCCAGATACTTTTTTTGCCCCACTATGACGGTAAGTATTCTGATGGGTATGGTGTTCTGTCAAAACATGCAGCTCTTCCAGATCCCTCCACAGTTGACTGTGTTGCATCAACTATAAATGTCCTCCAATTGCAAAGGTTGCACCAAAGAACATCAAATGCAATGAGCTGAAGAAGTGCTTGCTTTAGGAACAAACTCTGAAGGCACTGACTTGCACATTTATCACTAAGTGATTTATTCCTGGGGATAAATAGCTCCAAGTTATTTTCTTTTGGACAGTTGACAAAAGAGATCAATAATTTCTAAGAATCTTTCGAGCAAAAAAAACACACATTTGAATATTTTCCCACTGTTGGTGATATTTAATAATTTTAGATGTTACAACAAAACTTGATCTGTGTTTAGATGTCTGGGTTATCAAAACAACTTCTAGGAAACCACCTGGTGTCTAGATCCAGTACCAACTAAACTAGTCAAGGAAGTATTCCCTTTAATTTATACCATAACAAGTTTAAACACCTGGTTTCAGTCGGCAGCAGGGGTCTCGCTACACTTTTTTGTTCTGCGTCATTTTGACCGATTGGGTTGAAAAATATCCAGTCACGATGTGTTTTTACCCATCAATTGAAATGAAATAATTAATTTAATAATTAATATGATAATTTAATTGAAATTAAAATTATTTTATGTTCAAAAGTATTTATTAATTCATTCATTTTAAATAATATTCAACCCGAACAAGCTGAACAAAGTAATTCAACAATTGCACGTAAAATAAGAACAGTTCCTCTGTTGTGGCCTGAACGCACAGTCTCACAACTTCCTCTTGCTCCGCATGGAACTGAAATTCACACCTACTTGTGCGTAATCAAGTAGTGGAATTGCTGCAGAGGTTGTTGTCTTGAGGTTTTGGATTTTTTCCTGGGAAAGATGACTTCTCATGCGGTTCTGCATGCTGAATCTGTGCTCCGCTGCCACACTGGAGACTGGAATTACAAGCGACACTTCAGTTAAAGGTCAGATATGGAAAATGTTTGGTTAACACAACCCTTGGTTGTCAATGAATAAAATAGGTGAAGAAGATGAGTGCCAGGGGTAATTTGGGACTAATTAGCTGCAAGAGTTACAATGCAACGTTTACAAGATGGTAGATAAATTTTATGTGTAGCATGGAAGCGGTGAAGATGCAAAATGTACGCTGAACTGAAATGAACAGGATTAGAAATTAATGCATGAAATGATTAGCTATGGTTGAGGCGTTTGGGAGGAAAAAAACTACCTAGAGAGGTGAAGCTGAAGTGGTTGGACGAGTAAAAAGAAGGGATAGTGGACATATTGGATGCTAAGAAAGACAGATGGTCAATGGTGACAACCCCGATAGATAGGAGCTGAAAGAGGAATTTAAGGAGGCTTAGAAAATAGGATAATCTGTATAATGTTTTCTTGAATGCAAGACACCGAAATGTCACCAATCACATTGGTTTTTCCAGAAATTAATGTTAAAAATAGGCAAATATTTAGGATACAGATTAAAGTGAATAAGACAGTACTGTTATAAAACATCTTCCAGGCTGACCCGTTGATTGTTTCCTTATCTCGCACATTTTTAGGAGTGTCTTTTGTTATCTTTATCGTCTCAACAGAAAATTAAAAAGTGATGAAGGCCCACAGAGATAAATCAGAGTGTGCCGTGAGCTGATTGGCTGATTCTGGAGCTGTTCTGGCTGCCTTTACACGCACACATGTAGGCCTGAGCTGAAATAGAGCAGCACTAATACAGTGTATATGTGTGTATGTGGTACAGATGTCACCATAGATAAAGGCCTGCTCTGTGATCAGGCTTATTATTGTGACAGTATTCAGGGTGCTGGGAAAGAGACTGGGAGGCATCCTAGTTAGTCCCAAACACACATACACACTTTGTACCTAAAATGAAGTGGCTTACTGTTTGATGTGAAGTGTCCTGAAATGCTTTCTAACCTCTTTCACTGCTCTTCACAACCAAATATAAGCAAATTAGTTGCAAGCACAAACTGGGCTCTTACAGCTGAAACCAGTTTAAGAACATGACACTAAACAAAAACCCACTGCAGTCTGTTTCTTCCTGTTGAACCAAGACCAATTGTGTAAAATGTCAAATCTCAGTATTATTCCTTTTTTTTTTGCTCTTATAAACTTTTAAATATCTCCTATTATTGTCTAAGGGATGTTACTAGACACAGGGTGTGCAGTTTATGTAGAAGAGGATCAACAAAATATCTTAGATGACCAGACAAGCATTGCTTTTATTTCCTGTAGTAAAAAGTTTTTTTTTTTTCTTTGCAAGATGACATTTTAGGATTGCTGCATGAATGGGTTGATATCAGTGGTACAGTTAGACCCCCGCCTATTTGTGGTTCAGTATTTGCAGATTCACCTATTTGTCTGTGGAACGTGACTTCAAGTTATTCGCGGAAAATCCAACTATTTGTGTATGTTGTCGTTTAGCTTATTTACAATTGTCAAAGAAAATGCAGCCTGGTAAGTTAAAATATCTAGGCTTAATGCTACTTGACATGCAATTGTCTGGCGTTTGCAAAAAAGCCAATCCAGAAGCTCAATTTGTTTTCCTTGGCACTGATTGTCTATACCCATCAAGAGCAGAAATAAGGAAGACTGTAAATGTTAGCTTCCATAGTAGTAAGATGGTTTCCACTGTATATATTAATGTATGTTAGGGTAGATTTGATGTTTGAGTTATGAGTGTCTTTAGTGGGGGCCTTAAAGTATTGGCGGATTGTAGCTATTTGTGGTCAGTTGTGGTCGCTAACCCTCAGAATATAGAAGGTCCACTGAATATCAATGAAAGCTACTAGGATTTTTCTAAATAATCAATCCTTCAGTATACTTGATAATAAAAAAGGTAATTATTCATGTGTTTTGAAAACTTTACAAAAACTTGGCGAGTTGCTACGTCCATAAATTAAACAAAACAAACAAAACATACGAGACCCTCTTTAGCCGATAAGGCAAACCCACTAACGTTCAGTAGAATGTTCCCTAAGAGGCTAACGGATAGAAAATAAAAGAAAATATCGATACACTGATATATCGCGATATTTAATTTCACGATATTGTATCGATAAACAAAACATATATTCGTCGTTTTTTTTAGGATTTGAATGGAACCCTTATTGATTGGTCATTTTTGTAGAAAAATATAAAACTATGACTGGTAGTTTGTGACTTTTTTCACCTGCTTTCTTCCAGTGGATCAACTAGATATTGTAATAAAACTGGATGTGTTAAAGCATGAAACAAGGTGGACTGTTTAAAATGCTGTGACAGTATTTTTTCAGTTAAATTCAGTAAAAGATCACAAAATATCGTCTTACTCATAGTATCGCGATATATCATATCGTCTCCCCTGTATCGCGATACATATCGTATCGCCACATTTTTACCAATACACATCCCTACTAGCTGCGCTAATGCTAAGAGCTAAAGCTAACAGATAATGCCACAACACTGATGTTTGACAGGAACGTTAAAAGATCAGTAAAACTGCTGTATCTTCAAAAGTGAAGTAGTAAATCTCCTGGACGACACAAGCTAACGCTATCTGTTATCCCAAGTTTGAAGCTCCGAACAACACAACACTCAGTTTTACTTGGTTACGGATTACACAGGCTTCTTCAGTTTCGCTGCAATACAGACCGCTACAGGAAATCCTTCTTGCCCACAGCTATCATCATCCTACAACAACTCCTTAAAGAATTGATTATATGAGCCATACCAACACTTAATTTCGATCTGGGATCAATAAAGTATTTTTGAATTTGAATTTAATTGAATTTTGAATTAACGCAGGAAAACGTTAATCACCTGGGGTCTCAATTATAAAGCTTGCTTTCACACAAAACTGGGGTCTGAAAATGGGGTAAGTTGCTTTCTACGCAACGTTTGGGATTTATAGAAAAAAACGTTTCGAAAAAATGTGCGCAACTTTAAGCACTCTAAGGACCTTGCTTATGCATGTCTTGGAAACGGAGGACAGCGGCCACATTTTCAGACTTGTTTACCCCCCCCCCCCCCCCCCCCCCCGGACACACACACACACAACCAACAATCAGCCCCCACCCCTGTTTCTGAACTGAGAATTAAAATGGGAATCCGAATTAAATCTGGCTGGCTTTTTTATGTCAGGCTGCATCAACGCTGTGTCACTCGCAGCTCTTCCATTTATGTGTGACCCCCAAAACAATAATTTGCGCAGATAATATGTTTTAAAAGTTGACTTAAAATGCACCTTTTCTGTCAGGCTTTAAAGGTCCTATATCATGCTCTTTTACAGCTTCCACGGTCTGGGATAGGCATATATATGATAAAATGTTACCGTTGGCATTATATAGTATTCACTTTACCTGAAATATAACTTATATGCTGGAGTTATTTTTCGACCCGGAAGTAATACGCTCAGTTTCTCTGAAATCCCGCCTCCCCCCCTGCTCGTGGCGCCTATTTAATGACGTAGCCTTGAGCCCCGGCCTGGCTGCAGCGAAGCAGCATGGGCAACAGGCACGCCCCCAAAACTCTTTGTAAACAATAATGATGGGGGAAGCGTAGTGTGGAGCCTTACCATCTCCACCCGGAGTCCGACAGTAAACTTGAAGTGCACAAATTACCACAAAGACCCCGAAGACTTTTGCAGGATGTCACTAATTTGTAAATAAAAACCAAATTGCCTGTGTTTTGTCGTGTTACTTTTAATAAAGCCAGGTATTTATGTTGCTTACATTCGTAGGTGCACTTGTGGAAACTGTTCACTGAACTTGTTGGAGTTAACAGTGCACATAATTTGCATAACAACAGTCGGGCAGAAAATTAGAAAGCCAATGTGGAGGTGACAAGTAGCACTTATGTGATAATTTAGTCACACAATCTAAATCCTTTTTCATCAAAATTAAGAATAATTCTGAGATGCAACACATCAATAAAGTAACCTCACAACGCAGTTATAAGTTCACATATGCAGCTTCGTAAATGGCTAACACACATTAGTATGAGCATGTAGCTAGTGTTTACTTACTGCTCTGGCTGCTGGCCAAGGTTCAGAAAGCAGACAGTGAAATGACGGTCACATACAAACATGTTGTAGCTGGTTAGATGCGGGATTACAGAGAGAAATTCCAGCCATTCCTGGCGATTGGGCTGTTGTTTTGGAATGTTGAATAAAGTCCTATAATTCTTGCAGTCAAATGCGCAGTTTCGCCGAGTCATTTTAGAAAGTACAATACTATAAAAAAGGTGGTGCTTAGTGTCTGACTCTCGCAGCTCGCGGCTGTGAAAAAGGGGGCGTGTGTGTTTAATCTGCAGGGGTGGCGTGGACACATCGGGCACTTCCTGGTTTGACACAGTTACATAAAACACATCACTATGTCATGAGTCAGTCTTTTTTTCAGGAGAGGGCGGTACAGCTGCTCAGAGTGCAGGATTCAGGAGGATTACTGAGAAATGCGTGAATTAAGCCAAAAAACCACTCTGGCGGGTTTTTTTATAAGACAATTGCATTACAACATGGTCAAAAGCTCCAAAAAGACCTAAAAATATCTTGGATTGCTGAAACTTCTTATGTTCTGCTGTAATTTACTTTGTATTTATTTTAATTTGCTTTTATTCCAATCTCAGTGTCGCTACAAGCAGTAGTCGAGTTGTAAAAGAATTTCAGGGGGATGGTCATTTTTTTCGCCAAATAAAAAAATCTGGATTTTAATTTTAAAAAAGGTGGTATTTATTTATTTATTTTGTATCGCCGAATTGGCTGAATGTTAGGGGACTACAACTGAATATCCTGCATTAGAATTAAACATGATCGGGTGAAATGGAGGCTTTATATATCTGTGAAGCAAAGCCGATACCAGCACCTTGCACCGTAGCAAATTATTGCAGTGCGGAAGAAGTTTTTTTCGTGCAAACTAGGCCTATACAAAACAAAGTATTGGATTAATTTAACATGAAAGACCAAACAAAATGAGTCATTTCTATTTTATTCATTGCAACCCTCACTTAATCCACATGCTCATAGCAGTTTCCAAACACTTTCGTAATCATGTTTTTTTTCTACAGTTTTTCTCGCTCTTGTTCACATTCATCCTGATTATGGCTAAATGTCAGATCAGCTCTGACAAGGTGATCATTTTTCTCAGGCCGATTATGGCTGGATGAGTAAAAAGAGACGACATCTAGTGCAGATTCAGCAAGCCGCATGCGTGTCTTGAATGACAAGTCATGTATTTTAGCAAGCTAATTAACAAGAGAGATGTGGGGGGTCGAGTTTGGAGGGTAGCATCCTGGGATCTGTGCTACACCTGTGGTGAGTTGGGTGGTCTTTAGAGAACAAAAAGCAGGCTAGGTTAATTATTGAGATATATAGCTCACCTGTAATTTTTTTCTTAAAAAAAAAAATCCCGGACATCCCGCTGACCAGCCACTCGTTTGGGCATGTTTGCACTTCTGTAATGCAGCTTTTGCCGCTCTCTAGGCCATAAGGTGAACCCCAAAAATGTCTGTATAAAATGAATCTCATTCCGACCTCTGGCATCTACAGTTTACTTCATAAAATAAATACGTTGGCACTTAGTTCAAAAGTGAAAGTTCTCCTTCTGTAATGCTGCAGTTTTTTTATGATCGATGTTTTAATTCGGGACTAGTTTGTTTTCGCCGTAGTGAGAAAGGAGTGACACGGCTGCTACGTACCCGTTTTAGACCAATGCGGTGGCAGAGTTTAACCGACGTGATGACGTATGCGGATATGGAGACGGCTAAGGTCATGATGAAAACTTCTTTAAAACTTTTACAAAACAGAGTAAAAACATGTAGGCCTATGTAAAATGTGTTACATGCATTTAACTTCCATGAAACATGAACAAGACATGGATTTCATGTTAAATCCATCTCTTGGTCTAAAACGGGTACGTAGCAGCCGTATCACTCCTTTCTCACTACGGTGAAAACAAACTAGTCCCGAATTATAACGTCGTTAATAAAAATAACTGCGCTATAACAGAAGGAGAACTTTTACTTTTGAACTCAGTGCGAACGTATGGATCTTATGAAGTAAACAGTTTTTGTAGATGCCAGAGGTCAAAACGAGATGAAACAAAAACGGTTCACTTGACCTACACTCTCAGGCTTTAACCAAAACAATGTTGCATCTTTGCGTTTCGTGCCCCTGTCCCCCGGATTTTATTAGACTGTTTATTTTCGCTCAACATGCGGAGACCTAACATTTTCTGATGATTAAATTATTTCATATAGGCTAAGCCTATTTATGATTTAATTTCCCATACAATATTTACTGTAAAATGGAAGGGATGGAGATGGAAGATGGGACTTTTACTGGTGGGACGTTATATGTTGGATTTCTTTCTAAGGGGAGCGGCGTCCCCCTCCGCTCCCCCTCAACTCGACTACTGGCTACCAGAAATAATCATATAATTCAAACTTTATATTTATTGTTCTAATTTGTTTTATCGATTGTGCGGCTGCTTTTATTTTCTTTATTTTAATGTTTTTACTCTTGTTGGCTTGTTGCACATTTTCTCATCGCTAAATATATTTTTGTCTATTATTGTGAAGCACTTTGGTCGCGTTTTAGCTGAGTAAAGCTCTAAATAGATTAGGGATGTAAAATACATCGCGATATTTTATGTCACGATATAATATTGATATTCAAAAGCAATGTATCGATTTTTGAATTTGAATGGAACCATTAATGATGACAGTAATTTTTGTAGTAAAATTATGACCGCCATTTGGTGGCGGTTTTCACCTCCTTCGCTCCAGTGGATCAAATAGATCTAGTAATGAAACTGGATGTGTTAAAGTATGAAACAGTTTGGAGTGTTTAGAATGCTGTGGCTGTTTTTCTACAGTTAATTTAAGTTGCAAAAATCACAATATACAGTCTAAAGGTCTTTGCACACCGGGTCCGTTTTTTTCGTGCGATTAATTCGCACGACAGTATTTCCTTTCGAATCAATGTGAAGTCAATGGAGACGTGCACACCACTGACGAAATTCCATCCTGCGATTTTGCGAGTTTTATTTTTTCGGATTGAGGTCGATTTTTTAAAAACTCTTATCCGACAGATGAACACTTGACTAATCAGAAAAGGCGTGGTGATGGCGTCATCAGAGCCGAGAGTCGCGAACTGAAGTGTCATTTTCAATGTAACTAATTTTTTCCTCACCATGGCTGAGCGTCTGATCCGTTTTGTGTCCCAGCACCCCCGTCTCTTAAATGAAAAAGATAAAAACTACAAGGACAACGATTATAAGGACAATGTGTGGCGATCCGCTGCCGAAGAACTTGGATATAAAGAAGGTAAGTAAATCAATGTGTACAAAATAGCTGTGTACACTTTAACTCTCAATACGTCATGACTTGACACCTCTTGGAAATTCAAGCAGAAATGTACACAAAAGTTTACAAAACGTGAACGTTAATCAAACACATAGTCACAAATCCATAACATCTCAAACGAGATGCGGTAACTTATTAACCTGGAGTGCGTGAAATCGTCTTTTTCGCTAGATGTGATTTGGTTTCTCACAGTCGAAATGCTCGTCAATGGTTTGGCTACATGTCAAATAGGACAATTTACGTTTGGTTTATTGTTGTGTATGTTATGATTGATTACAGAGGAATATCATATTTGTTAACCACAGCCGCGATGTTCTCATCTCAACATTCACTTCCCGGTGTTCTCTATTCTCGCCGTCACTTGATGTTGAATCCATTTTTAGTTTTGCAGCCTTACGTTTCTTTAATAGAATCTTCATAATTTATTTGCAGTTTCGCAGCGCGTCTGGTCGATTTTCGTCATCCGATTTTTCGCAATTTCGTGTCGTTTATTCGCATCAGACCCAGTGTGCGAAGACCTTAACTCGTATCGTAATATATCGTATCGTCCTCCCTGTATTGTGATCTATATCGTATAACCAGATTCTTGCCAATACACATCCCTAAAATAGATAAACATTGATTGATTGAAATAAAATGGTTTTCCGTGCCTCCTTCAGTTTCAGTAGAATTGAGCTTTCTCTCCCTCTTGGTTGCCATGGTTACCCATGAACTGCCCCATATCAGCCGGCTAAAGTCTATGCAGAATATTCACTAGACACTTTGCATTGACCGTTTATGGCAGAAAGTGGGAGGCGGGATACGATCCAAAATCACCTGAGCACCTTTCTAGGGAAGGTGGGATTTATAAAGCAGAAATTTAGATGGATCTGAAAAGTATTTGGCGTTCTGAGCTTAAGTACGGGTTTAGTAAGGATTCTATGCAAAGTTTATAAATGAGACCCCTGGTGGCTAAGTCAGCTACTAAATAGTGAAGCAATGAGACAAACCAGTCGCCCCCCCCGCTCCATTACCATTTAGTTGTAAAAGTATTGGAGGCTGATGTGGCTAATAATTGCAGTGGAGTCAGACTGAAGCCAAGAATTAGAGAAGAAAACAAGGGATCTCTGAAAAGAAATATGTAAAATGACTAGAAAGACAGAAATTGTACAGGGCTGCCATTGAATACATGAATGGACCAGATCCATGTTTACACTGTAAAATAAAAAATGTTTTTTTAATTGCCCCAGATCCATGCTTGTCTTATTTTTGTATAGAAAAATCCTTTATTTTTCTCTCGCTAGAAATATTGTATTTGTATTAACAGCAGATTGACAAGCAAATGGAAGCAGACAGTGGCAAACGAAAGATAAGCGGTTCATTATCATTTTAGAAAGTTAAACTATCACCATATTGTAATCAATTTTAAGTAGTTTCTTGCTCTTAGAAATGTTCCTGTGGTATTAGAAACTGGTTTCGAGTTAGAAAGTTTAGAATCGTGACAACTCTAGCTACTAATTCTAAAACATCCAAAAGAAAAATAACCTTCTTTCTTCTAGTCCTATTAAGAATTTAGTTCTTAATAGATAATGGATTGATACAAGAAAAGAAGAGCCTGCTGAAATAATGTAAGAACCACCGACCCAGAGACCGCAATGGAAAGTGATGCTCAGAACTTCTTGAAATTCATCAAGGTTTCCATTTTTGCAGCCTTGTGTTGCTGATCGTAAAAATACACAGTCTGTCTTTAAAAAAAAAAAAAAACTGACCTCGTTCTCTGAGGAATTTCTTGGTCTGACTTTCTGCTTTCTGCTTTGCTCTCTCTCCTTTCTTTTTTAATGTTGCTTCTGCCAAAAAACAGAAGAGACGCATGTTTCAGAAATTTCTAAAGGCATCCTACCACATATGTGCTAACAAAATGACTCTGGGTTTGCTACCTGCAGCCTTAATTGGTTGTTGAAGCTGTTTTTGTCGCTCAAATTGACCCGCCTAGAATGAAGTTGAAATGACACAACTTCACATTTTAAAACCAGAGGAAAACTGCTGGTTTTTACTTGTAATAAAGACCAACTTGTTTCAAAATCAATAACACTGATTATTTTTGTCTTTTTACAGATTCTTTAAACCGTAGTTTGTGATCGGTGATACCTATTTTTTTCCTCATATATTTTAAGCTCCAGACGCGTTATTTCCGCCCAAATCAGCATCCCAGAAATGAAAAACTGTTGATTATGGGGTGCTATTTTTAACACGGTCAAAAATTAACAGTAATACATTACCTTTAGGCATTTAGCCTGCCATAAGAGGAAAAAAAAATGTGGATTCATTTTTTAAAGTCAGGTGTCCGTCCATTTTTATTGATTTATAAATGTCAAAGTTTTAAACAAAATATGTATGTAATAAGCTAAATATTTAGTTTACAAATTAAATATTTAGCTTCCTAAATGAGTATTTAGTTTGAAGTTAAATATTTGGCTTGTTACCTAAATATTTAGTTTAGAGTGGAACATTTAATTTGTAAACTAAATATTCAGCTTGCAAGCTAAATATTTAGTTTAAAACTGTGACATTTATAAATGAACAAATAACACGCATACAAATATTACTTTGAAAAATGAACCCCCACTTATTTATCTTTTGACAGGCTAAATAACCCAAATTATCGCTGATTACTTTGGACTGTGTAACTTTACGAACGGCAGCCCACAGCGGATCGATCGTTTTGCTGGTGGAGGAAATCAGTGATGATAAAGTAAGGATTTAGAGATGCGAGAACAGTTTAAAACTCAAATAATAGAAAGTTTTTACTCGTTTGTCGCCACTTATTTCAACAAGCACAAACGACTGAGGGTTTTTCTTTTCTTCTCATCAAACGATGGCGTATAGAAGATACAGAAGCGCATTCATTGCACAGCAGGACAGATGTAACAAGCAGGTGATCTGTATCTTCAGCTGCTTCTTTGTGGTTTCTTGATTCTTCTGTCACACACTCAGTGAGCTGTTAAACTTATTAGTATTCTGTCTGGACTTATTTTCTTTCCCACTGACATTTACATTTAAATTGTTTATCTGCGTGTGTGTGTCCTGTAATGAACATGCCTTTGCTGTTCCCTGAAGGCAGCCATTACCAACACACACACACACACACACACACACGGATTGAGGATAATGTGAGAGGAGGAGGAGGAAGGAAAAACGAGGCTGAAGATCCGTCTCGGGATTTTAAATTTCCATTTAAAATCATTAGGATTTGAGGGATGCGAAAGAATGCTTTTTCATGTACCTTTTATTTCTTCTGGTATTTTTAGCTTTTTAGCATTGAGTGTGCATGTTTTGTTTTGGAGCTCGTCTGAAGAATTTCCAGCATCTGAAAACTGGACCATCGCCGACTTTGTTCTGGTATCTTTGCTGTTTGCTGGGGTTGGAAATAAAGTCCGTCAGGGGTTGTAGTAGATGACATTAGGAGCTGGTTGCAGTCAAACAGAACAGAGAACATCAAACAAGGAGTTTCTTTGTTTATTTAGGAATTTAGTCATGTCTTGGTTGGTGGTAGTCGTTGAAAATTCAAATAGTTTTGTAGAAAATGGGGGGAAACAATCAAGTGATTCAGCAATGCTAAAGTGCCTATAAAAAGTATTCACCCCCTTGGATGTTTTACCCTTTTATTGCTTTTAGAAGCCAATCATGATCAACAAAATGAGGCTTTTTTGACAAAAAAAAGTCCAATAAGACTTTTAAATGTCAAAGTGAAAACTAATTTCTGCTTAAAACTGGCAATTAAATAGAAATGTGTAACATTAAATAAGTGATTCTATAAATAGAGCATCGGGAGTTGACTTCTCCCAGCATGCAACAGTTAAAATCGAATGGGCGCCATTGTGGGAGGCAGTCTCCCGCAGTTGTTTTTTGCAGCTAACCCAAACTTAGAAACGGTAAATATGGTGGATACCTGTTGCGCCCCAGGATGCCATAACAGACGCGGACGAGATAAGGGAGAAACGTTCTATAGGATTCCCAAGGATCCAGAACGCAGAGAACGACGGATCATTGCCATGAAACGCGTGATCAGGGAAAAATGAAGCCGTTTCATTTAGTCTTTGGGAGAAATTCACCTGTAATTCACATTGATTACCATTTGTTTGATAACTGCTCTTGTATCATTAAGTAATGCAAATTGACAGCAGCTCTCTGTTTCACAATGATGCCTTTAGAAATAAAAAAAATATAATAATAATAAAAAATAAAAATACTTCTAAATAATAATTATTTCCTGAGATTAATGAACACACAACATGTTGCACACAGACATAACCAAGCTACTGCCTGTTGCTCATGGTAACCAAAATCAGGACAGGTCTCCCTCCCAGTGACAACAACACAATCCTGTGCAGGAAGATTCCAGATCTGGATCCCGATAACAAACCCCGATTGTGTCCATTTATGTCCCTCTAGACTTTTATATACTTTAAGCTCCGGAGCAGGACGAGGGAAAATGGATCAGAAAATTGTATAATACTCTAACATCAACTTGTGCTCCCACCACAATTTCCTCATAATCAGTGTTTCTGAACGGACTATTATTTAAATCACTCCATTCCACTTTCTAATACATTCATATTTTCTTTCTGTGAAGATGTTGCAGCATTCTTAGCAGTGGATGTCGAGGTTTTAAAAGACTCGTAGTCCTGCAAACACGTTCAGGGCTCAGAGTCCTGCATGTTGCGGGTATCCGTTTAAAGATAAAAAAAATACATAAATTAAATTTCAAGGGTCTGGCAGAAGTTTCTTTAGGCTACTGGGGGTGAAAAAATATTTATGTAATATTTGTTTAAGACTCTAAAAGAGAATCGTGTTGATTGATATGTGTTTATGGAGAGAGCATCCCAGAATATTCAGCGCAAAACTGACAGCGGAATGTTCTCGTTATCCAGGCATCCTGCGCTGCCAGAGAGATTTTTCTAAAATTCATGAAAACTAAAATTTGATGCAGAGATCATCAATATGCGGAAGTGAAAAATTGACCACAGTCAATCGCAAATCCCGCTGCAGTAAAGTCTGTCTGGCAGCGCTGGATGCAGATAGCGAGAATATTCCGCTGTCAGCGCAAAGTTGGAGGAATATTCTGGCATGTTCTTTCCACATATCACAATATATCAACACAGCCCTCTTTGGGAGTCTTAAACAAAATATTAAAAACAATGATTTGTCACTCGCAACCCGCCCGCATTAAAGAAAGTTCTTCCCGGACCCGTGAAATTTAATTTCACAACTTTATGATGTAAAAACCTTATGCGGGTCACCAGCCCTGCTGCAGGACTCTGACCTGTAAGTTAAAGTTTCTCCACACAGAACTGCAAGGGTTGCAAAGAGAACGCGTTTTATTGTTGCACATATTCTTCTGGGGCGAGTATCTATAGCCAGCATTGTGCTATGACGTGGTTCTTCATGAACGCTGTTGTGAGAGTATCTCAGGTCCGGTAAAAAGGTCCGCCCTGACCGCTTCTGAAGTTTTAAAAAATATCCCAGGGGCATGGTAAGGGTCGGATATGTTTAATCTTTTTAATTTCCCGGTATAGACAATAATATCTTCTGTTTTAAAATGGGAAGTAAACTCCGACGGAGTAAAATGCGAGCTGGCTACGTTCATTTTGATGGCGTTCATGCCTGCCAACATGGCGCCTTCGCTCTGAGAGTCACGTGACGTCCGGAGCTCTATAGTCGGTATTTAGTAGATGTACCTGTGTGGACAGTCAATCAGGCTGCTCAACTGGATGCTACAGTTTTCCTCCATTGTTCCTGCTAAACTGTTCCAGTTCTCTCACATTGGGTGGGGGATCAGCTGTGAACAGCTCTTTTCAAGTCTTGCCACTAAGTCTCTACTATGGGACTGAGGTCTTGACTTTGACTAGGCCACTGTTTTCAAACCATTTCTGCGTAGCTTTAGCTGGATGCTTTGGTTCGTTGTCTGAACCCGTAGTTCTCTGGCTGATGGAAACTAGTTGTCCTCCAGGATTTGTCTATATTTTGCTACATTTATTTTACCATCTTTTACAAGCCTTTCGGGGCCTGATGCCAAGAATCATCTCTACAGCATGAGGCTACACCATGCCTCACAGTGGGGATGATGTGTTTGGTGTCCACCGAACATAGCATCTAGTCTGATGGCCAAAAGGCCCCATTTTTGTCTCATCTGACCCAAGAACTTTCATCCACTTCACCATGGTGTCTCCCACGTACTTTCTGGTAAACTCTAGTGGAACCTTGATGTGAGTCTCTCCCATTTCAGCTGCTGAAGCTTGTAACTCCTTCATTGTAGTCAGAGGTCTCCTGGTGGCCTCTCTCACTGGTCTCCTTCTTGCACGGTAACTCGGTTTTTAAGGACGACCTGATCTAGGCAGAGTTACACATGGGTCATATTCTTATGTAACTGAACTCCAGGGGATGTTCAGCGCCGTGGAGAGTTTTTTTGGTATCCATCCCCTGACTTTTCAACAACCTTTTCTTTAGGGGACGTTCGATATCTGCTTTTTTTTTTTTTTACCGATATCCGATACACCGATTTAGTTTAAATCTCAATTTCGGATACCGATATAAAGCGATACTGCTGATGGACGTCTACCTAAACGTTCAAAGTCATCTCAGAAATGCAGAAGCCACAGGATACAGTATATTACGAGTTTTGCTAAACAAACAAAAATATCACAAATACTATACCTCTGATCTGTCACATTTTCACAAGTTGAGTGAGAGAAATAGCTGAAGAGTTTAATGTATAATATGGGCATGGTATGAAAGTAAGGTATAAAAGTTAAAACCTTTCCAGATAATTTCAGATATTACATTGTAATGCCAATTTTGGCCGGTAATAATGGCTGGCTTGCTGAGAACATCGTACGTCCCTACTTTTATCTGATCGACTTGATGTTCTTCAGTCTTCTTGTTGAAATGGTGGCCAGGAATACTGATTAACCAGTAAATTGACCTGTCTTTACACTACAGGGGTGAATATTTATGTTTCTTACTTTTATTCAATTGTCTTAATTTTGTAGAATTCAGTTTTCATATTGACATTAAATGTTTTTTGTTTTTTATTTTATTGTTTTACAAATGCCTAATTTTGTTGATCACGGCTGATTTTTAAAAGCTGTAAAAAAGGTAAAACATCCAAGGGGATTAATAGTTTTTATAGTTTTTATAGGCACTGTATGTTGTAGGGTTTGTTAGTGGTTCGCTGAATAATGTTCAGATATAGATATACTACATGGAGTTGCCAGGATACCATTCTGAATGAACAGCCGGTGCTGGACGAAGTCGGACTTCAGGAACGTCAAGAATCATCCTAAAAAGGCTGAAATGTTCTCCCCGCAGCTTCAAGAAGACAAGCAGCCGAAACCTTCACCGTGCAGAACACAGAGCATCCGAATCCTCCAGCTGCTCTGATTCACCACGAATGGCTCCTCGTGTAATCAGACAAACTCACTGACTCAGATTCAGACGATGTGTGTTTGCACAACTTGAGAGTGCTGAGAGCAGAACAGAAAATTTAAGCTGATTATCACGCTGCTTCTGTGTGTGTGTGTGTGTGTGTGTGTGTGTTGCTGATTGCTTGGCAGCACTCATTCTCTTGCTTTTGTCTATCAGCATGCAGCCCTCATGACAATTATGCATCTATGCATGAAGAGGCTGGACGTGTGTGCGGTGGTCGGGGGGGGAGATAAAGGATGAGGCTGGGGATCCAGATGTTTGCTTCATTTTTATTCTCTCCCATCATACCATTTTTTTTTTTTTGGAATCCGTCTTCCTCCCCCACAGTAAACCATCTGCACACACACACACACACACACACACACACACACACACACACAGCAAGCCAGCGTTGACGTGCGCTAGGTCAGCCAGGTGGCTGCATGGCCTCATATATGTCCTCGTGCACCTCTGGCTCGCCGTTGATTGGAGTGAGTGCAGCTGCCGCGAAAATCTGCTAACCCTCCTTAAGTGGGTCACTGTGTGTACTCTCAGCTTTCTGGTATACTTTGTACCGCATTCTGGGTTTCTCTCTGCATTCTCAATTAATAAACATGTACGTCTTTAGCAAGGATGAAGCTGAACATTTATACAACTTGAGACATTTGAAATTTGGTCAACCAAACTTGTGTATTATTTGTAATAATAAAGACGCGTTCAGGCTCCTACAGGAACATTTTCACAGTTTGTCTGTCTTGGTTGCTGTGTCCTTGGGCAAGAGACTTCGCTTTCCTTGCAAACTGGCTGTTGAAGAAAGTTGTTTTTTTGTCTGTTGGGTCATTTTTTGTGCTTATTTGGCCATTATTCTGTTGAATACTTTATCATGACCCATTTCCAGTTGATTGGCAGAGGCCATTGGATTTTTATAAGAAATTAAGGGGTATTTCAAAGAGTTCAGGATGCCATGTGCTCTAACAAGTTTCCCAGGACCTTTGGACATAAATAGGGGCTTTTTCACACATTTTCTTTGTTATACTGGAACTTTTCCTGCAAAGATTCGGCACACGGGTACATTTAGCATAGCATTACATGTAGCATTTTGTAATCTTTGTAATAAACTATCCTCCAATAGGAGAAAATGATGTGGACATAAAACAATTGCAAAATGTAATTTTTTATTGTTCTTAATGTCTATATTTGTGTCCCTTTTACATGCAGCCAAACATGATGTGAATGGAAACAGGACTATTCCACCCTTTCCAGAGGGGACACAGATGGTAATGTTTGGTAAGCGTCAAAGTACACACTAGTAGTTTCATGATTATTTACAACTGAAGGTGCAATTAATTTAAAATAGTAGAAAATGCCCTAAATATGTTATAAATTGTATGAGCAACACTAATGTCTCTTTTATGGTTTCTCTAAGGCATGGGCTGTTTCTGGGGAGCAGAGAGAAAGTTTTGGAGACAAAAGGGAGTTTACTCCACCCAAGTGGGCTACTCTGGCGGCCACACGCCTAACGCCACGTACGAGGAAGTGTGCACAGGTAGCCTCTGCATACCAACACCCACACGCATGTGCTTTCCACCGACTGTTAATAAACTGTAGAAAACAGGACAGAGGAGAAACAGAGGAGCGACTCATTTCCCTCCGGCCCTATTAAACCCGGGCATGGATAAGGCTGCTATTGATGCCTGACCGCTCTGAGCAGGGACTATTTCTGTGTTTAATGTGTGTCCAAACCCCCCAGTGATTCTTCCAGTCCGCCAGCACACAGCAAATCCAAGCAACACCACCTGTCTGTTAGTGTCTTTCTTGGTTTTTATTTAGTCAAACTGTTTGAGTTTATGTATTTATTAGATTATATGTGATAATTAGAAATCATAAATACAAACAGCAAGCAGCTATGGGATTTAAAGCAACAAGGACTGGTTGCAGGAGTTTGAATTTATGATGGATTTTTATCTAATTCTAACTGGGTCAAAATAATTTATACAGGGTTAACTATGTTTTTGCATCTTACGTCTGCCTTTCACACTATTCATCACAGGAGTATGATTGACAGGCTCTGTTTTGTAGTCAGTTTATCAGATGTGGCACTAAACCCCCCAAACTGGCACTTTGGTTGGGATTGTTGCCTTTGCTGCTTGAACTATCCCGTTTTTTCCCCATTTTGATGGGAAGTTTAATTTTAGAGCGGTTTGCTAGCACTGACTGTGTGTAGAGACAGATATATTGACGAAAAGACAATTATTTAATGTTTAAATGTTCTTCCCACTGTCATCGCTATCAAAATAAATGCCAGAAATTATCGTGGTAAACATTTTTTGTCCATTTGCCCATTACTTATGTGTTAACTGGTTACTGGAGCAAAGCTAATTTGGCTCGTTTGGTATGTCTGTTTTTCTGAATTTACGCCATAAACTGTGGGAGGCAGAAAAAAATGGCTGCAGAAAATCCGATGGGGCTTTACGCCTGAACAAGTGCAAATTCTTCAGCTGTTTTCATTAAGTCGACAAACTAATAATAATCGTATCTACATCGTTTAGAGACGAGAGTATTTCCCAGTTTCTCAATCCCAAAACAAAATAAAAGTGAATTAAACTCAACAAACGGGACATGCCAGTTCATCGCATTGCCCTGTGAAAGACTGGCAATCTGTCCAGGGTGTACCCTGCCTTTTGCCACTGGAAATGGGCACCCACCCCGCGACCCTGCAAGAATAAGCAGTATAAAGATGGGACATGTATGAATTTCTCCTATTTAGTCAATTAATAATTCCTACAGGCATAGAACATAATCTCATAAAAACACTGCAAAAGTATTACTTTATTTATTTATTTATTTATTTATTTATTTTTATTTATTAATATCTCATTAATTCAGTAAAACAAAGCTTTTTTCTTCAAGTGAATTGACATAGCTGCTGATAAAATGATGAAAATATGGGCCTGCCGGTGCTGGGTCTCATTATTCAGTATGCATACACAGTTTGAAGGTTAAAGACTAAACTGTTAATTTAAAGTTTGTGTAAAAGTTGTTCATGATTTTCTAACATTTGGATACATAGTGTAAAACAGCACTTGAATACATTTTGAAAGCTTGAGGAAACAAGTTGAGCACTTGACTTATCGGCTTCGGAGGGTCACTGGTGGAGAGGAAAACTCACGTCTGAATTTGTCCGTCATGTTTGGAGTCACGGCTGAGCGCGTTACTCATCTCGATGTTTTGTCCGCGGACAAATCGAGTTTGTTTCTTTTTAAATCATAACTTGTGTGTACTCGGTTCCTTCTTCATTAATTATTATCAGACAGTAACTGTTGCATTTTATAGCTGAGTGTAATTTGCAAGTTCTTAATGTAGACAGTTTAGGTGTAAGCAGAAAACACTGAACATGGAGTTTGAACTCTTAATTGTGCGTTTTTAATTAGTTCTGTATCTTTGTTTAAAGAGGCCACTTGTCTGAATAAAGTGCTCCTCACACCTTCACATATTCAGGAAAGACAACAACTGAATATTCACTGTTGGATAAATATTTACAGTCTCATCAGCTTAGGTCCAATTAGTGTTGATTAGATTTGCATATTTTTCCTATATTTTGAGAAGAAGTGCCTGTTTGTACATATAAAAACACTCCCACACTGTTCAATATTTCTCTTATATATAGTCTTGTTTTGGTTTTTTGTCCCTCAGTTATTGACGTGTTCATCATAAATTTTCTTTCATCACAGTTAGGGATGTGCAGTTTGGGTTCAAATCTATATTGCGATATAATCTGAAGCGTGTGCGGTACCCATATTTATTGCGATATATTATCTTCTTCTTTTTATATATGTCAAAATGACTGTTTATGAACATTCTCACATACCAGAAGAACAACTTTAAAAATCCATAGAATGCCATTTAAAGAAGATTTATTGTGCGAAATGCGTTTATAAAAATATTCAAATCGTTTTCCGACAAATGCAATACAAAAATTCTCATAACATAAATAAAGATATTTGAAATAAAATACAAGCTAAATGTTTGTCTAAATTGCTTGAACTGAAGTGCAAAACGTAAAAACAGAAATAAAATTTCTTTCTGCTTTCCTTTATTACTTATTTATAAGTTTATTATCACACTAAAAAAACCTGCTCCTATTTGAACTAAAAACGTTGTTTGGGGTTTTCTGTTTTTGATTAAATCAAAACATGGAAATCTTTTTGTAATCTTTCAAACTGACCTTGATCAAAGTTCTTAAGGCATTCTGAAGGTCTCTCAATGAGTTTATTTGGGGATATTTTGGTTGCTTTTACTCAGATGTGTTCCTAACCCCGATAGCATGTTGTTCAGTATGTGTTTAAGAAAATGTTAAAAGTTAATAATTGAAGGACAACAGAAAAACCAACCAAACACCAAGCTAACCAACTGGCCTACCAGACACGCATATCATTACACACCTGGCTAATGATTGTAAGTTTTGTCACTTTTTGCTTTATGTTGAAACTTATTTTCTGGCAGCAAAAACATGACAAAAAGCGCTTTCAAACTTCTCCAGAGTCAAAAAATGTGTCCGCTTGCTAATCCAACACGCACACCTGACTGCTTCCTTCTGAGTAACAGCCTGATTATGATGTCATTTGGCACCTGGTTGTATGTTTCGCAGCCAGCTGCCAGCTTTATTTTCTGCTCCGATTCCAATCTTTACTGTATTTCACATCCAGTCCGAGATGAATTTATTCCTGCGAGATTGGCCTGGTGAGACATTAATTTAATGTGGACTGCTGCTTTGTCTCTGTTCGCCAATATCTGCCGTAGGAATCCATAACTCCTGATATTAAAAAAGTAATAAGGCGGAGAAAGACATAGGAGTGGAAGTGGAATGAGAGACGTGGAGAAGATGAGGTGTCACGTAATGGGTCACACTCATTACCAGCACCAGCTGCTGTTTGACTCGCAGCAGAGGGGAGCTTTCTTTTTGCAGAAAATCAGTTTTGGACCAGCCTGGCCTTTCAAGGACACCTGATGTATATGGTGCTTTTCTTGTGTAAATCTGCTCTTTTTAAGGTCTTACATCTAAGAGCGGAGTCCACGAGACCTGATATTTAAGGTATTAAAGCTTCAGTTGCTATGGCATGGTATTGATTATGTGATACAGACAAGCTCTGCAACAAATAACGAAAATAACCACATTTTAAGATTGTTTTTCATACTGTCAATGAACAAGACCTGCTGATTTGGTCTTTTTTTGTTTGTTTTAGTTTGTTATTTTTTAGTTTATTTATTTATTTGACAGGGACATGTACAGGAGCATTAAGCAGTATATGAAAAGATGCTTTGTACCAGACTTTAGCTCTTAGAGCTAATTTCCATCTGCAGTCCCCAGGACATACAATTACAAAACACTACAAAAGCATAAAAACAATACAGTTCATAATATTTAAAGACAGTATTTACATAAAAAAAACAGTTAATCACAAAAAAAATTAAAAATAACATTTTATCAATGGTTTTATCAATGGTAGTTTCAGGAATGTAGCAAAAAGCGAAATCATCCAAGTAAGAGGAAGCATTTAGGTTTGTGTAAAAAAATGTAAAGTCAAGTTTTAAATGCAAGTTGTTTATTTTTCCACGAATGGCTCAGCCTTTGCCTCCAGGAATTAGCACTCCAAAGCCCCCTCCCTCGCCTGTACCGGACTCCCTAAGCTGGGTGAATCTCGTCCCGATACAAGCAACCAAAATGAGCTTTCCTCAAGAGGTGCTTGGACTCAGCCTTAGCAATAGGGCGAGGAGCTCTGTCATCCAGGAGAAGCTCAAAGTAGAACCGCTGCTTCTCCACATCAAAAGGAGGCAGGTGATTTTCTTCAGGTATCTGATCAGGATGCCTACTGGTTGCTTCCCTTTGGAGGTTTTATGGACAAGTTCCACCGGGAAGAGACCCTGGGAACTCACTGAAGGGACTGTGTATCCCGTCTAGCCTGGAAACGCAAAGACAATCCCATATTAATTTTATATATATATATATATATATATATATATATATATATATATATATATATATATATAATTAGTATTTAATATAAACAAGCTGAACAGAGAACTACAAAATAAAAACCATAAACTATTGCACTTAAAATATGAACTGTTCACCTGCTGTGGCCTGAAGGCACAGTCTCACAACTCCCTCGTGCTCTGCATGGAACTAAAATGATCACCTGCTTGTCCGTGATCAAATATTGGGATTGCTGCAGAGGTTATTGTCTTGAAGTTTTGGATTTTTGCCTCATGACTTTCTCATGGGGGTTTAGATGTTTCTTCTGCAGGCTGAATCCGCGGTTCGCTGCCACACTGGAAACTGGAATTAAGCGCCACTTCAGCCAAAGTTTTGAAATCAGGAAACATTTCTCCAATTGAAGAGATCAGAAGTCGGAAAGACTCTCTGAACGAGGGATTTTCATGACCCGCAAGATACTGGAAATGCACCGCTTCTGCACCGGGCTCTTCGGAGCGCGTCTGTAACTAGCCACATCAGTCACAGTCGCGCTCCAAAGGCTCCATAAATCTCCAATGCGCCGTCAGCTCCTGGTTAGCGATATGTATCGAGGACAGGGTCTGTTTTTTGGGGGGGATTGATTTATCTATCTGTACTCCGTGCGTAAAGTTGAAAATGTCTGTGCGCCTGCAGCAAGCTGTCAGAGGTGTGAATACTATGTCAAAATGACGGACGGCCCTCAGATTTTTCCATCATCGTTCTATAAAAAAACTAACGTATGGAAAATATTAAGTTAACTCGACCCCTGCTGGGGACCCAAAATATTTTCTTCCAACGTTGAAAAGAAACTTTGGTTTCTTCCTCTTAAAGGGGAGTTTTTTCTCTCCAGTGTCGCTACATGCTTGCTCAGTATGAGGGATTGCTGAGGGATTGCTGTGGTTGGAATCTATAAAAACGGGCAAAACCTAAAGTCAATGACTCCATGCAATATGCTGGGATTCCTTAAATAGAAAACTTTTAAACTGATTGGAATGTTTGAATGATTGTATGGAAATTACTTTTCTTGTAAAGTGCCTTGAGATGACAAATGTTGTGAATCGGCGCTATATAAATAAACTGAATTGAATTTGAATTGAATTGCGTCCATCCATTTTCTGTACCCGCCCATCCTATGCAGGGTTGCAGAGGGGCTGGCACCTATCTCCAGCAGTCACGGGGCGAAAGGCAGGGTACACCCTGAACAGGTCACCAATCCATCGCAGGAATTGAATTGCAAAGCTGCTGAAATACTGAGTTCCTTTAAATCAGGACTAAAAACGTATCTGTTTAAAGGTGCCTTTGATTAATCATCACTGTAACATCGTTAATTCTAGTATGGATTGCAGTTTTTCCCTACTTCTCTTTATTTTGCCACCTTGATGTCCTTATTGTGTTATACTTTTTATAATGTAAAGCACTTTGAACTGCATTGTTGCTAAACTAGACTTGACTATTAACATTTAACCTGACTGGTCTTTTTTGGACTGAGTAATAGATTGTTTGCATCCATCCTTCCACCAAAACAGATCCCCTAAACACCTGAGCTGTGCCTAGAAATCCTGTTCATAAAAGTTATTAACCGAATCGGTGACAAAGGGCAACATGTGAGTCCAACTCTCACCGGGAACGAGTCCGACTTACTACCGGCAATGCGAACCAAGCTCTGACACCGGTCATACAGAGACAGCCCACATCAAGGGGCCTGGTACCCCATACTCCCAGAGTTCCCCCTACAGGACTCCCCGAGAGACATATGTGAACGCCTTCTCCAAGTCCACAACACACATGTAGACCGGTTGGGCAAACTCCCATGCACCCACCATGACCCTGCTGAGGGTGTAGAGGTTTGACCTTCCTCTCTAGAACCACTGAATAGACCTTACCAGGGAGGCTCAGAAGTGTGATCCCCCTGTAGTTGGAACACACTCTGTGGTCTCCCTTTTTAAACAAGGGGAACAATCCAAGGGAACTGCCCCCGATGTCCATGCAATATTGCAGAGCCGTGTTAACCAACACAGCCCCACAACATCCAGAGCCTTAAGGAACTCCGGGCGACTCTCATCCACCGCTGGACCCCTGCCACAGAGGAGCTTTTTACCCCATCATTTTTAACCACTTGTTTGCATCAAATATTTATTTCTGCAAGACATAACGTATATGCAAAACATCAAGAACAACTGGATGAAGCTTGTAGTTTCATCTTTAGCTCTTCTTCGGCCATTAGAGTTAACATGCTGTCTTTTATCACATCATTTCTAGGACAGAGATTTGCACGGTTTACACTCTTTCTAGATGCAGTTTGCATCTCCTCTTCGTGTTCATGTGGATTTGTCATCCTGTTTCTTTCCATAGTCTTTATCATGGCAACAAAAGAGAATCCCTCACTTCCATAACTGTTTCCATAAAACAACAGGTTGTACCATTTAACACCTTGATCATTATATCTTTTTTGGATAGAAATATAAAATGCAAGTCGGCAGAATCCGTGTTAATGAGAATGGGTTTTCCCAACAGCTGTCCATGCTGCATTCAAGTACAGCTGGGAGACTAGGCTGTCAAAATATTAACACAACTCCAAAGTGATGGTGTTTTATTATTTATATGAAATATGGGCAAAGTATTATTTAAACACTTCTAAACATTAACGCTGACTGTTTTCAAGTGGTTATATTGTTTTCTACTCTGGCTATGTCTTCTTGTACTATTTTATAAAAAAAAAATCCAAATAAAATCTCCAGTCCTTTTAATCCTTTCAACTTTTTTAAGTTAAAGAACATAGTAAAGTCAAATTAATTTTAGGAATTGAAAGGAAGAATTCAGGAAAAATAGGTTATTTCTGGAACAGACTTCCTGCCGACTACAACGCTGCTGTAACACTGAGCTGAAACTAAAAACTCATCCGTTTAAAATTGCCTTTCAGTAAACGATTGTCTTATTTATCATGTGTTCTTTATTGATGTTTTTCATGCTTTATTCTGTATCACGTGTTGTGTGTGTTTCATGCTAAATTGCTGCTTTTGATTTGCGATTGTTATATTCTGTTTTTCTTTATCAACAAATCATGTAAAGCACCTTGAATTACCCTGTTGTTGAAAGTCTGCTATACAAATAAAATTGCCTTGCCTTTGTTTAATGCTGATCAAAGGAAAAAAAACTAACATGCACATTTGCATTTATCTGAAAACATACCGAACTGTGATTTTTTTGTGTACCGTTACACCCCTAGCTTAAATAAAAGACAAACTGTTTCACTTCCTTTGATATTAAAATTAGTTTGTTGATCTGAAATATTTTAAGTGTGGCATCATTTTCTGTTGCAGGCAGAACGGGACACGCTGAGGTGGTGCGAGTTGTTTATTATCCAGAGAAGATCAGCTTCAATGGTCTTCTGAAGGTCTTCTGGGAAAGCCACAATCCAACTCAAGGTAAACACCACATTCATTCCCGAACCCCGAAAGAAGAACTGTTATTTTGTATTATTTTTGGGGGGTTTTGCTGCTCATTATACAGAATATACAACATAATTAAGCGTGACTTTTAATTGGAGCCACGTATCTATCATCTGGAGCTTTTAAAACCCTGCAGCTAAGTGAGGCTGATTAGTAGAACATCACATATGCATGCCAGCCTTGGAAAGCTTCAAACACTGAGGCTGACAGACTGACAATCTGACAGCGAAATGATGACATGATCAGTCATAAAAAAAACACACAAAAAAACAGCTTTCAGTTCTGCCAAGACAGAAGAAGACAGGTTATATTTTTGGAAATGCTGTCAGTTGTTGTTTGCCAAGAATTGAAGACAAAAGACACTCCGACTGAAATCCTGATTTAAAACAAACAACGAACATGTGTGTTTACAGGAATGCGTCAGGGGAACGACGTCGGGACAACGTACCGCTCTGCCATCTACGCCTACACCCAGCAGCAGCTTGAGGAAGCCTTGGCCTCCAAAGACCAGTACCAGAAGGTGAACATATTCATGAGTCTTTGTTATTTGAACAACGGGAAAAACGTTTTGATTTTAAAATATTCTGGAGAAAAACCACAGTCAGTATGAGCCAGCTGGGAGGTTTGGACAGGACTGACATTTTTTTGTTTTTGTTAGAGTCACTGGGAAGAGGAAGAAAACATCAGGAGTAAAGATCAATAAAAAAAAAAAAACGTTTCAGGTAGCTTAATACTACAGCCAATACTTACTCTCGACCAATCACAAACCTCAGACCCAGAAATGCTCCGTCACCAAGCTTTTGCTGATCTCAAACCACAAATGACTTGGGGTCTCATTTATAAAGCTTGCTTACCCACAAAAGGGGGCTGAAAACTGCGTAAGTCACTTTCAACGGCAAGTTCGGGATTTATAGAAAAAGAGCGGGGCTGAAAAAACTTTAAGAACACTAAGGACCTTGCTTACACACATTTTGGACACAGAGGTCAGCCGGTGAGATGGCAAAATTGTGAATTTAAGCCACATTTTCAACTTGTAGAGCTTTGCACCACCAGCACATTCTGGCTATGGCACGCCGTCTCCCTCTTTGCCTCCACTTTCTGTTTTTATGCCAGGCACGCTGCTGCATCAACGCCTTGTCACTCGCAGCTCTTCAGTTTATTTGTGGCCACCCCCAAATAACATTTTGCACGGATGCTACTTTTTAAAAGTGGACTTTAATATCTAGGAGTGCTGAAACATATTACGTTCTGCTGTAATTTAGTTTTGTTTTAATATTCACTAGGCACTTTGCATTGATCGTTTATGACAGAAAGTGGGTGTGTAGTGGGCGGGATATGATCCAAAATCACCTGAGCACATTTCTAGGGAGGGTCTGATTATAAAGCGCAAATTGCGTGCAGCTGTGCGTATTCAAAGTTTAAGAGATCTGAAAATTACTTGGTGTAAGTAATTTTTTTTTTTTTTTTGCTGAGCTTATGTACAGTTTTAGTAAGGATACTACACAAAGCTTTAGAAATGAGACCCTTGGGGCATGGGCACATCACTGGGGTGCGAGGAGGGGCTTCCCTCCTCGCTGTCCCGTGGTGTCCTGGGTCCCAATTTTAATATACAACTTAGACACTCCCACTTATAACATTTTCACACGACACATATGTAGGGACTTTGGGGTGGGCACACTTTTCGGCATCCAGAGGGGGAGCGGTACAATCAGCTTCACCTCTGGTGCCGGTGCCCACTGTTAAACCACATATAGACACTGAGGGCTCAGGGTGGAGGTTGGGGGATGTGTGGCTGCCTTCCCCACATCCCACCCCTCTGTTTTAAATGCACATTATAACAACACGCATCAACACCATACTCGAGCGGGAGGATGGAGGCTAGGGGTCTTTTCCCACCCCTGTTCGCTACGGGCCATCAGGGGTTGGGGTCCGGAGGAGGAACAGGTGGTCTGGTCGGGGTCCTGGGCTGTCGGGCTGCTTTGCCACTATGGGGCCCTTGGCGGTCTGCTTGTCTCCGTCCTAGAAGGTAGGGGGTCCACCTCCCGGGTCCGGGGACTGGTGGCTCTACTGGGGCATCGGTACCTGGACCTGGGAGCATAAAGTGTGTATGGGGTGTGTGAGTGAGGGTACAGCGTCATTTTGTTGGGTGTCTTGGTGAGTCAGTGAGAATGTATGTTTTTAAGAGGGAGGGAACGTATGACTGTGTCTGTATGTCTTTGTCTACCTGTCAGGTTGGATCTTGGTCTGCCCCCTCGCCTGGCGCACCTCAGGCCTTACACTTAATGGGGGGCCTATTTCCCCTCCGTCACTCCCCGACGGTGACGGGGGCCCCTGCCTGCCGGTGCGCCGGTGGTCAATCCGGTTCGGACCTGGTGCGTGCCTGGCCGGGCCTGGGGGGGTCGGTGTGTCGGTCGGCCGATGCGCTGGGCTGATATCTTCCTTTGGTTGGTTGGGGCACCTCTTTTAGGGGTGCCAGGTTTGGGATTGTTGGGTGGTGCCTGCTCGGTGGCTCGGCGGGATGCGGATCCGGCGTCTCTGCTCGTTTGATCACCTGTTCTGTGCGCACCGTGCGTGGCCGGTTCATTGGCGGGTTGGGCCGGCCCTGGCCCTCGTTTGAAGCCTGGTCTCGGCGCCCTGCGTTGCGCGGGATCAGGACCTGGGAGCTGGTACAACTTGGTGTCCAGATGCTGGCTGAGCCCGGCCTGGGGATGCTGTCTGTCCCCTGCGGCTATTGGTGGGGCGCTGGGATGTTGGCGGTGGGGATTGGCCTAGGGTGGAGGCGTCGCGTGGGCAGGGGCCCCTCGCAGTGCCGGGGGCCCCTCGTCGGCCGGTCCCTTGTCGGGTCCCTGCTGGGGGGTGGGGTGCCCCTTGGCCCCGGCTCCCCCGGTCCTTTGACCGGCCCGCCCCGGCGCGGCTGGTTGCCGGCGGAGCCCGTGGGCTCGTCACTGCTGCCCCCGGGCCCCTGCATAGTGGCCGCTGGATGTTCCCCTGGGGTTCTCCTTTGCTCCTCTCTTGGGGGAAGCGGTCGGCCCCGCCCGGGTCCGCCTGGGGCTCTGGGGGTCCTTTGGACGTCTTTGCTCCGATCTCCTTCATGTCTGCATCGATTCCTGGGAGACGGATTGATGCCTGCTCACACCAACTATCGAACACTCTTATGGAGAAACCTTATATGCACCAGCATGCTAACACACACACATAGATGTGGGGTCTCTGGTGTTTAAGTATATATTCTTGGGCTGAGGTTATCATTACTAGAGCTTGATTAATCGGTACCACGAGTTTTTCTGTGACATTGTTGTTGTATTTTTATATCTATTTTTGTGTGATGTGTTTGTGTAATTCTTAGTTCACAATGTTTGGTTGGTTTTGTCGATGTTCCTTTTTCGTGTTTTGTTTTGTTTTTCCCCCTCTCTCTGCCGTCCTGTGGGTATGGAGGCAGACTTCAATGTCTTCCTGTGTTTTCTTTGTTCCCCTTCCTCTCTTGCATTTTCAACTCACCCTCTCTCATGACATTTTGTTTCCTACCTCTCTTCTTCATCTTCCTTCTTTCTTCTCCTTAATTTTCCGTCTCCGTCTCCGTGTCCATAACATCAGGAAATAAAAAACCCAACAATTCATAATAAAGATTTTTCACACATAAATCAAGTGGAGGACTATAGCAAAAGCTGTACTGCTCCGCTTGTGAAAGTAAATCTGTTGGGCTTCTACTTGGTACTCAGACACCAATTCTGAGCTCCACACTGCCAAACAGGACACGTAAAAAAAAAGAAATGAGACCCTTGAACTGCAAAAGATGACGCAGCAAAGACCGGTGAAGAAAATTGTCCCGAAAAAAGGTACCAGCAAGTAAATGTTGCGTCCCGTTTTAAACCGATACGGGACACACATCAACACTAAATGTAACAATAATGAACAAAATAAATGACAGGAAATCCTACGGTCATCAACGCTGTCGTGGAGGGATCCAAACAGGACCCCCAGGCCCGCTGCGAACGGTGCTGCTGTCACAGTTGCACAGAGACAGGCACAACACAGCCGGGCCGCGCTGCTAACTACACGCACGGCTTTAAAACTGTCCACCCAGTTACTCCACCACCTCCTCAGAAGCGAAACCACTTTCAAAAATACAAACGGGGTGGCAAGACCTGCTGGTTTATCTCTCGATCTCTGGACTTGACTCCGGTGTTTTGGGCGGCGTCTACACTGATTCCTTGTCCACACGTAGCCGGGTATCTCACAAAACAAAGATATTTTTTTCTACAGTTTGGCCAGTCATCCCCACAAAAACTGAGATTTATGGTACCGAAAACGATTCTTTCTGAAAACTACGGCCAAAGTGAAGATTTGCATTTTCTCCGTTTTAAGCGTTTGCGTGTGGACAGAAATAACCGTAGTTTTAGGCTCGGCGACGTCACTTTCCGGGACAAAAATGCTCCAACATCAGTTTTGTGACCTGTGTTTACACTCAGAAACATCATTTATACCCTCAGAGACGTGTTGGCATCATCAATTGTCCAAGCGCTTTTTGCTTGCTTGTTTTCACAAGCTCAGTTACTGCTCTATGTAGAAGTTAAAAAGTAGAAAGTTACTCTGAGTGGATAGGATTTGGGGGAACTACTGCCCCCTACAGGTTTGGCATGTCTATGAATGTGCTTAACAACGCACTTATGCGGTTAGGTGTGGACTAAGTGTTTTTCTGTGAAAACAAGGTGGTGAGAATATTCGTTAAAAAAAATAAACAACCCTCGGCTGCGTGTGTTCATGGCATCCGACATCAGTGAGTAGCTTTTTAGCTTTAGCTGAACTGAATCAGAATCAGCTTTATTGGCCCCGTTTTTGCTCACTAGGTCTGAGACATTATTATGATAAAGTGTCATTAAACTTTTAAAAGAAATAAAACAGCATTGACATAAGCCTACAATTCAAATTAAAAATATAATTAAAATATTTGTAATCATTAACATAATGGTTAACAACATTAATCTTTTTATGTTTGTCAGTATATACTGATGTCACTCACACACACACTTGATTTCTTTTTGTTTCTTTCAAGCTTTCAGTTTTGGTTAAAAAAAAAGGTGTTAGACTTAAGGCCTGAATTGAATCTTTATTCAAATTAGTTCATTAGCCCCTTAAAATTCCTGCAATTTCCGCCCTACATTTTTTTAACACGCATACCCCAAATTAACTTAAAGCTGTTCTTGAACCATTCTGAGTAGATACATGGCTGGGGTCTCTTTGGAAAGAAAACACTCCCAATTTATCCCAGAACTGTTTTAATATCTCTGAGTGCTATTGTTACCACGCAATATGAATTTTAATACACTGAAAAAAAACATTATTTTTTGTCCGATTATTTATTATATATAAATACATGCTGTAAAAGTGGCTTTAAAAATAGTTTGGGACCTAAAACACACTCTGGGTCTGAAGCATTACCTTTATCCACACCAAATTTGACAGCAATAAACCAAAAAATGAGTATTCTGCACACATTTTACTAACTACAGGTCAAAGGTGGCCAAAAGTGTGCCATATGCGCCATCTCCTGGGTAAATGCCGTAGTCCTCACTGAATTAAAGACATCGTCAGAATCATAACTGCATCTTCTCATATGAAGCTCCGCGGCATGGATCGGTTTTGTCACGTTTATTGGACTACAAAGTGGTGAGTTCCATATTTTTATACCTCTGTCAGGAGAACGTTTGTGTTGGCAAAAGCGCTCACTGTGTCTACAGTTATGATTATATCCTCGATCGGCATCCATAATTGGAATCACAAGGCTCTTAGCTTTCCAATGATATAAAATATGTATAGGTTCATAGAAGTTAGAAGTCGGAAAATCTGTGGATTTAAACTAGGAAATGGGCTGGGCCCCCCACGGGCCCTCAGAACGTTATTAAAGAAAAGCATAAAATGGCCAGGGCTGCACTTACAATATATTTTCTACATTTATTGATAGATATCAATAATTATCTATATCGACCAATATTACTTTTGTCTTTATCGTATATATTTTTTTCTATTTCGCCCAGCCCTAATTTAGGAGGTGAATAAATGGGTTGCAAGAAGATCTTTATTTAAGGGAGTAACTGAGATGAGAGTGGCGCACTGATCTGGTAAATTAAATTCCATTCAAACTAAATCTAATAAAGCCAAACCAATTTAATTGTATTATGTTTAATTAAAGTCTGTTCATTTTAATTAGGTAATTTTTACTATGATAAAACACAGTTTAATACAGTCATGTTTAATTTTATGTAGTTCGATGCCGATCAATTCAAATGAATTTCAATCATAACCATTAAGATCAAGTCAGCAGAGTTGAATTAGTTCAATTAAATTCAATAAGATTCTGTTTAATTCGACTAAATTCTGTTCATTTAAGTTCACTTCAATCCAAATCAGTTCAATTCAGTAAATTTTTGTTTAGTTGTATTTTATTTCAACTAACTTTATTTCAATTAGTTCAGATAAATGAATTACAATTCACATCACCCAAAACTATTCAGTTAAGTACAATTAATTTCCATGTCGTTCTTTTTAAATCGGTTAGTTCAGTTCAACTTTCTTTGATCAAGTTTGTTTCAGTTCATTGAGTTCATCCCAAATCGGTTTCAGTAAGTTAGATTAAATTCAGTTCTGCTCAGTTTATTCCAGTTTAGCTGAATTCTGGTTAGTGTACCGTAATTTCCGGACTATTGAGCACGCCTAAATATTCCGGAATTGCGCCGCTCAAGGTGGCAGCATGTTGGAGTAGCTCTGTTACTTTGGTTCATATTTTTTTTCTTTTTTAAAACTTTAATTCTTCCATTTCTGGTAGAAACATTGTTTTTGTGGACAACTGTTCTCTCTGGTTTTGAATGCTGTGCAGCTGGAAGTATTTTTGCTGATACTTTATATTTTTGGACATTTGTTATGATGCATAACCATGGCAACAAGGTGGTTTACAACTGGCAGCAGCTGATTAACATCACAAAAGCTCAAATAAGACCTCAACTACAGCCACAAAACCCTGATGTGTTGAAAAGAAGACGCCATAGATCCAGAGCATCCTCTACATCAGACTGTCATACAACTACAGAGCGTCTTCAGTCAGAGGCTTCTTCAGATCTACAGCGTGCTACAGGAGATCATCCCTACCCACAGCCATCAGCATCTACAACAAATCTTTGAAGGAACTTGCATAATGAGTTACAACAACATTTAATTTCCCGTTGGGATTAATAAAGTAATTTTGAATTGAATTGAATTGAATATAAGCCGCACCAGCTACATTTGAAATTAAAAAAAATATTTTACATATATAGGGAGCGCCTGAATAGAAGGCGCACGTTTTCATGTTGTAACATGGGATATTTACACAGAAAGACGATACACGGAAGATTTTTTTATTACCTGCGCCAGGTGGTAATGTTTTCGTGTCCGTCTGTCAGTTTGTTTGTTTGTCTGTCTGTTAGCAACATAACTCAAGAAGTAATGGACAGATTTCGATTATATTTTCAGGAAATGTCCACTATGGAACAACTGATTAAATTTTGCGGTTGATCCGACGTGAAGCGTGGATTAATTTGTGAGAGAGAACTCAGAAATGTCCATGATTAAAGGCTTAACTTTTTTAAATATTTAAGCCAAGACATCTTCTCACATTGTAAAGTCCGAAGAAAATATTGCTGGGATTTTAAATCAGTTATTTCCAACAGAGAATGCGAGACGTTTTATAAGATTTAAGTATTAAATTTGCGAGATGCGCATCTGGATATTTTCAAAAGTGTACGTAGTGTTCTGCTATTTTCTGTATTTACAATGTCAGAAAATGGAATAGTTTACATTTCAAAAATGTATGCTATTAGTTGTGGAAATATCGGAGTTTTCTCTTCCAAATGTACAACTTTTCGACATCAGTGAATTTTTGAGTTTTTTCTTGAAAATATGGGAAATGAATCTCAAAATTTCTGAGTTTTTTTGGCAGAAATGTATTTTCTTTTTTCTACAATGGCCCTAACGCTCCGTCGTACATACGTTTAGGCATTAAAATCAGGACCTCGTTCTCATGCATCCATCCATCTACCCTTTGCACTAAAAGTTAATGCTGCACAAAGTTTCTACCATAGCTAATGACACATTTTGCATTTTGACTTTTCCATGTTCACTCTTCCTCATTATCTTCTGTCTTCTCCAGAGCCCACTGGGTGCTGGGCAGGGATTAAAATTAGAGTTCATTAAAATCTGCTCTCTCGTTTAAGATAACTCTATGCATAGGCTTGCATCGTGTTGCCTCAGTTTTGTTGCTGGTCGTTTAGGTCAGATTCAGTCTGTTGAATTTTTCTGCATGTGTGAAACATTTACCTTTCAACTCAGACCTGTTTTGACTGAAATCAGGCTGTTTTTTACTACTTTTCTGCTCATAACACACTGTGAAACTAGTTATTTTTTGTCGGATTAATTGTTTATTTCCAACTTTCCTGAACCAAAACTCCTTACAAGAACAGTTTTATAACTTCCAGCATCTGGCAGGATTTGTAGTCCTCACCCATCACTTCTAATGCAAACCACATGCATGTTGTGCATGAATAACAATCTGTCCGGACAGATTTTGTTTTTGTAATTCAGTTTCTATCGGCGAATATTTTTCAGCCCAACCAGGATGCTCGTGTTCATCCATATCAGTTCGACTTCACTTCCCAGCATCCCTCTCTGCTCTCCCGCTCTCTTTTGTTGTACGCTTCAGAACCATTAGCTTGTTTCTGCCCGTACATGCAGTACATACATGTCCGTATGCTTTTAAAGTCCGCTCACACAAAAGCCGTTCACACGCCGCCTCCCTCGTCGAATCCTCTCCTGCTGAGGCTTTTCCACCGCTGTCGCACCAAAGGGCTTGTTTCCATGGAAACTGACGAGGGGTAGAGGCTACTCTATTCTTTTCTAGTGTAGTCTGGTCTTCATTAGTCTTTTTATTCTCATGCTCCTCACCCTGTTTGGCCTTCCTTTTTTCCCCCCAAACCTTTTCTTTTTTTTTTTCTTTCAGCGATATCTGTCTGAAAAATAAAATGTATGAAAGGGTTTTCTGTTATTTCAGGGTTTTTTTTTCTTTCTGGGGGGTTGTCCCATTGCTTTTGGCAGGTTTGAGGTCTTTTATGTTTAGAATGAATAGAAAACAAAGTCAGCCGACAGGAAGGTGGGACGATAATGTAAGAAGATCTATGAACAGCTACCCAGAGGAGAGATAGATGGATAAGGGTGAACACGCTGAGAGGTGAGGAGTGGAGATTCAAAAGGTTAATTAACAGAGATGTAGAGATTGTTGTGACTCTAACTGCTTCAATACAAAATTGTGCTGAAGAGAAACTGTTAAAGCTTTAATCCTTTTGAAGGTCAGGCTCTTTTAAGGGATGTTGCACGTATTGATTTCCTTCAGAAGCTTTTTTTTTTTTTCATAAGTGTTTGAAGTTTTAATATTTGTAAAAAGCTTGTTACTTTGGGAGTGATGTTTCAGGGACTAGAAAGTGAGGAGAAAGCTAATAAGTGCAAAAATATTTAGCTGGAAATTAGATTTATCACGTTATGAAATATAATGTTTAAGTTTTTTTTTTTAAATACCGTTTCTCATGAATTTGTTACTCCAGTTGAACAAAATAAAAATAATATTAAGACGTCTGAGTGGTTGAACTATAAACAGATTGAACATGCCTTTACAGTGGACCCCGCCTATCCGTGGTTCAATATTTGCAGATTTATCTGTGGAACATAACTCCAAATTATGTGCGGAAAATATGCCTATTCTCTTTATTTAATTTTTTTGTAGAGCATGTCTAAAATCAAAAGAAAATGCAGCTTGTGAAGCTGAAATACCTAGCCGCAATTGAGCTGCTGTTTGCAAAGCAGCCAATACAGGAGCTCTGTTTAATTTCCTTGACGCTGATTGGCTGTATAGGTAAAACTATGGATGTTCGCTTCTTCAGTAGTGCCAAGACGGATTCCACTGTGTATTAATGCATTTAGGGGTGTAATAGTACATGCATTTGTATTCTGATTTTTCAGTACGTATGTGTGCCAAACGATCCGGCTATTTTCTACCTGAACACATGCAGAATGTTTATGTGCAGAACTCAGAGCGCAGTGCAACGTTCTGCAGCGTAACTTTAAAAAGTGACCCCAAAACAAAACAGAAATCACTCCCAGCTATCACTAAACTCTACTATTTGGGAACATTAATGGTTTCTCATAAAGCTACTGTAGAAAAATAAGAACCAGGACTTAGTCAGTGAACGCATCTTTCAACAGCAATAAGGTTCATAACACGATCTACACTGAACTGAACTGAATGACTGAAACAATGTCAAGCTGAATGTAAACATCACTGATACTAAAGAAAAACCAGCTGACGTCCACATGGCTACCAGTAGCATCCAATCAGCACAAACTCCTTATTTTGTATAAAACTCAAGTCGTCGGAATCCCCGTTGATGAGAAGGGATTTTCCCAACAGCAGCCCATGCTGCATTCAAGCACAGCTGGGAGACTAGGCTGTCGAAAAATCAAAACAACTCCAAAGTGATTTAAGCATGTTTTATTCTCAAATATGGGCAAAGTATTATTTAAACGTTTCTAAACATGAACACTGACTGTTTTCAAGTGGGTATATTGTTTTTCTACTCTGGCTATGTCTGTTTGTACTATTTTATCCATTTAAATAAAAATAATATAAATCTAAACTATTAAAATTTAAATTCAATCAAATCTATAGTCACTTCTATACTTTTAACTTTTCGGAGTTATAGAACATAATAAAATAAAATCAATTTCAGGTATTGACAAGAAGGAATTCTGGAAATATGGTTATTTATATAATCCTGATCAAAGTAAAACAAAAAAGTCATTGGTATTTATTTCTCTTGGTTAAAGTGTACCAAAAACATAGTGAACCCTGATTTCAAAACCCCAAATACATAAAGAACCCTGATTTTTGTGTACCGTTACACCCCCAATATTAAGCTTTACATTTGAAGAAGTTTATTTAAATAGCACCTTTCACAGATAAAATCACAAAAAGCAGTTGAAAACATTATAAAATTACAAACGAATTGAAACAGAGCATACACCACTCTGTGTTTGAACTAATAAAATAGGAAATTAAAGGAATTTTCGAGGGGAACTGCATGTTCTCCCTGTGCATGGTTGGGTTCTCTCACACAGTCCAAAAACATGACTGTTGAGTTTATTGTTCTTTCTGACTTGTCCTGATCTGGAAAAGTTATTTCTGGATTTAAAGTCTATGATATTGATCTAATAATTTAATCACAGCAATTATTAGAGTCAGGGAAGAAGCCTTTCACCTTCAGTAGCTAGGAACTACTGATCAGGCATGAAATCTAGGTGTAGTAATGGACTCAGACCTGAACCTCCAGGGTCACATCAAGGCAATAACAAGGTCAGCGTTCTATCACCTGAAGAACATTTCTAGGATTAAACGACTGATGTCGCAACAGGACCTAGAAAAACTCATCCATGCGTTTATCTTTAGTCGGATTAATTAATGCAACAGCGTCTTCACAGGTCTGCCTAAAAAGTCAATCAGACAGCTGCAGCTGATCCAGAACGCTGCTGCTCGTGTTCCTCACTAGAACCAGTAAAGTAGAGGAGCTCACACCAGTTCTAAAGTCCTTACACTGGCTCCCTGTAGCTCAGAGAATATACTTCTAAATACTCCTACTAGTTTATAAATCATTACATGGCTTAGCACAAAATATGTTGAAGACCTGTTGTCACGGTACCAACCACCAAGACCACTCAGGTCCTCCAACTCTAGCCTACTAAACATCCCTAGACTCAGAACTAAACATGGAGAAGCAGCTTTCAGTTTCTATGCTTCTCTAATCTGGAACAAACTTCCTGATGAGTGCAGAGCTGCTGAAACTCTGAACTGCTTTAAATCGAGACTAAAACTCATCTGTTTAGAATTGCCTTTGAGTAAATGCTTGATGTCTAATGTATGAAATGTGTTCATGCTCTCTTGCTTTATTGTGTATCACGTGTAATGTGTGTTTCATGCTAATTTGCTCCTTTTACTTTTAATTTCCAATGTTATATTCCATGTCTGTTTGTTTTGTTTTTTAAATCACCAAATCATGTAAAGCACCTTGAATTACCCTGCTGTTGAAAGTGTGCTATACAAATAAAATTGCCTTGCCTTGCCTTACTCTGATCTTACTGCTGACTCCTCAGCAGTGAGGAGTGTTTTGGTTAACCTCGCAATGAAGACATAACATCAGGGGACTGAAGGCAGAAGCTGCTTGCAGGGAGGGCAGACATGAGCTGGGGGCAAGAGAGTTCGAGCGTTGGCCCAGACGGGCTCATCTTTAAAACTGGCCGTAATAAAATATGAAAAACACCGATGCAGACTCCAGACTTATTCCTATGAAGGAAAGAAGACATTTCTTTCCACAACATAAGTGGCGCCCCAACGTGGGGCGCCACTTATGTTGTGGAATTATTTGATCAATATTATGGAGGCGTTATTTATCTTAAAGATGATAAGATTCCTTCTGTGGTCCAAGAGTACATTTAATTTGTCTTGTCAATTAACAAAGAGCATCAGCACATACAGAGCGTTGTATGAACCGACCTGCAGCCCCCAGTCTAAACATCCATTCTATACTGATTGATAAACATGCATCTCTACTGAAGATCCTCCCACAAAGTTTTCCTGTCTTCTTCAACAAGACCAGGTTACAGACACATGAGCCAGTGCTTACTGGGTCAGAGTTCTCAGAGGCAGGTGGTGTTCCTGACGCTTACTCTACCCAGTTTACATGTTAAGACATAACAGAGTTGTTTTTAATGTATTATTATTATCAAACCCTTGACTTTAGATCAAGAAATAAGTATTCCACATCCGTCCTTAGGTGGGAGTGTGTGCACGTTTGTCTCTGTGTTGCCCTGTGATGGACTGGCGTCTCTCGTCCAATGACTGCTGGAAAAAACAAAAACTGTGACCCTGCAAGGATCCTCTATTATTGCCATATCGCTACTCATAGCAAACACCAAGAACGATAAATCTGATTGTTGTTACGTTTACTCTAAATGCTTGATTTGCTTAAGTTTATTTAATAGCGACAATTCGCAACAAATCTCAAACCTCTACAACACAAACAAGTCCAACTCATATCCAGCTATACAGATCCCAAAGATATAGTTGGCTATTTATTGCCAACTGAGCAAGCATGTGGCGACAGTAGGGAGGAACCACTCCATTTTAGCAGGAATTAACCTCCAGCAAACCGGGCTCAGTATGGGGGGGCAATTTTTACTCCACTTTCTCAAAACACTTCCAGGCGAGATTGAGGCACCTTTTTTTTTTTGCTATGTCATTGTGTTTTTTGAAAGCAATATTTGCACTCTCGATGACTTTGGCCAGGAAAGACACAAAGCTAAGCACAGGTGAACTGGAGTACTTTCTATGGGAAAGAAAAACCAGAGAGACAACACTGGTCAATCGCTGTGACCAGAAATGAAACGGAGCTAAACACAGAACCCCTGAAACACCAGTACTTTCTACAGAGTAGAAAAACAAAGCGAGTTATACAGAGTTAATGGCTGCTGTAGCTCTGGAAATAAAAAGGAGACAAACAATATGGATTTCAAGGACCAGGGTTACTTTCAATGGGAAAACAAAAACAAACTTGAGTAAAACACAGATAACTGCAGCGATTGTTCCGTCAACGACCTTGTCTAGGAAAGAGACACGGATGAACATAGAAGCCCAGGACACAAAGAGAAAAATGTCAAGCTAACGTGTCTATAGCTACTATATTTAAACATAATTATTCAGGGAAATCTGACCAAAAATGTCGCTATTTACAAAACTTCTAGAAATATGACCTAGAGAAACCAGGGCGTCTGGATTGGTGACCTTAGCTCTGAATGATCATCAAGAATGACATCAGCATCTGGTCCAGTACCGATGTCGGATCTCATCGGTTTTCTCTCTACAACAGAGATGGGCTTATAATGTAACAGACTGCCATAGCTTTGCACAAGTTTTTTTTTTCTTCTGATTTTGTTACAGAAACCCAGATGACGTTCTCTCGCTGACCGAGAGAGATTTCCTGACTCGAACTCTTAACAACCACGTCCTCCTGAAAATCTCTCTTAGATTTTGTTTCCGCTCATTTTCTTCCTCACCAGATTGGCTCAGCCACCCCCTCCCATCTGTGTCTGCATGCGTGTGCACGCACATGTGTCTGCATGCGTGTGCACGTACATCTGTGTGTGTGTGTCTGTGTGTGTGTGTGTGTGTGTGTGTGTTAGAGGAGAAAAAAAAAAAAAGAGAGAGAGCGGTTGGCCTTTAGCAAACACACTCCATGCCAAACCATCTGGGCATTAAATCTGTCCTACTCAAAAACCGCTTCAGTTGCAAAAGCAGCGAACACACTCATACTCACACGTTGGGTTTGTTCTGATGATGCAGAATTTTAATTGTTTGTTCCAGAACAAAGTCCAGTTGATGATGAGGGGCCTAAAGCTGCCATTTCTTTACATTTTTCTGTTTCTCTTTTTTGCAAAACTCCAATAATTCCGTTTCTTTTTCTTTGTGTATAATTTTCACCACATTAACCTCCACATGCCTTCAAATATTTATAAATTTGTGCTCCGAAAGAATCTCTTAAAAGTCTTGGTATTGCAGCTACCCGATTCTTTATTTAATACAAACTGAAAATCCTGAGCGTGTCAAAGCTCTGAAAAATTTCTCGCTGGGCCTGAGATCAGTCGCTGACCTGAATTTCTGAAGAGCTCTGTTAAATACAAAGCTAAAAGATCTTTTATTGCTTTTTTTTTCACCAGGCAGCCATGAAAAATGTAGATGGAGGAGCAAAGAAGAGTCAAATAAAAGCAGAGGAAGTAGTTTAAACCAGATAAGAGAAAATTCAGAAGAAAAAAAGAAAGAAAAAGAAAAACAGTCTGATTCATTTGGTGTTACGGTATTGACCATGTTCGCTTCGCCGGCTGCCTTGATTGTATTGTTCACACAGAGCGTGATTGGGTAATTTGGTGTGTGTGTGTGTACATCTATAGCTATACTTGTGTGGACCAACCTTTGACAGCCCACCACCCTTGTATGGACATTTGTAGTTGTGAGGACATGTTGCCTGGTCCCCACAATGTTTAACTAGCTATTAAACTCTACTAGTTAGGTTTAGAGGTATGGTGTGAATTAGGTTTAGGTCAAGGTTAGGGTTAGGCATGTATCAGTAATGGTTAGGTTTAGGTAAGGTGTCAGGGTTAGGCATAGTAAAATCAATGGAAGTCAATACAATGTCAACACAAGGATAGCAAGACGTGCGTGTGTGTGTGTGTGTGTGTGTGTATGTGTGTGTGTGTGTGTGTGTGTGTGTGTGTGTGTGCGGAAGACACAACAATGCTGCAGAAAATTACCTTGCAAGCGGCTGGTGGTTGTTGTCTGCTGCATGAAGGGAGCCTCCCTTTTCTTTTCTCACCCCCTACCCATCATTAGGGTGTGCACTGAGTCTAAAATGGCAGGTAGTGGTAAACGTGTGTATGTGTGTCTGTGTGTGTACACATATCCTTGCTTGATGTAATAATGTGTGCTCGGCCTGTGGGTGCAAGCGTGGCTCCTAAAAGCGGTGTGTTTTCATTGTCCTGGTATCTTTTCTGGCTGATCCATTTTCTTTCCATTGTCATATCTACTTCTAAACACAAAACTGCTGCTTTTCTTTTCTCTTTGTGCGCAAATTCCTTCTCTTGTGCCTTTTTTTTTCTCCCTCATCCCTCTCTCTGTCTTGTGGCCTCTTATCAGTGTTGTTCACGTTTTGCTGCTTTACCGGAGCAGTCGGAGGTATTTGCATACCAAATGAGCAATCTACCTCTCTGACATGCAAATTAATGGCTGTGAATTATGCATTTATAGCACGCTGCTAACACTGCATCAGGCAGCAGCACAAGCAAACGCTTTGAAAACGTTGAAAAGAAGGAGGGACAATAAAGATGCCAGCACAGCAGGGTTATGCTGCCTTTTTGAGCATCACATGTAGGATTGGTGTAAACAGGGCAGCAGCCATGTTTTCTGCCAGTGGTCAACATTTAAATCTTAAATGAACACTCAAAAGCTTTTTTTGTATCAAAGTGGTTGTGGTTTTTGTGAACTACTGCATGTGTTTATACAAATCTTTTACAATTAGGGTGGTGTGGAGAGCTGGAGCTATTAAAGATACATCAATTAGAATTTTGTCTTCAGCTTCAAATGCAGATTTTAACCAACTCCGTTTAGCTTTTTATGCCACAATTACCTTTTACCTAAAAAATGTATCAGTAGGGCAGAGGTCACAATTTTTGGTTGTTGGTCATTTTCTTTTCACTAAAACCTACATTTTTCACAACCACGTTGGTATAAAAAAGGTTTTGAGTGTTCATTTAAGATTTGTGATGCGATGCTCAAAAAGGCAGCATAACCCTGCTGTGGTGGCATCTTTATTGTCCCTCCTTCTTTACAATGTTTTCAAAGTTGTTTTCAAATGTTTTTTTAAAATGTTTTCATGCTTCCTTGTTAATTGAAGCCTTTTTCCCCCCAGAAAGTCTCACTGATTAGTAGTTTTCTTATGGCTACACCAAGGGGCAAACTCCACCGGCCAACGTGGAAGTGGAAAAAATTGCAGTTCCCCCCTCATCCACTAGGGGCTGGCTCCCATTGACTCCCATGTTTAAAATGTCGACTTCAAAACAGAAATAAACATATTTACAGCCTGGTAAAAAAAAAACAAAAAAAAAACTTTTAGGTTTAATAGATCAAGTTTATCGTCATGACGGCAATGATTTTTTTTCGTATGTCATCTGTTTAGATGTATATTTAAGCTTGAAATTATAAATAAAGGGCGAATCCTTTTGATTGACTGATCTCGGATGCGCTAGTCAGCATGGTTTCAGTGAAAGTTATGGACCAAAAAGGCTTTGTGCTATTATTGGACAAAAATATTTAATCTGTAGCCGAGTCGCTCTATCGCGGTTTTCTGGCTAAAAGCGCCCGCTAACCTCCATTAGCTTCGGTTAGCTCCAGGTTAGCTCAGTTAGCTCGTAGCTACATCGGCTCAGACTGTCAATCATCCGTCCCCACTCTCAGCTCCACCTCTTTGCCCATTTTTTAAAATTAATTTTCCGGGCGTGATGAGACATGTGACGTGACAAAGATGGCGGTGGTGGGAACCGTCCAGTTGGCTTTAATTAGAGCTCTTCAGAAACCTACGGGTGACGTCATGGAGACTCCATCCATATACAGTCTATGGACTACACAGCTGTTTGTCTCAATAGCTTGAGTTCCCTTCATTGTGCATGTGAAAATAGTCTTCCTTTCACTAATATACACAGCCCTGATTTCCACAGTTCTTTTTTTCCTCCCTTTTGGTTTCACCAAACATTTAAGTGATCGCCCATCACCATCTTTCAGGAGTTTTCTGACCCCGTCACTCAAAATGACCAACAGCAAAACATTGCAGCGCAACCTCTGGTGTCGACTTTGTTTTCTTTTCTTTTTTTTTTGTTTTGTTTTGGGTTAGACGATGCATTACGTGTAACTTTCATTCATGCTCCGCCTCCCAAACATGTATTTTGCCACATAAACCGACTCTCACAGTCCAAAATCCTAAAATCGAATAAAAATGATGATAATAATACAATAATAATATTGTAGTAGCATATTTTCCTACTATTGTGCAGCCCCATCACTGATTGATCTAACAAGCATGTCTTCTCTAACCTTTGTTCCTGAGTTAACAGTATCCCATTACAACAGCTTTGCTGCATCTATACCTACATACCTTCATGTATTGAGTCCATTAGAAACTTTCCAGGAAGTGATGAATCAGACTGCGGCGTGCAAACTGACAGCTGAGCTCACCGAGTCTCTTTTGTTTCTCTTTCCTCTTTGCCGTGTTCTGTTTCTAAAGCCTCCCGGACCCTCTACGCTCGTTTGCTGACTTCTTTGCTAACAGTCTCCAAGTGCTGACGTCAATTAAGCTAAAATGGCTTTCAAATAATTACCTCTCTCCAAGCATTAGAGCCACCAATGTGTGAAATTACTGGGGACACTTTTAGTGTGATTGTTTTTGTGCTAAAGCAAAAGAACTCTTATTTCCCTAAAGGATTGTCTTTTAAAATGTGAAGTGTCGTCACAAGGGCTTAACAATAAGGCTGTTTTTAAATTAGCTTTAAAACACTGTTGTTGTTTTTTAGGGGTTTTAGAGAAATTATTTATTTTGGATTCTTTTCCTCTCTGCTTTTGTGTTTTCATTTTAGTGGATTAAAGTAATTCTCTTTCAGAAGAGCATCAAATTACCCCGTTGTTGTTGTTGATGGTTAAAGTTTTTACCTAAGGCGTTATTTAGTTAATCATTGCTTGGGCGACTCCAGATTGTTTTACTGGGGAAAAAGAAAGAGTCAGGAGAAAGTAAAAAAATGTAATTATTAAAAGTAGAAATTCACCAAATTCTACATGCATGGATCTTTGGTAAGACTCATCTTGCTGCAGTATACAATCTAGGATTCCTCCTTTGTCTGGACCGGTCCTGGGCTGTTCCAGGACTGGTCTCTGAGATGGACCGGTCCTGGACGGGTCCTGGGCTGTTCCAGGACTGGTCTCTGAGATGGACCGGTCCTGGACGGGTCCTGGGCTGGTCCAGGACTGGTCTCTGAGATGGACCGGTCCTGGACGGGTCCTGGGCTGTTCCAGGACTGGTCTCTGAGATGGACGGGTCCTGGACGGGTCCTGGGCTGTTCCAGGACTGGTCTCTGAGATGGACGGGTCCTGGGCTGGTCCAGGACTGGTCTCTGAGATGGACCGGTCCTGGACGGGTCCTGGGCTGTTCCAGGACTGGTCTCTTAGATGGACCGGTCCTGGACGGGTCCTGGGCTGTTCCAGGACTGGTCTCTGAGATGGAAAAGTTAACACCCCCCTGGATTGTCTCCCTCATCCAGCCCTGTTTACATTCCCGAGTCCTACTTCTTCACCTTCATTTACAACAGCACTCCTATGGTGTATCCAGCAGATCTGAGGTCTCACAGATCCTTTCAGATATTTAGTGAACAAAGACCCCATTCTTACTGAATAGTGAAAGTAGTCTGCATAAGATCACAGCATGTTTCAATCCCAGTAAACTACTGTCTGCATTAAATTGTTAAGCTGCACACACAATTTCAACAGTTAAAGCTATAATAATGCATTAAGCCTTGTAACTAGAAAAAAGGAAATAACATCAGCAATTTTATAATATTTTTAATTATTTTTTAATAGGTGATGAGTTGGTAAATTAGATTTAGACACAGAGTGCAACCTAAAATGCAATCAACATATTTTGTGCAACTGGTAGATGATTATTAGTTTGCAAAATAATGTAAAACCATCCCTTGTGCAATGCTCGACATTGCTACAGCTAGGAGGAAATGTCTTGTCTCACTCGCGGACTGCTGTTTGAGCTAATACAAAAACTCAGGAGTCATTGCTGAACTTTTTTTTTTTTTTTTTTTTTTTTAAGAAATAAGCCCGCTAGAATACAAGACTGGTTCAAACGTGCATCATTTTCACTAATCACAAAATACCCACAGTATCTATTCGACATAATTTTTCTTCATCCACTGGCTAAAATAACATCACTGTCTCCAACGCTATCCATGAAGCTGTTGCCAAGCTGCAGAACTCTTTAATGACAGATTGCTGCATCCTAGGTGCAAAAAGCAGCGATATCAGAGCCCCCCCCCCCCAAACAGAGGTTGGGTGTGTTCAAAAGCCGATTACGTCACAGAAATGCGACAAAGGCAGTTCAAGTTTGAAGGCTCCTTCAAATCCGTCCTTTTTCCTCTATTTGAAGATTTTTGTTCTTGTAATAATGGCAGACGAAGCAGGAGAGGAGTACGGGTTCAAATAGAAATCTGGCTGTAGACAAATTAAAAGCTTTTGTCATGTTTTTTATTTTATATGGATTAATTAGTTCATTATTTAATTAAATAACTCCTAGACTGAGAGAAACACCATTAGGCTATATCTCCACGAAATCACAGGCCCTCATCTTAAATATGTTTTGCTTCTGCTTCTTTTTTTCTTCTTGTTACCCTCCACAACTTTTATCTGTTAAGAGACTACCATATGTTGGCTGTTTTTATTGTTTTGCTGCTTATATCTTTTAACAAAATATCAAAAATGTATATTTTTATGAAACGAATGACAGATGTCCACATCCATTTTATTTCTGAACAAAGACTGGTTGCAGATAGGTTTTCAAGCTGATTCTTTTCCAATTAAATAATTTAACACCATCTGATGATTTATTACACTGTCTATTAACATTTTCTGAAAAGGTAGCCACACATGGCATATAATGGCAGGATATGGAGCGTATAATCAAGCTCCGAGTTATAGCACGCAGTTTGTTTCCAGTTGAGTACCTTCTCTAAATCAAATGAAGCGCCAAGCCAACCTTTAAATAATTAACCTGAATGCCCAGACTGTCACTGCATTCACATAAAATTTTTACTGAGTAAAACTGGAGCACCTTTGCCTTTCTTTATTTGATGAAAATGAACCATCTCAAACCTCAACGATGATCCTGGGCCGAGCAGCAGAAACACTTTTGGGATGCCGTTTGTAAAGTTATATAGACCAAACTTATCAACAATAATTTGAGTTATTTATCCTGTCATTAAAAAAATGTGGGTCATATTTGCATCCATGTTATTTCTTCATTTATGAATGTCCCAGTTTGAAACTAAATATTTAATTTTCAAACTAAATATTCAGTTTACAAATTAAATATTTAGCTCAAAGCTGAGTTTTTAGGTAACAACCTAAATATTTAGTTTGAAGTTGGACACTTCGTGACGAAAATACACAATGTAGCCAGCAGCTTATGTAGAGGTTCGCAAGACCCAGCTTTCATTTTGATTTTTGATTTTCAATTTGATTTTCATTTCCACTTATCGACAAGTAAATTTGAATATAAGCTAAATATTTAACTCTAAATTCAGCTAGCCAGTTTAGCTTGCCAGCTAAACATTTAGCTTCAAAATCAATATTTAGCTCGCTAACTAAGTGTTTAGTTTGAAGTAAATGTTTCATTTGTAGACTAAACAAATAGTTGACAAGTCAAATGTTTAGTTTGAAGGTAAATATTTAGCTTGCAAACTAAATATTTAGCTTCAAAATCAATATTTAGCTTGCTAAGTGTTTAGTTTGAAGGTAAATATTTAGCTTGAAAGTGTGACATTTTATAAATGAATTAACATGGAGGCAAATATGACTTGATGAAATGTAATGAAAATGAACCCTCGTTTGTTTCTCTTATGACGGGCTAAATAACCCAAATTATTGCTGTTAACTTTTGACTGTGTAACTGTACAAACGGCACCTTTAAACTTAAAAACTCAGAGTTTTGGGTTTGTTGCTGTCAACTCAAGAAGCAATAGGAGCATCTAAGCGAATAAAAAATATCAAACCATATTTGTCTCCTCCACCATCCATGAGATGATCAGACAAAAAGCTGAGCCGTTAACCTCTCAGCTAAAACCACTGCAGCAGCTTCCCTCTCCGATTAAACTTTCATCATCGCGTGCGTCTCCGGGCTCACCGTCTCTCTTTGTCTCTTTAAATTACCCACACACCATCTGGTTGAGTAATTTTTATAACGAGCCGGAGAAGGTGTCATTACCAACCGATACGGCGATTGTGTAAGTCTGTTTTTATTCACTTTTAGATACATAAGATGCTAATGGGTGCTTGGCAGGATGAGGTGTTGATGGGATTAGTTCAGCTGAAAGGTTAATGAGTCTTGAGGTAAATTTGGCTTTATGCAGAAACACAAGCAACATTAAGGACAGTAAAACATGAGATGGGGACAAAAAGAAGTTTTATTTCAGAATGGAAGAAAGTTCCCAATGAAATCATCAGTTTGTTGCAAATTTTCTTTAATTTCTAATTGCTTTTTTACACTTGTACAGTTAATATTTGCTCTTATAAGCTGTATTTAATGGATTTAAACCATCAGGGCATATTAAACAAGTGGTAGACCTGTTTGTTAGTCATGGTCACCAGTTCCAATAGGATATATGTCTTTATTATGAAAAGCTTTGCCCATTTGTGTTGTCGGTGTCCTTCATTGGGTACATAAACCTCATTGCTCTCTTCTCTTAGTCATTGTTAATGAAGGTCAAATAACTAATAACAAATGTATTTATAAAGCATAAACTAAAAAATCAGGCAGTGAGAAAACAGAAAACCAAGATGCCCCAATGATAGCACCTAAAATTACACATTTTGGTGGACATTTTTCGAGTAAAAAAGAAAACCATCTGAAAGGTGTGGTGTGAATTTGTATTTAGCCCCTTTTGACTCTTAACTTTTGCTGTATGTTCATGGTTGTTGTCTGGCTGGAACCATTTTGGAAACTGTGCATCGTTTTCCTTCGCCTTCACAAAAAGATCCCAATAAAACACTGAATTTTGTTGTAAAACGGCAAAATGTGAAAAAGTACAAGTGGTATGAATTATTTTTTACAAAGGCTCTATTTAAATATTAATACAAATACAAGCTTATTTTGGTTTGTGTTGATTCTCTAGTTAAAATCTCTGTAGGATTACCATTGATAGATGTACTTTCAGTTTTGTCTTTATTCATGAAAAATAAAACTACATTGTGTTTGTATATTGATTCCACCAGTTTGCTTAGATTCTGATCTTCCAAGTGTTTTAATTATCTAACTTGAATAAAACGATACCTTGTTGATGTTTTGCTTTTTTGACAGAAATTACTTTTTTATAGTGTATTTAAGAGCTCGTTTTATTTTTGTTTTTAAACGTTTAAATGATCTCGCCCCGTCGTACCTCTCTGAGCTTCTTTGCCCCGATTTAAGTCCTCGATCGATCGATCAGGTCGGCAGCTTCTGAAGGTACGAAGGTCCAGGACAGGGGGGGTCCGCAGGTGTGGAATAACCTACTACTGCACATAACATAGGCATCTTCACTGTCTGCTTTTAAAAATCTTCTTAAAACCCTTTTTTTTTTATTCTTAAGCTTTCAACCTCAGCGAGGTTAAATCGGACTTGATTTGTTTTAATCTTGGTTTTATTGTGTTGTGTTGCCTTTTTAATGTATGTTTTTAGTATGCAAGTGCTTTATTATGGTACGTTTCCAACAGATGGGAGACTTTTACACATCTGTCAACATTCATGGCCTGACTTTTTAACAATTTTTTTTGTTTTTGTTTTTTCTTTTCCTCTGCTTCATTCAGGTTCTTACAGAGGAAGGTTTCGGTCCAATTACCACAGAAATCACCGAAGCCAAGCCATTTTATTACGCTGAAGACTACCACCAACAGTACCTGAGTAAAAACCCACAGGGATACTGTGGCCTAGGAGGGACAGGAGTCACCTGTCCTATAGGACTCAACAAGAAGGCCTGATAAATCCTCTCCAATCTGTCCCATTGGCAGAGAAAAGCACCACAGCACTCATCCTCCCTATTAGCATTTAGTTCATTTTCATATCATAAATGCTATTGTATTTCCTGCTCTGTAAATCTGTTAGACAGGATTGTAAATTTAATTCTGGCTGGAAAAAAAATATTCAATGCCTTCAGCTTTCTATTTTTTAAAGTCTGTTTTATGAGTTTTTCTAAATAGTAGCTGCTTATGAAATAATTGATTATTATTTTGGAGCGGTTTGCTTTGGAAGAGATGCAGTTTCTTTTAAATAAAGCACTCTCTGAAACTTGATATGTTGAGTTTTTTCTTACACTAAACTTTCCTACTTGGTGTGTTGTTTGTTTGAAAAAGGTTTAAAGAGTATTTGCTAATATACGGACGCTTATTTTTCATTTTTTCTTCTTCTTCAGGTTTAACAAAATTTTCTGCTGTGTATAAACATCTCATCTACGTGCAAATGTGGATTTTTATGAGGTTTGTAAAGAAGATAATCTGTTAGCAGTGTAATATGGACAAAGAAAGATTTCTATAACAGCTGAAGTAGCAGCTCACTTCCCTTGCACACACCAACTCCAGAAACCATGAACCATCAGCTGCTTTTATCAGGTTTTCTTTGAAGTCTGAACGTTTTTTTATGTTAATTTAGTTGTTAGTACTTACTGGAGCAATATGGATATTTCAGGGTTTGATTGACTGATTTTTTATTTTTTACATTTCTGAGCTTTTGTGGACAAATAGTTTTTCGTAAATCTGGTTCTTTTTTTTTACATTCCTGCATGTTTTTCCTATATTTGTATGTTCTTAAGAAAGTTAAAAACACAACCAGATTACATGAAACTCGATTCATACACTAAAAAAAACCCGGACGTTTTCTGATTTGAGTGTGTCAAAAACGACTTTTTGAGACTGCATAGGAACCCTGTAAGTGGGCACTCCAGTTCCTTCATTGAAACAGAGTGAACCTGTGCTCCTTTTTGAGCTGTAACAGTAATTCGTCCACGTTTTTATTTACAATGTAAGAATCTTGTTTTTTTTTCTCTCTTTAAAACAAACTTAAGTTACTGTTGCTCTTCTGCCATCACCAGATAATAATAATAATCAGAATCAGAAAGGTTTATTGCCAGATGTTGGGCGGGTTTACAACATTAGGAAATTTCTGCGGTACTTTGTGCAAACTTACGAGAACAAAAAGACAAACACTTAAATAAAAATACAAATATAATATGCTAAACAGATTGATATATACATGAGTGCATGCAACGATCGGTGTTCCCACCACCTGCTCTGTTTCAGTCACATGACCCATATTGTGGATTTTTTGCACCTGTCTGATTTGCACCGATCGTTACCTGCACTCATAATAATAATCACTAAAATGTAAAAAAAAAGAAAAACACAGTAGAGATTTGGAAAATAAATATGACGTAACAGAAGGTGAAAGTAAAACTTTTAATGGGATAAAAGCAAACAGAATGGGTAGCAGTTGTGAAAAGGGGTCCAAGCCCCCAATAGAAAGCCCAGCCCTGCTTGCATCCTTTCTGGCTCATTTTCATCCCTCAGCACAGCCAGGCCCAGTCCCAATAACACACAACCACATCACCTAATGAAAAATGTAATTTATAACTGATGGGATCCCCTACTGGGCAGGATGCTATATAACTGTTTAGCCACTGTATTAAAAAAATTGCTACCATACACAAACACAAAATGGAGACACTGATTTAAACCATATCTCAACAGTTTTCACAGACAAGCTGTGTTTAAGAAGCATTGCATTAGACAAACAGCCATTTTCTCAAATAACATCGAGCTAAAAACCAGACAGACCAGAAGTTTCTGTCTGTCAAATAAGCGGTTGAAATAATTTTCTAGAACAAAATGTTTCTCAACAGGGTAAAAAAACTGACAGGAACAAATGAAAGTTTTGAGATTGTTGTTTTTTTTCCCTTGCATCATCTAAAACCTGCTTTTCCACCGGACGCGAAACATCTTCGAAGCGCGAGGGCGTAGAATTAGCATGGACGGAAGGGACATGTCCCCACCAATATCCAGAGATTATTGAATTGTCCCCACCAATAATTTGATCTCCTCGAGAAAAGAAAACAAACCTGATAAAAAGCAAAAAAGAGAAAGAAAAATATTGATCTGTCAACGTGTCATTCACCTAGAGGTGCAGAAAGAGTTTAAATACGTTCTCTTCTGGAGTCCTACCTCCCCGTAACATATATGGCCAATGTGATTGGCTGTGCCTTTCCCTGCCGTCAGGTGAGACTCTGCAGCTATGTTTGCTTGTTAGCAGCTCCAAAACTGCAAGGAGAACTTTCCAGTCTGCGAGGGGACTCAGGTGCAACGTGGGTGACACGAGTGTCTAAAGCGAGTAAGGATGGCAGCAAAAAAAAAAAAAAAAAAAGAATTTGGACATGAAATTTTTTTCATAGAAACCTATAAGTCACTTAAAGTCAAGTGCGTTAATGAAATGTGTCCGTCATTGCGTTACTGGCAATGCTACGCTTTGGCGCACATCATACAGTCTCCAATTGTATGTAACTATGATTTGCATGGTTTGCACAACAAGCTGTCCACTATTAGTTATGTTACACCATGCATCTAAGGATGGCGCAGGTCTGTGCGCGCTTCCCCCAGGGAGTAAGCGGCGCATGCACTGTGTGATTTCTGTCATACTTTTTAGCCCATTTTCCAGTCATCCAACAATTTTTGCGATCGGTTAGTCTTCAAAGCTGCATAAAAATAAATATTGTTTCCCCAAGAATTTCTGCTTGCATATCTAATTTCCCTCACATATGTTTTCAATACAAAATAATTACAGTAAAAGTATACAGTTTACTGTTGCTGAGTCCTGTACTGGTCCAATTGCATTAAGATGATTTTTTTAAACCGACCCTTTACCCACAGTTATCTCCAGATTAAATCCCGACCCGACCCGCCGCGCCGCAGCTACGCGCTCCAATCCCTCCATAACTCTCCAGCTGTCTGTCTGCTGAGCTCTCAGATAGCGATGCTTTGAATAAGTGTCCAGGTCTGAGATGATAATCAGTCAGATGCTCTCATAGGAATCTTTTTTTGATTGATTCAGCTACCTGAACGCAGTGCGTAAAACTGAAAATGTCTGCGCGTCTGCAACAAGTGGTCATGGATGTGAATTGTTAACTGCTTGTGTTTAAAAAGAACATGCAAACAAAAAACAGAAAAAACCCGGAAAATAACATCATCCCGTATTACAATAAATTATAATAAAATGTATATACGGTATATATGATAATATTTCCCTCTTTATTTCTCTGGAATTTTGCACAGCTGGTACTTATTTTATGCAGAACTGTAGTGAAGTTACAGAACGGCGAGGGTTGCAAAGGAAATGCGTTTGTTTTGTTTGCTGCGCATTCTTCATCTGGGGCAAAGATATTATTAATGTAGCCAACATTATTCTTTGTGCCACAATGTGGATAAACATGATCTTTTCCAGACAACAGTCTTATGATGTTATTACACCACAGTGTATATTATAATAAAACATCAGAAGGATAAATACCTATATATGAATGATTATTTATTGTCCCCACCAATCTTCAAACCACACTCATGTTTATGGTTATTGTCCCCAGCAATTTTAACAACAAATCTACGCCCTTGGCGAAGCGTGATACGCAGCAGATAGCCGCCGTTACAGTCGGTGGGTTCGCTTCCACCGGGCGTGAAGCAGCACAAATCAGAAGCTTAAGGTCGTAACCCTCCACTAACTTCACGCTGCGGGTCTATTTTATTTTTTTACCGCTACGCTTCCAGAACACGTCAATCTCTGCAGTTTACATCGGACCAGACAGGAAGTCAGACACATGAGCAGGGCGCAGCATTCGGCAAATTTCATAATCCTTGAAGTGGAGAACCACACAGTTTATATGATAGCTTACCAGTCATCCTTTTTACAAGGACATCATGAAAAAGGAGAAAGAAGGGACAGAAATCTCTGCAGTTTTGGGAGTGGATGGTGAGTTTATGGTACTTTATTATCATGGAATTACATTTATTTCTGCACACTACCCATCCAGTTATGCAATTACAATTCTCCTGTGATTTTGTGGAACGCATTTGCAGGCAATTTGTGTGTAAGGCCCTGTCTACACGGAGATAAAACAAGGTGGATATTTCATGGAATAGGTTTTCTCATCCACTAACAGCCGGCATTTCGGGACACCGTAAACGATCGTGTTTGAAACCGGGTCCCAGAGTGGAGAAATCTCCCAACGCCAGCTCAGCTGTCTCCCTGATTACTCGCTCTCCGGCATTTATTCTGAGCGGATGACGTCGCCGCCCCATTCCTAGATTTAACGCACACGCGCAACTCTATGATAAAGTAAACAAACATGGCACCGTACAGTGTTGAGGCCCCTAAAAAAGCAACTACTGATCTTATTATGGATCCTGTAATACAATTTACTGTCTGTCTATCAGCAGCAGCAAAAAATGAATCTGGAGAAGCACAGACATCATCTGCTTTTGAATAAAGCTCATTTGAAGCTAGATTTGTCATGTTTGCCACCGGGTTGATTGTGCATGATCAGTGTTTTTTCCTGCATTTGTACTGCTGCATTTTAATTCGGTTTGTGTGAATTCATGTGGACACGTGTTTTAATTGTTGTGGTGCCGTTTTTACAGACTCTGTTTTTGAAACTATACCCGTTTGTCTCGGTCTAGACCAGGCCTAAAAAACTCTCCCTTTAGGCTGGGCCCCGCCACTGAGCTCGTCCATATCTGGTGGAAAACCGGGGGGAACGTTTGAAGGATCAGCTGAATGCAAAACGAATGTCATTAGATTAGGTTTCAGTTGTGTAGGTTTCAAATTCTCTAGATGTAGATAAAATCTATTTGAATAATGTTAAAAAAGAAGATCAGAGGATAAATTGTAAATATTCTGTGGGTGTTTGGTCATCAGTGTTTAGTGTGCTTGTTGTGTTTCAGGGCGGTGTTGTGAAATGACCTCTTTCCTCTGATCTTTGCCCGAAGCCATGTTCCGGGTCCAGGCCTCATCTGTCAACACTGTTAATCTCCAAGCATGTGTGTTTTTGTACAGTACAAGCACCAGTTGTGTGTGTTTGGATTGTAGAGCGTGCAAACTCACACACACACCAACAGGAGGAGAAAATATTGGATGGCAGGCCCTCTGAAGCCTGGCATCAACATCACACAGCGAAAGAAGGAAGAGATGGGTCTCTTTGGAAATGGCAGAGCGCCACCTTGGATCTCTGCTGGTTTGGACCGCAGCTCCACTGGCTCTTGGAAGCCGATATGGAGCACTATTTTTAGAGCAAACTGGGTATTATCAGAGATATTAAGCCGCCCTGCCACTTGTTTAAAAACATCCTGTCTATTTAAAGGCGAATTATAAATCACTTCTTCATGTTTGTGCCTTTTTATTCTCATATAATTCTCCATAATTTAGAGGGACCTTAAATGCTATAAAAAAATACAAAAGATCCATTATTTAGCATGCAGCGCCCTCTACAGTTATAGGAGCTGGTAGTGGAGGCCTGGTGAGCCTAAGATGCTACTCTTTGTTGCAGATCTTCAGCAGTGAGCTTCACAGTGAGCGGTGACACAATCTTTTCGTTCGTCACAGTTCCAGATGTTTTGCGCTTTTGAATTACTGCTGTGATTATAGATGTGGGTAAGTAGACCAACTTGCAGAAGTATCCGTTCCCCTTGTCACATTACAGTCGCAAACGTTGATTTGTTTTCCTTGATTTTATTTTTGTGATTATCCAAAATAAGGTAGTGGGACAAGTTTTTCAAGTTTGGGACGACTAAATAAAGAAGAAAGTCAGAGAAGCAGCCAAGAGATCCCACTGTGACTCTGGGGGAGCTGCAGAGACCAGATAAGACAAAAATGTACCTTTTTGGCCTTTATGTAAAACATTAATAATGCCTGATCCTGAGCACACTATACCCACCAGGAAACATAGTGGTGGCAGCATCATGCTGTGGGGACACTGTTCCTGAGCAGAGTAATGGAAGCTGATCAGAGTTGGGATGGAGCTAAAAGAAAGAAAACAAAACAATCTTGGTAGAAAACCTATTAGAGGCTTCACAGGACTTGAAACTGGGGTGGAGGTCCACCTTCCAGCAGGACAAGACCCGAAACATACAGCCTGAGCGACAATGGAAAGGTTTGGATTGTGTGTTAGAGTGGCCCAGTCAAAGTCTAGCTGCAGCCTGTAGGATGAGTCTACAAAGCATTGATTCAGGAGTACTGAATGCAAGTAAACGCTACACCATTCTGACTTTTATTGGTAGAAATCATTTTCAAAAAGTAAGTTATTTTCCTTCCATGTCACATTGGCTTTGTCCTTAACATTCATTTCTAGTACAGCACAAGTTTGTGGTTGTATTGGGACAAAATATCTTTTTTAAACCAAGGGGTATGAATACATTTGCAAAGTTTGTACATTTTCAATTTTAATTTGCTTTATGCTTAAAGTAATGGCTGCAAATCCGAGTTGTGTTCTTCATGGACAGGTTCGATTTTTGTTGCAGTTAGGTGATTTTGGATGTTTAAATATGTCAAAATCTTATTTTCATTTTTGTGAATGTCAAACTTTAAATGAGCTGACAAGCAATGTTACTGTACTAATTTATTTGGTAACCATCATTTTTCCAAGCTTTCCTTCAAATGTCAGGAGGTTGCTGAATTTTAATTTGTCTCTGGTTTCAACTCTTGCCTATACTGCCATCGTGTGGTACAGTGGCGTCACTACCATGATAAGTTAGGTGGGGAACAACAACTCCACACCTAATAGCAGCAACTAATTCTTCAGTGATGCATACGATCTGACTTTGATAAATAATGATTACTAAATAGCACACATCTAGACACTTTAAACACCATTTTATGCAAATTTAATTGAAGAATGAAACCTTTTTTATAGTCTACATGAAATTACAAACAATGGGTCACTCACCAGTGTTGTTGTTCTTGGAAAAAAAATGCAGCCCTTTCATCTGGGCAAACTTTTCAATAACTGTATAATCTTTCAGATTATCCCCTTTAAATCTATAACAATCCCTTAAAGTCCTTGAACCATGTTAAAATCCACTGGCTGGTGACGTCCCAAATGTTTCATCTCGTGCTAAATAGATTTCATAAAAAAAGATATTATTTAGTTTTTTTTTAATCTTGGTAGCTAGAGAGGATATTAGATGGCTGCACACTTCCAACTAACAGAATGTAAACGTGACGTGTGTTATTCTGATATTTTTCAATTATTTTATATTTTCAATTTCAATTTCACACTTAGACAACCTAAAAAATAATGTAATGGTTTTATGATTTTTCTGTACGGCCCTGTCGGTTCGGTACGTACGTGTACTAAACAAATCCAGCTGTTTTCTACGTGAACACATGCAGAATGTTTATGTGCAGAACTCGGAGTGCAGTGCAACGTTTCCACAGCGCAACTTAAAAAAGTGACACCAAAACGAGACAGAAAGGACTCCCAGCCATTACTAAACTCTGCTATTTGGAAACATTAATGATTTATCATGCAACTACAGTAGGAAAAGAAAGATGGACCGAACCAGAACTTTGTCAGCAAAGGCATCTTTCAACAGCACTAAGGTCCATAACACGCTCTGCACTGAACTTAATGACTCACCTGAAACAATGTCAAGCTGAATGTAAACATCACTGAAACTAGAGAAAAACCAGCTGACGTCCAACATGACTATCGGTAGCATCCAATCAGCCCAAACACCTTATTTTGGATAAAACGCAAGTCAGAGGAATCCCCGTTGATGAGAAGGGCTTTTCCCAAGAGATGCCCATGATGCATTAAAGTACAGCTGTTGAAATATCAAAACAACTCTAAAGTGATGTAAACATGTCTTATCCTTAAATATGGGCAAAGTATTATTTAAACATTTCTAAAAATTAATACGGACTGTTTTTAAGTGGTTATATTGTTTTCTACTCTGGCTATGTCTGCATGTGCTATATTATTTATTTAAAAAAATCCAGTCAAATCTCTTTTCATTTCTATACTCTGAACATTTTAAGTTATAGAACATTCTAGAACAAGCCATGACTTTAAAGCCCCAAATACATACCGAACTGAGATTTTTGTTTACCAGTACACCGCTACTTGGTGGCAACAACCGCCATCTAGCGTTGGCTATACCTGGCAATGGGATTGAACTGTTTCAATTCATCCTCATCTGATGGTTCTCAAGCATCAAGTGCATGTTTAAGGTCACACCATTGCATCCAGACTTTGATTAAAAAACACTCTAAAACTTTAATTTTTGTTTGTTTTCAGAGTAATTCAAGGTGGACTTGTTGCTGGGCTTCCTTTCATCGTCTTGCTTAATAACAGTGCAGTTGGAGTTTCAGGTTATGAACTGGTGGCCAGACATTCTCTTTCACTACTTTTTGCTCCAGGTAAGCAACACCAGATCATTATACTACCACCTCCATGTCTGACGGATGGTTTGATGTTTTTCTGAAATGCTGCTAGTTTTATGTCAGATGTAGCAGGTGTCAGGGTTTTGTTTTGGAGTTGGACCCAAGAGCAGATAGGAAATTAGGAGCCTTGTGTTAATTATAAAGATTTAATGATAATAAAACAAATAATAATAAACAATGACAAACACCAAGGAACTGACAAAGTTGCTCAAACTGAGACTAAAATAAGAATCTAAAGCAAAAAAAAGAGCAGAACATGAGAAATAACTAAGAATCCCAACACAAAGAAATACACCATTAATGACGATAATCAACAACCCAAAAATTATCCACATAAAGTGAGAACCAGAAACTTAAATCCCCACATATCAATACAACGCAATGCAGAGCTTCTAAAAAGTTTCACTTTGGCCTCACGATTCCACGGAGTATTTCCTAACAGTCTTGGGGACGATGTCTTTGTGTTGTGTGACTCACAAGGCATTTGTTCATACTATAGAGAGCACAGCAAATTTATTGGAAAAAACGATTTTAATGAGACTTTTAAGTACGGGTTTACCAAATAGCGTGGAAATCTGAAATAAAGTAAAAAAATCTGGTATTGTAATGGCAGACAATACTTCAGGGTTCCAAAATAAATGAAGACTGAGTCCAAGAAGGCATTTCAAATATTTAATTCAAACATGTTTGGGCAGAAACATGGAGGGGACAGAGATTACTCTTACATCGCCCTACCCAACCTTTCTGACTAACAGTTTAAATAGTATTCAGCTATCACTGTTTATCTCTGCAGCAAGTCTCCAATCTTCTCCAGCCTCTGGAGAACTGCTTCATGGGAGTCTGATAGTGAAGCATGAACCAGCACATCCCAGATCAGAGACATTATAGACATCTTGCTGCCCCTGCGTCTGTCTCTCTGGTGATATGACGCATCTTTATCAGGAACATTAAGCTGGAACACAAGCTTACTTCCCCTAACTTTGTCATCCTCCCCTAGATACATTCACTAGACAGAGAATATGTACTTAAATCTTAATTGCATTGGAATATTCCCACAACAGGTATTTTTCTGATTTTTAGCAAAAATAACTGGAAACATTTAGTCCGATTTAGTCCGGTGATTCTAATTTATTAAAATACTCTTTATAATGTTCTGGGGAGTCCGGAGGTTCGTTTTCTTAACACTAGAGGACAGTAGCTTCTCAGTTTACAAACTTTACCAAGCAACCCAACCAGCCTGGAATAGTCAGTAGGGAATAATATTAAAGGGTTTTTGAATCCTAATGATCTAAGGCCTGTTAGGATTCACAGGTAACGCTTTGCTGTTTTTGGAAGCGATCATTTCGGGTCAGAACATACCACTCTTAGAACATCTAAGACGTTAATTCAATGCAACGCAGCTCTGTTTTTGTTATGCTTTGCATGTTTAGATTTTTGTTTTAATTCTTTTTGCTCTTAGTTGTTGATGTTTTCAAGATATTTCCATGCTCAGACCTGTGGGCTCCAGCTTAGCAGCCGGCCGCCTCCACATTTACTGTTGCAACAGTGTAAAAGCGTCCACACCTTCGCTGTCGTTTGTGGTTGTTAAAATGAATGGAGTGGGTAATTACAGATAATAGAATCTAAACAAACTTCTGCAAATGCTTGCACAAAAACAGAAATTTGCGCCTGAAGAGACAGAGAAGTAATGTCAATATTTGGAAGTTGCAAAGGAGGCATCGTTAGGGTTCGGAGGTTTGTCTTCTCTGGTGTTTGGAGTAAATGGATGGTGGCTTAAAAGGAGAAATCTCCCAGACTCCTTCATGAGTGGGTTGTATTTACAGCAGCTATATACAAAGATCTCCAGTTGGAATCACAGAATATGAATAATCTGATTCGGATAAACTATTATTTCAGTAAAAATATAAAAAGTTTTATTAAAGCTTTTCTGTTTTGGTTTGACATTTTTGTAGCCGTGGCTAAAACATGAAACCATTTCAACAACATGGACAGTCAAATAAAACAGCCACATGGTGTAGAAATGGAGACAAAATGCCCCCGACAACAGAGACAGCATTTAGTCCTCCGCAAGAAAATATCCTAAAAGAAAAATTTAAATACTTCAAGTTTTAACAGAATTTAAACAGTATTAATCCGCAGAATATACATAATCTCTCAGTTCTTTCACATCTAGTTTGGAACAAATACAAATAATCATATAAGTGCTCTGATATGCAATTATTTACATCATAAACTAAATATTAAAACACTGAAACTTGCCGTTCAATAACAAAATGAAGCAAGAAAAAAAAAGGCCAGACAGGCATGCTAATTCACTCAAATGTCTCAAGCACTCACACAGGACTTTTTGGACTTTACATGTTTTGACGTGAACAAACATCACAGGACCGAACGTACCTTTACAGAAAGAGGTAATGCAAACCTTACAGTGGACATAGTGCAGAGGCATTTTTAATAAATTGCCTTTTTCAGGTTGTATAAAAAGTCAACTTGGAATAAAATATAACAAAACAAAATACAGACTTTAAAACTTAAAAATTGTACAGGTTATTTCCCCACAACAAGCAGGTTTGTTTGCTGAAACTTTCTAGTAACTTGGAACTCTACTGAATCTCATAGGTTACTTTACAGGAACCTAAAAATGTAAAATTAGGTTCCTAAATGACACAAGTTACTGTTTTGAAGTTACTTTTCTGGAACTTACAGGTAATTTATCTGTAACTAGAAGGTTACTGTCCAGGAACTAGCATTTCATTTAATATTAACAAGGTAATCTTTGTTATAAGTGAGGGTTAGTTTGCTAAAATGTACAATTTGTTTTCCTGCAACTTTTCAGATTGCTATCCTGAAATATACAGATTGCTTATTTTAGATTAATATGTTACTTTTCTGGAGCTCAACTCAAATGTTATATTTCTAGAATTTATTTGTATCTAGAAGGTTACTGTCCAGGAACTCACATGTCGTTTAACACTTTCCTGAAACTAACAAGGTAATTTTGTGAAAAGTAAGGGTTATTCTCCTAAAATGGACAATTTGCTTCCGTGGAACTTTTTTAGACTACTATCCTGAAATATACAGGTTGCTTTGAGAATTAATACGTCACTATTCTGGAACTTACAGGTAACTTTCCAGGAACTTAAAATGTTAAGTTCTTGAAACACACAGGTTACCTTTCTGACACTTTCAGGAACTCAACAGCTCATGTTTATATATGTTACTCACCTGAAACTAACAATTACATTTTGTGAAAAGTGAAGGTTATATTTCTAAAATCTGCAATTTCCCCTCATGGAACTAAGAGATTACCATCATGGAACATACAGGTTACTTTTTTTTAAATCACAGGTTACATCTCTGAAACCAAGAGGGTTCTTCTTAATGGAACTTACAGGTTCCTATCCTGAAAAATACAGGTTACTTTTCTGGACCTTGCAGGTTGCGTTCCCAGAACTCAAATGTTGCTTTTATGGAACCTACAGTTTGCCATCAAGGAACTCACAGGTTACTTCTCAGAAACGTATAAGTTAATTTGCTCTCCTGTAAATCATAGTCCGTATTTGCTGCCTTCTGTTTAAATCTTTGCTCCTGAGAAAACACCTGTACTGGTGGAGCAGTGGTTTCCATGTTTCCATGATACATAAACAACCAAACGCTCCATAAGAAAGGTTGACTAATAATCATTTTCCCGACATCTACAAAGAAGTTATTTTAACTCCTGAGGCTAAAGTTGTAGTTGTGGCAGGTGGTGAGTTGGAGACTTGCTTCAGAAGTCTTTTCCTTAGAAACAGTGGGAAAAAAGTCGAAATGTAAGCAACCTTAAACCCCGAGTGGCAGAGGCAGTAAACCAGTGGGTCCAGCAAGCAGTCTGCGTAGGACAAAACCATGAGAGCGTCGTACACCTGGACCGCTACAACCTAATTTTTCTCCCAGTAGTTGACCCTCGTTCTCAGCAGCACCGCCCGTGCAACTGTGCAGGGCAGGAAGCAGATGGAGAAGACTACGGCGACAGACAGAACGGCGAACACGGCTCTCCTCAGTTTCGTCTTCTCCCCGACAGTCTTCCTCCTCAGTCGACTGACGATTCGAGCAGTGCAGTAAATGAGGATGATGAAGGGGATGACGATTTGAGTAAAGAAGACGATCTAAAAGAAGAAAAGGCTTATTATAGATGATAGCAGCACTTCATTTGGTAAATAATGTGTGCTTTTTAGTTCAAAAGAAACAAAAATACTGGTGGAAAAACACAAGTCAGCACTGATTCTTAAAGAAATGTACTGGTGTGCTAGGCTGTTAGTGAAGTGGAAAGATTCACCAGTGTAGGTAATGATTAATCACCTGGATGGCTGCTTCTTTGAGAAGCAGTGGGTTTATGTAAATAGCTGCAGGTCAAGTTAAATGAAGCGCTGCATGCTAAAGAGCTACGTCTTCCACATTTCTTGCTTGTACCATGTCTATTTAATTGATATATTATTCACGGTTTTTGTCCATGTTCCAAACATGTTTGATTATTTTAAATATATGGTTTATCTGTTTGTTTAATCTTTTTACAGAGAAAGAATTTTGTTTTTTTGTGTGTTTGCCTCTGTTACCTTTTAATCATTTTGGATTTTGACCTGTGTATGTTCACCTCACTCCAAGGTCCCCATTTCCTTAGATTTTCTGTGTTAATTTATATTATGATTATGTTTTTAGATATGTGGGAGGTTAGATAGAAGTAATCTATAAAAAGTGCCATGCATATTAAAGCTGATTAGGTGTTTCTTATAATAGAAAGGACCAGAGCCCCTGCCTAAATCCTCTGTTCTACCCGTTTTTTGAGATTAAGATCGACTGTAGCTCGAAAAAAAAACCCATAGATTTTCTTTGCATTTAGAGATTTTGACTACAACAACACAAAGTGGCACAGAAATGCAACTTGGTTTTTAAACATTTTACAGATGGAAATCTTACATGTGTTCAGTCCTCATGAGTCAATAATTAGCAGAACCTCCCTTTATCAGCTTTGCACACCAAAAGATTTAAAGTTGGAAGTCATGCCTGTGACTTTTAACCAGATTTAGACAGGGCCAGTCTATATTTTTGCTCTGACTGTATTTTTAAAGTCATTTTCCCCCTTGAAGGTGAAGGTCAAGCCTTGTTCTGACTTCTTTTTCACCCTCAGACAGGTTTTTCTTACTAATGCCCTGTTTTTAGCTTCACATGTCTTCCTATCAACTATAACCAACTTCCCTGTACCAGCTGAAGAAAAGCATCCCTGCAGCGTGATGATGCCATCACCATTTTTTACTCTAGGAATTTAGGATTATGTGTTTTTTTTGTTTTTGGAAGCAAATTGCCAAAATGTTCGATTTGTTTCTTCAGCTGGATGAGCTTGTCTTGGTAAATTATCATTTTCTCAAACAAACCTCTGAGGCCTTCACAAAATAGCTGAATTTAGACTTAGATTTGATTAAATCACTCTCAGATGAGGTCTTTTTTAATGCTTCAGAGACTTCCGAAGGCAACTGATTCCTCTGGATTTTATTTAGGGATATCAGAGTTAAGGGGGCCTAAATACGAATACACACCCAGTGTGTGTAGCAGGTTTATAAACACTTTGCATCTTTCAATAATCTGAAGATGTCTATCGTTTTTTCATCAGTTGTCGTGTGTATTCGGCCTAAGCTGTTGCAGCAATCAAAGTTGTTAAGCATCGTGGGGATGGTGAGCGGCAGTAAGAGCACCCATAAAATCACGGAGATCAGTGGAGACTTCTTAAAGCTCTTCACACAGTTTTTCCTCCCAAGATGGACGACGCTGTAGTAACGGTCCAGGGACAGGGTGATGAGGAAGAGAATGCTGGCCCCTCGATTGAGAAACAGCATGAAGAGCATTATGCTGCAGACGATTTCATTCTTGCTGCGCCTCAGGTTGTTTTGATAGTTGTAAATCTTGAAGGGAAGACAGGTCACAAGCAAAAGATCAGCTACGACGATGTTGAAGAGGAACACACTGTTGTTCTTCCAGAATTTAAACCTGAAGAGGGAGCAGTTCACAAAACATTTTAATAAAGAGAGGATAAACATTGATCTGCTCAGTAATCAAAGTCTGGATGCAATGGTGTGACCTTAAACATGCCTTAGATCCTAGAAAACCATCAAATGAGGCTGAATTGAAACAGTTCAGTCACATTGCCAGGTACTGCATAGCAACAGCTAGAGGGCAGTTGTTGCCACTAAGTAGGGGTGTTGCCTACTGGTACACAAGAATCACAGTTCGGTACATATTTGGGTTTTTAAAGTCATGGTTTGGTATGTTTTTGGGACACTTAAATCACGAAAAATAAATACAAAGTGCATTTGAATTTTTGATCAGGAATTAACAAGGAAACTTTTGTCCTGAATTCCTTCCTTTCAATTCCTAAAACTAGTTTGATTTTATGCCATATCACTTTAAAAAAGTTGAAAGTTTAGAACCGACTGGAGATTTGATTGGATTCTTTTTTTATATATAAAATAGCACAAGCAGACATAGCCAGAATAGAAAACAATATAACCACTTGAAAACAGTCGGTGTTAATGTTTAGAAACGTTTAAACAATACTTTGAGACTAAAACATGAAAAAAATCAGTTTGGATTTATTTTGATATTTCGACAGCCTAGTCTCCCAGCTTTACATGAATGCAGCATGGGACGCTGTTGGAAAAACCCCTTCTCATCAATGGGAATATCACAGAATTTATTCAAAAGAAGGAGTTTGTGCTGATTAGATGCTTCTGGTAGCCATGTTGACATCAGCTGTTTTTTCTCTAGTATCGGTGATGTTTACATTCAGCTTGACATTGTTTCAGTCATTCAGTTCAGTGCAGAGCAGAGCGTGTCATGGACCTTATGCTGTTGAAAGATGCATTCACTGACAAAGTTCTGGTTCGGTCCATCTTTCTTTTTCTACTGTTGCTGCATGATAAACCATTAATGTTCCCAAATAGCAGAGTTTAGTTATAGCTGGGAGTCCTTTCAGTTTTGTTTTGGTGCCACTTTTTAAAGTCGCGCTGCGGAAAGGTTGCACTGCGCTCTGCATATAAACATTCTGCAAGTGTTCAGGTAGAAAACAGTATGATTTGTTTGGTACATGTGCGTACCGAACCGACAGGGCTAAACTAAAAAATCTGAATCCAAATACATGTTCCTGTAGATCCCTAATCAGGACTGTGTCTTTTATGGTTGCAGTTTTTTTGCATAGAAAGTTTGCATTCAGGAGATTTATGACTGCATCAAAAAAACAAACAAAAAAACATGGTTTTGTCTGTGGTTGGCAATGCTAAATCAGCAATTTTCCACACATGTAACATACATTAATCTGGTAGCATCTTTGTCACCATGCAGCACAATTTTTATAATCTTCACAAATTTCAACATGTTTTATGAATCATTGACTAAAACAGTCTACATCAATGTTATTTCTGTATTTGCGCATGCATCTCAATCTAAGCGTTTACAATAACCTGTTTGATATTTTTTGCAGTCTTGAAGCTCTGGAAGCAGATTTTGTACTTCAAAAAGTGCTAGCTTTGTCAAATGTATCTCAAATGCCTTTACTACCACAGTTTAATCTCGTGATCTGACCTTATCTATACAGATTGTATGTGATAATGTCAGGAGATTCTCAATTGAAGAGGCGAGCAAATATCCCTAACTATAATTCTTAGCACTTTTCTCTGATGTCGGACATACAGGTGAAACTCAAAAAAGTTTATTTTCTGAGATTTTGAATTGGGGATTTTTATAAGCTGTTAGCCATAATCATCAGAATTATAACAAAGGCTTAAAATATCTGCATTCAATAAGTCTATATCATATATTACTTTCACCTTTTAAATCAAATAACTGAAATAAATGAACTTTTGCACAATACTCTATAATACTTTGTAAAGTTTCACCTGTAGGAATAATTTGAACAGAAAAGCAGCGATACCTGAAGATGAAGATGTAGAGCACAGAGAGATTAAGAGGTAGTCCCAGAATGAACTCCCCAGCCATCACCCAGGAGAGGACTTGGTATGTGGATGTATCATTTGGTGTCGAGCATGTTAGGGAAAATAATAATGGTGTATTTTTATTTTCTTAGGGTGTTTTTATCACATAGTTCTAATGTACTTTTTAAATGTCATTTTGGTTTCAGTCACATGCTCTTGTGCATGACATCCTGTTCTTTTAATATGTTAATGAAGTGTGACTAAATAAAGAGAGCCTGCAGAGGGGAGACCCTTTGAGACCAGTGATGAGATCAGTGAGGGAGACGAGTGACGAGGAGCTGATAACAGACAGAGGGTTGGCTCATTCCTTATAGTATTTTCCTGGTCTCCCTCTGCAGAACTGATTATCCACATCTACCTCTGCAGAGCTTATTGACTCCATATTATCTCCGACTTTTGTGTGTGACTCGTTTTAGGTAAACCACAATATTTACCTAACAGAGCAGCTGTCTGGTGACGGAGTTGTAGAAAATTGAGACATTTTTTGTTGCAACCAGTGTTGAAGCTCACACTGAATCCTTGGTCTTCACCTTGCCCCCTGCTGTGAGTCCTGATTTCCTTCTCCTCCCTCTTATAGCACAAAAGCAACAGTTCCCTTCAGAGAGCCTTGCAGTGACTGTGACACCCAGACAATCCTTTTCCGTTCATGCTTAAAGATACTGACGAAAAACACAAAGTAAACACACAAAGGAAATTGAGAGGGGGAGAAAACAGCCGATTTGAGTGTGTGTGTGTGTGTGTGTGTGTGTGTGTGTGTGTTCTCTGCTTATGCGAGGCTGCAACTGATCCCTCAGAGAGGAAGGACAGATATTTCATCTGGAGGTGTGGTTTAAAGAGAATGACTCAACTAATCAAGAAGCGTCGAGGCTCCTTTTTCTTTCAGTCCTTTTCATGAGGTAACAGAGCGGTTTGAATTCATTTGTATTAAAACAAAAGAAATTCCTGAGAATCTCTGTTGTAAGGCATCATGCCAGGACATGTCAGCGTAGTCCTCTTATTATGAATCAGAGTGAGAGAGAATCCTTTGCCTTTAGGGGAAGTCGTACAGGAACCTCTAAGGGGAAGCAACTTTAAAACAGGCTGCGACAGAAGTGAGATTAAATCTTGCTTTTGATCCAAAAAGCCACAATTATGAAACTTTAATATTCCAAATTAGACTCTAAAAGTTTCTAAAGGTGATTAAGACTCTTACAGAAGTGTAGCAAGCTGTCAGTCAATTTTTCTCGCAGCTTTTGCTGCAGATCTTCTCAAGCCTTTTCTATGAGGTGTAAACGTAAGAGTAATCAGAAGTTGAAATTGTCGTATTCCTCACACACTTTGGTGCAGGTTTATTAAAGGCTGCGGTTATATTAGTATTAGAGGTTGTGCTAGACATTTTTGTTCGTCATTTTGACCGACGGGTTAAAAACAATCTGGGTATAATCCATTTTTACCCATCAATTTTTAAACTGACAATAGTATTTATTTTTTTAAATAATATTCATGCACAACAAGCTGAACAGAGAACTACAAACTCGTTTTACTCGTCAATTTTTACAATTATAACATATTCAATACAATTTCTTTACTTTTTTTAAAGAAGTGGAATAACCATTAGCTCTGCTGCCTATAGTCATCTCTTGTGGTGATGAGGAACACAGTGGACCCCCAGTATTCGCAGGGTTAGGGGTCACAGCTGCCCTGAAATACCAGAAAATATTCTAACTGCCTATTTTAATAGTTCAAGCACCAAATAAACCTGATTATGCATGAATACATTTATATCTATTCTTGGGGATTCAGCCAATCATCAACAACGAAAATAAATGTCGTTCAATGATTGGCTGCTTTGCAAACGCCAGACAAGACTCAGCCAAATAGCATTGTGTCTAGGTGTTTCATCTTAAGAAATATTTTATGTATGCTCTTTGAAGAAATTTGCAAATAGACTGATTTTCTGTTCATAATTCGGAGCCACGCTCCAAAGAAAAATCCATGAATTTCCACAAATATCTGCAGTAGTTGGAGGTCCCATGTAGTTAGATTGATTAAACGCGGAGCAGGATGTTTAAAAGCAATTACAAATTTTAAAGAAACCTATCTTAGATCTGGAGAACTTGTCAAAAATCCGATATGAGCGGTTTGAACCATCTGAAATGAGTGTGCAGCTGTATTTTGGAATCCCCTTAATAATTTCTAGGTACTTCTTTATCTCTGTTATCTCCTAATTTACAGTATATCACTTAATGGTTCAGTTTCATTTCCAGGGTCTAATGAAACTACATAGTTAGATAAATGTGTAGGTTTTTGTCGTGATGTTAGGTGTTGTGTTTCAGTTTTAGTTAGTTCTTTTCCTTATTTAGTTTTATTATCATTTCAGTTTATTCCTTGTTTTTATTATTTATTTTTGGCTCTTCCTTGTTTCCATATTTCTTCTTGCTCTTAGATATTTTCACCTTTTTGTCTCTGTGTCCACCTTTTCATTTGTGTTTCCTTAGTTAAATAATCTTAATTTATTCCTCCAGTTTTGGTTTTTTTTCGTTCTCCAGAGTTCCCTTGAGTTTTCACTTAGATTCTTAGATATATTATCTTAGTTACTTTGTAGTTTGTTCTTCTTAGTATTTAGGATTGTTTTCTGTTTTTTCTCTTGTCTACTCATTTCTGTTTCCCTTGCCATTCTGCATTCCTTCCCAGCTACTGATTGCTTTCACTTGCTCTCTCTATCTTACCTGCAACTGCTCCTCTTAATTAATCCTCAGCCTCTTCTCTGCCACTTCCTCACTCCCTCCTCAGTATTTAAACAGCTCTCATTCAGTCAATACTCGCAGGTCTGTCATCAAACTTTCCTGCCTGGTCCTGTTTTTCCCATAATGCATTTTTTGATCCTCCTGAGTTTGTAAGTTCATGTTCCTTTTATGTTGTAATTAAATCACTTTTATTTTACTTTGCTGCATTTGGGTCCTCTCTAACACCAAACATGACAGAAAGGACCACCCTGTCGGACCCAGCAGCTCTCTGTCTCCCAACTCCATATAAAGAGTTAAGAAAGAACCTGGACATTATGGCCACTCTCAACCCACCATGGGTAAGAGTTTCTGTCGCAGAGGAGGTAATAGACTTACTCAGACCATGGAGATTATTGTTTTCTGAGCTGGCTTGGCTTTACCAGTGACCGAGCTTGGCTTGACCGGTTTCTGGGCCGAGGCGGAGTGGAATCAGCAGGCAGCTTTTGCTCAAACGTTGGGAAGACCACCTCCGCATCGACCCCAATCTCAACCCTGCAGCTCAGGATCAGCCTTAGTGGACCTCCACCAAGCGGCTTCCACCTCCCCCAATTCACGCCTTAAAAGGCGGCGAAAGCCAGCCTCTATGTCACCGCAACTGGTCTTAGTGGCCGCCCAGCCTGCAGAGGGTAACCAGACTGACGCCTCTGACTCTTGTCTCCACAAAGGGTGTCCAGAAAAACATCCCCCTAACTCCTGCTTTCTCCAAGGGTGTCCAGACGGGCATGCCTCGGACTCCTGACTCAGCCGCGGTTGTCCTGAAGGACACGCCTCGCATCGCGGTCCAAGCTCTGGTCCCAGTGCCTTGCCCAGGGTCCTCTACGCCACGCCGTGGGTATCTCTCTCGTTGACAGCCTCCAAGGCCAAAGATCCAGCTCCGCCGGCTCCTGCTCCAGCACGAGCCTCAGCTTCGCCTCATCACGAGCTTCAGTGCAGCCGGCCTACACGTCTCTTGGTTCCACGTCGCCGGTCTTCTCAGCAGATTGTGTTTATTAGGACCTAGAAGATTTGATTGAGGTGCCAAGTGTAGACCCTTTAATCAGGGTTTTGGTTGCAGTGCAAGCTGGATCAAACGGTTTATTTGCAGTGCTCTTGCTTCCACAGTGCATATCTATATCTTATAAGACTTGTTGCCATCTGATACAGACCCCCTTCTCCCTTCTTCCAACTTCAGGCATGTTGTTCCTCTAGCTCATGTTGGTTTCGCTTTCTTCTGGCCATGCCCTGTGCCTCAGGTGTCAAACAGGTCCCCTCCATTGGCTCAGTGTACCTACCATTGTCTGACTTCACTGCCAGCCTGGGACAGCATTTGCATATGGGGTGCCGTTTGTAAAGTTACACAGTCAAAAATTAAGAACGATAATTTGGGTTATTTAGCCTGTCATAAGAGAAAAAAATTGGGTTTGACTTTTCAAAGTCATATTTGTGTTCATGTTATTTATTCATTTATAAATGTCACAGTTTCAAACTAAATATTTAACTTGCTAACTTAAGATTTACTTTGGAGCTAGATATTTAATTTGTAAACTAAACATGTCATGTTTGATATCAACTCTGATTCAGTTACCAACTTCAGACATCAGAGATAGTTAGTGAAAGTTTTATTTGAACAGGGCGAAGATGAGCACGGGCAACAGGACAACGGGAGCTTGGAGGTCCGGAACACTGGAAGGAGCGGAGAGAAGTTAGTAGGTGGCTATGCAGGTTGATCTATTTAGCTGGATATTGTTGTGGCTTACTTGTGATTCCGTAGGTCCGTTCCGGGAAGGTAAGTAGACGTTTGTTGCTGAGTTTGGCTGGGGATGTATGACAGGTTCTGATCTTATTCCTTTAGGAAGCGGTTTGGTTGGTTCTGAACCTTGTAATTTGTTTTTGCAGGTGGAGTGAGAGGAGTAGGTGGGTAGATTGGCGGATGACTGCGGCGGATGATTCAGGTGAGTCGCGTTCCAGGTGGGAGCGGCGGGAGGCTGACCAGGAGGATTCCAGAAGAACCGGAACGAAGGTGTGTGAGGTTGAGCTCCTGTTGGAGGATTGGTTCGGATCCAGACGTGCAGAGCAGGAGGATTTCTCGAAGGATACGTTCGGGAACAACGAAGAAGCCAGGGGAAACTCGAGCGGGGTCTGCAGAGCGACAGGAAGGTAAGTACGATCGAAACATACACTGACAGAATATACTACAGAGAGCGGTCTAAGTTTGGCCTTGTACCACACTAGGAATGTGGTACAAGGCCAATTTAGTTTTAGTTAGTTTTTAAGTATTTAGTTTTGTTAACTAAATAATTAAACTGTAAATCACCCCCAAATCAACTTGTTTTTGCTGATAAACTGTATAAAGTGTCTAATAGTGCTATCTACATGTCCGGTCATTATTTTTTGTATTTTAGTACATTTTAGTAAAAATATTCATTTTAAACCAAAAACCGTCAGTGGAGTGCCCTCTTCAGGTTAAAACTTTATACTGCACTTGAATTTGAATCGGGCATCGCTACTGGCTCAGCTTGGGTTTCTGACGTCAGCCTTCCTGCTGCTGTGGAGTATAAAACAAGCCCAGTCTCGGCCACGCCTCCGTAGCAAGTTGGAATAGCAGGGAAGCGTTGATGCCCTCAACGATGCCATCCAAGTGCCCTCGTAGGGGGAGAGCACCTGTCGCTAGTTAGCAATAGCCTCCCCGCCAGCAAAGGAGGCCCCCAGCGCCACCTGCACATCGGAGGATCCCGCAGCCCAAACCCCGGCGACATACCCGCCCAGACCAGGAGCAAACCGATGAACCGGGCGGCCGACCCACCAGGCCGAGATCCACCATCCACATTCCCTTGTGGAGCGACCACTGCTGCTCAATGGCCCGGCAGGCAACTAAACCCAGCACCCCACCCACCTGCCCTGCACGCCCACTACCTGGCCAGTCCACCCGCAGGTCCGACCGAACCTGGGCAAACGCCCGACCCCAGCGCCCCGCAGCGCACAAAGACCAAGACCCAGGAGCTAAGTCCAGTGCGAAAAAGGACTGATCAGGCCCAGAAATGCCACCCAGCCGCTGCGACCAGCAGCCAGGCACCCCAACCAGCAAACAAGGCGAGACTCCATACAGGGCCCGGCGATGACAATCGGCCCAGAGAAAAAGAGAGAGGCGGCTGCACATGCCGGCCGGCCCTGACCCCCACAGGCAACAGAGACCCCACGCTGGCCGACCCCCGGCCAGGACCACAGTTAGGGGGCGCGGCGCCCCAGAGCCCCAAATCCCCAGGCTCACCCCAGACCCTACCCAGGCGCAGCACGGCCACCAGGCCAGTAACCCATGTCCATCAGTGCAACCCCCCTAAGGCACCGCATGCAGCCATCAGGAGTTACCACCCAAAGCCACCAAAGCCCAACCCCAGGTTGGGGCCACGGCGTCTAACGCCCCGTCCGCCCAGTGATCCCACCCCCAGGGATCCCCCCAGACGCCTCCAACCCCACAAACCCCCACATCAGCAACAATATCCTACACGACAAAACCAAGTGCCCCCCACCCCTACTAGGTGATGGAGCCGATCAAAGGAGCCCAGAGAGATTGATCAGATATGGAGCCAGAGGCCGTCTCAAGACCAATATGGTCCAACAAGAGATTTCTATACTGATTAATATTAAGAGCATTTTTATTTTTCCAGTTCAGGAGGATAGTTTTCTTAACGATGCATAAGGCAATGTGAACCATTAGAACTGACTTTGTGTCCATGGTGACATCATTTAAATCTCCTAACAGGCAAATTGAGGGAGATGGTGGGATGTTACATTTCAGACACTTTGATAAGTCCTCACATATCTGGCACCAGAATTTCTTAACAGGTGGACAGAACCAAAGCGCATGAACATAAGTATCTGGTATATTGCTTGTGCATTGTAAGCAGGTATTAGACGACGTAAAACCCATCCTAAACATCCGTTGACCTGTATAGTGTACTCTATGAAGGATTTTGTATTGTATTAATTGAAAATTAGGATTTTTTGTTATTTTAAAGGTTCTTAAACATATCTGAGACCAGACGTTTTGGTCAAAGCTGGCTGATAAATCCACCTCCCATTTTGAAATAGGGATGGCTATTGATTCATCTAATGTAGATAAAGTTTTGTATATTTTAGACAGCAATTTGGGGGGGTTGAGATTAAGAAAATCTTAAACTCTTGCTGGAATTTGTAATTCAACTGTATTGAGCCTAAATTTACCTTTAATAATAGATTTAATTTGTTGATATTCTAAGAATTTGTTTTTATCAATTCCATATTGTGTTATTAATGTATTAAATGGGATAAAGTCTGTTCCTTCAAATATATGTTCCAGGTATTCAATTCCATTGCACCTCCAGACTGGGAAACTTATCATACATGTTTTTTGCAAGATGTCGGGGTTATTCCAGATGGGTGTACGTCTGCATGGGATTATTGTGGACTCTGTCATTTTTAGAAACTCCCACCATGCTGTCAGCGAGGAGCTGATATTTATGCTTTTAAAGCATTCATGTCGTTTTATATTTGAGCTAATAAATGGTAGGTCTGAAAGTTTTATCTTACTGCATAGTGTCTGTTCTATGTCTATCCAGGACTCGTCTAGGTAGCTATGTTTTAACCATCTTGAGATGTATTGGAGCCTGTTGGCTAAGAAATTATGATGGAAGTTTGGTAGATCTAGACCTCCTTTTTCTTTGGTCTTCTGCAGAGTTTTTAAGCTGATACGTGGGGCTTTATCTTTCCAAAGAAAGTTAGAGACAGAGGAGTCCAGAGATCTAAACCAGTCTAGTGATGGTTTACTTGGGATCATTGAGAATAAGTAGTTGATTCTGGGCAAAACCATCATTTTTATTGAAGCAACCCTTCCCATAAGTGATATGGGTAGGGATTTCCATCAAGCAAGATCATCTTCCACTTTTTTTTAAAGTGGGATATAGTTTAGCTTTATTAAATCTGCCAGTCTTGGTGAGACATTGATACCTAAATAAGTAACATTCTCTGACTGCAGTTGTGTATTAGTTGGATTCTGGACAGAACAATTGATTGGAAGAACTGTAGATTTTAACCAATTTATAGAATAATCTGAAACTTTTGAGTAAGAGTTTATCAACCCTACCTGAGAGAAAGAAGTTTGTGAATGCTGGAGACAAAGTAATACATCATCTGCATAAAGACTGATTTTATGTTCTATGTTATTGCATTTTATGCCTTTAATATTGTGAGTTTGCCTGATCGCTGCAGCTAGTGGTTCAATAAAAATAGCAAACAGAGAGGGAGAGAGAGGACATCCCTGCCTGGTACCTCTCTGAAGATAAAACCTAGATGATGTTTGGTTATTAGTCCTGATACATGCTGTTGGTGAACTGTATAATATTTTCAACCAGTTTATAAAAGAATTTCCAAACCCAAATTTATGTAAGGTTGCAAATTAGAATTTCCAGTTAACTCTATCAAATGCTTTTTCTGCATCTAGAGATAATATATTAGTTTTAATGTTTTTACAGTAAGAAAAATCTATTAAATCTATTAATCTACGTGAATTTGTGGATGAATGTCTCCCTTTGATAAAACCAGTTTGATCAGGATGTATTATAAGAGGGGTTACTTTCTCTATCCTTTTTGCGAGGGTTTTGCAGATTATTTTAAGTTGGATTTTATTTCTGGTGGGCCAGTTCTGGCTTGCAGATGTGATTTGGATGCCTGTCTTATTTGTCTGGCTGCACATTTTTTAACTGTTCTGTTTATGTGGTCTTTACTTCAAAATAACCTTGAAACATCATCTCTATACAAATCATAGTTCACTGAACAGAGATAGATAAAGGGAAAATGATACTGATGTCTGTCTGTTTGTATATATACACATATTTCACTGTTATTATAGGCTAAGTATACTGGAAATTACTGTAATATACAATTAAATGTGTTGTATATGATTGATTAAATGCCTTGTGTATATAGCTATCTAATTAATATTTATGAAAAGACCATGGTTTAAATTGTGCATTGAGTATGCAGGAACATAGACTACAGCTCCAAGCATACCAGTTTTAAAACGATCATATATTATTATTAGGTCTATGGGGAATTGACAGGATAAGGGAAGACCGTGGGAAAGTGATGTGAAATAACGGGAGTTTCCAGACCAAAACCTATATATTTTACAGCCACGTGTCTGGTGTTTATAACAAATCAAACAGTTGAAAAATCAGTTGAAAATTTAGCAAGTTAGAGTTATTTAAATAGCACATGCACCATTGACAGCAATGTTCCGAAAGGGGGCAGCTGACTGAAGTAAGATGGCCGCCGTATTGCTACGTCACGGTCCATTGCCGAACAGCACGGGTAAGCCATCTAGTGTTTATATTTGACTATGGCATCGGACACCTGTGTTGTGATTTCGAATGTTCAAGCGTCAAACTTTGGCGTGCGGCGCGTTTTTAACGCTTTGGTTTGAACACACCGTTACACCTCAAGCTGCAAAACCCCAATGATTTGAGCCTATGCTAGAACTGATGTGGTTTTTCTTGAAATTCAATATCTGATCATCTTTTTACATGCTGATGACTTGAAATGTGACATTTTAGTTTCATGTGCAAAATGTATAACCTTAGTTAAAAAAAAACCCCACCAAGCACAACCCTGCCTTATTTTTTTATACTGAATACAGTAATCCACTAAAATGGTTGCTAACACTGAAATGTCGTCATTATTTTAATGCTTTTCAATTTGTCTTCTTTTTATCCGCTAACATGTTTCCACCATCCGTCTGCTTCAGCTCTCTTGTGTCTTCATCTCCACGATTTTGTGGCTCCTGTTTGTTCCTCTGTTCTTTCAGATCAAAGAAGTCGTGAGAGCTAATAACCAGGGTATGAATCTGACACCGCCATCACATTGGCACATGTGTACACAGGCAAAGAAAATGTCTTCTCTAGCCCACACTTTACAATATCTTGTACCAACAATCATGCAAAATTGCCACATTTTTGTGACATGATAAAGTTGATCTCAGTGAATAATTTTTGAACTTTTTTCACCTTTACCAGAACATACACGTATTTTTCAAATAAACTGAAAAACAAATCTGGTAGGTAGGGAAATTGAAAAGAAAGCTGCAACACTGTGGACCCTGCGTCCTATACAACGATGCGGCTAATATATAGACGTTTTTTACTGGCTAATGGCCTCTGGGGGGCACTATAGTAGAAAGCATAAAAGTGAAACAGACATGTGGGGAAAGATTATGCACTGAAGACTACATTACCGGTAGATTTCATTCACAAACCCTCATTATGGAAAAAACACAAAGAAATCCATATGATGCAGGTTTTAAGTTAAAGACAATGGAGCTGGCCGTCAAAAGAAATGGAGCTACTACAGGTAAGCTTGACATCAATGAATCGATGGTGAGACGTTGAGGAGGCAGCGGGAAGAACTGAGTCGGTGTAAAAAGACGACAAAAGCTCTCAGAGAACATAAAGACACTGAAGAAGACAACTTCAGTGGCTTTAGTGAGGAAGAGGAAGATGAAATAAGCGACCAATTACTTTTCTAGTAGGTTAAAGTTTGTTTTATTCTCTAACCAGTCATGTTACTGTCATATTGTGTTGATGCCGTGTTGGCGCCCTACTGCCGGTTTTAAGACAGAGTTTGGAAAAAAAAGCACGTCTTAAATTAAAACTAGAAAAGCAATCAAAGAGCGCAGACCTCCGCCAGGGCCACTCATTCCCCCCGATCCCCATTGCGTTATCTAATTCTAGCTTTCGGTAGTTTCCAATTATTTATTTTTCAAAGTCATCTTTTTGTCCATGTTATTTTGTGATTCATACATGTCACAGTTTCCAACTAAATATTTTGCTAAAAAGTTAAATATTTAGTTTACAAATTAAATACTTATGTCCAACTAAATATTTAGTGTGCAAGCTAAATATTTAGCTAGCAAGCTAAACCGGCTATTTAAATATGTAGCTTCAAAGTCAATATTTAACTCGGAGCTTAATATTTAGCTATTATGTGAATTCACTTGATGAGAAGCGGAAGTGGACCATCAAAATAAAAGCTGCTTCCTGCAAACCCCCATATATACTCCTGCTGCTGGTGCAATCAGTCACTGTTGCTTTTAAAATGGTTCATCGTACGTTGTAAGCTGAAATGTTGGGACATGTCGGGAGGAAAATAGCCCATGTTACCAGCAATTTATATATAGGTTCAGAAGACCCAGCTTTTATTTTGGTAGTTCACTTCCCCTTATTGGCAAGTGAATTAGCATATTTGCTAAATATTTAGCTCTGAGCTAAATGTTTAGTTCAAAGCTAACTATTTAGCTTCAAACTTAAAATTTTGCTTGCTAGCTAAATATTTAGTTTAGAGAAGAATATTTATTTTGTAGACTAAATATTTACTTGACAAGCTCAATGTTTAGTTTGGAGCAAAACATTTAAGTTGTGAACAAAATATTTATTTTGAAACTGAGATTTATAAATGAGTTAATAACATGGATACAAATAGGTCTTTGAAAAATGAACCTCCATTTGTTTTCTTATGACAGGCTAAATGACCCAAGTTATTCCTGCCTGTTACCTTTTGACTGTGTAACTTTAAAAACAGCACCCCATAAACACCTGCCACCAATTATATTAAATCGGATTAATCTGAAATAGAAATCAGATCACCTATAAGGATCTTCTTGACATTTGCTCATTTGCATCATTTGGGTAAAACAATTTGAAAGGTATAAAAAAAAATATGTCACTGAACATCAGGCAGGAGAAGTGCCACTGCATTATTTATACACTGTAAAACACTGAAGACAGTCAATATTTGTAGAACACATGGGGGAAAGGTAACTTTACAAAAACCGAAAGTTTCTTTAAAATGAATGAAAAGACAACACTGGAACTGTTCGTTAAAGCTTTCAAGATGCCAGCAGCGACAATCAGGGGCTGCAGGAACTTCTGAACGATACTTTTAGTGTTCTAAGCAGTATTTTCCTTATGTCCAGACTCAGCTTTTGGAGGTTGAGAGATAGCAGCCTTTTCCTCCAATGAAAACACAGAGGCCTGAATAAAATGTTTTAGTCTGTGTTATTTTTTTAATAAAACCAAGGTTTAAGTTTTGGTTAATATTTCCAAAACATAAATGCTACGCATCACCAAAATAGCGCCATATCCACAGTGAAACATGGTAGTGGCAGCATCATGCTGTGGGGTTACTTTTCCTCAGAGGGAACTGGGGATTTGATGAAGGTGGGCAAAGTTAGGAAAAGCTCTAAATAGCAGTTAGTTTTTACAGAAAACCTTCAGATGTTTGCTTAAAAAGCTGAAGAAAAACAAAAGTTGAATGTCGGGATGAACTAAAAAGGCGGTTCAGAGAAGAATCCGTTTAAGGATGAGCACATGTATGCAGCCAAGTTATTGCAGAGTATTATTTATTCACATTTTTGCCTCAAGAGATTTATGTCTTCTTCTGTGTTAAAATATTTCAACCTTATCTGATTGTTTTAGCATCACGGAAACCTGACATTTTAACCGATCCAAGCCAACTAATCCACACAAAATTATGATGGTTACACAAATATGTCTCCCTTTGTCCCACTTTAGGTTGAGATTGGCTTGGTTGTGTTTTGTAATCTGAATTTTGTGCCACTAGATGTCACTCCAACTCCCACATTAAATATTTGCAGGAACTATTTATGAAAAAACACAAAGATTTATTTTTTACATCCACATCTTTATGAGACAAAAAAATAAAGGATCAGAGAGCAGGGATGAAATATGATGCAACAATATGTTTGAAAATTCAGACCCCACACCTTTAAAGGTACATAAGTATTAACATCACGCCATCTGTAAACAAAAATCATTTTTGGGTGTCTGACGTCAAAGTTCATCATACATCAGTGTGGGAGACATTTACTGTTCACTAATCCAGAATCCGTTTTACGAGGTGATAAAAACAATGACAGATCTTCCTGAGCAAGCAAAGAATAACGTTAACCTGTTGGGCTACAGTTTTAAAAAATATATTAAAGGAGATTCCCTAAAGAACACCAGACAGACGAACATAGTGATAGTATCATCATGATGCGATGTTGCTTTTCACAACAACCCAGACCCATTTGTTAAAAATAAACCTTTTATCACACATAAAGACACATTTATAGATTTAGTTGCTACTTTGTATGAGAAACAAGATTAGACTTTATGTCAAAGTTACAGAAAGACAATTCCTGATACTGTGAAGTGGTGGAATTCGAGAAAACCATGTAAACAAAAACACGCCTCGGTGTCAACATTTTCGTGCTTGTAAATCTGTGGACAGAATCACCAACCAGGAAACTGTTTTCTAGGAGAGACTATCTATCCTGAGAGCTCTTTGTCAATATTTACTTCTTTTGCGGTCCCTCACTTTAAGTGTGTAAGATGTGACCTTTTCTGAGGAATAAAACCGTTGCCCGTTGAGTCATGTTTCTAGCCTAAAGTCGAAAGATCAATTTGAGAAGAAAGTTGCGTAATCGATAAACTCTTTATTCGGGAAGACCCGGATTAGTCATGACTCGGGGGGGATTTCAGCGTCCGATGCAGCGAAACAGACTCCCCTCCATCCAGCTGAATATCTCAAGGAGTTTTGGTCTTTTTTTTAACCAGACACTGAGCAACTTACTCATCCTTTCTCACCCATATTACTCCAGATGATATCATTAAACTGAGTTTATTCAGGTGGGTTTGCATAGTCACGAGGGGGAAACGTCACCTGTCTGGTGATATATTATATCTGCTGTAATTCAGGGAAGTTTAAAGGTGTTCTCATATTTATGCTCAGATAAAAATCTGCAAAACTGAAACAATGAAGCAGATTCCTGCAAAATGACACAAACTAATCTGCAAATTTTATATTAAACAAATTCACATGTCAGATGGAGTTAAATTTAACCACAAAATGACTAAAATGCCTATGTGATTGGGTAAGGTTTGCTACACAAAGCAACAAAATATACACTTACATTTAAATATTCAGTTTATAAATTCAAAATTACAGTTTGCATTTCATGTTCTGAGCACTTGAAGTGAGTAAAGCTGGTCTGTTTTTGAGCAGAAGAATCCTCTTCCAGGAAGGAGTTTTGTAACATCATCTCACAGCCCAAGACGAAAAGGAAAACAGAAAAAGTACTGACAAGAGCTTTAAAAAATCTTCATCAGTCCTGTAGATGCTTTAAATCTAGTTCCATCACCCCATTAGCCCTTCATATTAAATCTACAATATAAAATGAAGTTAAATAGTCCTCATATGTCTAACTTCAAAGCATGATTTGAATTAAAGGCTCCTTTACCTGAGCTACAGTCAGTTTGTGGTAGCTGCACAGCAGCTGTTAGTTTATATACACCCAGCAGAACTTTAAGTCGCATTTTTTAAATATCTTTGTTGCGTGCAGGTTGGGTTGTGTTTCCCGTTGAGCTGTTTATCTGTTCCGGGTTCTTTTCATACAGAAGGAGAAATAACTGGAGAGAAAAAGTCCTTTAAACTTGGTGCTACAAAAGCAGTAAACCAGCGGATCCAGCAGACAGTCTAGGTAGGAGAGGACCATGAGGCCGTCAAATACCGTGGCCGCTTTATCCCGTATATCCTTAGACAGTTCAATGTCCCGAACGATCAGCAGGACCATCCTGGCGAGGGCGCAAGGCAGGAAGCAGAAGGAGAAAACCACCATGACGGTGGTCACGAGAAGGACCGCTCTCCTCAGCTTGGTCTTATCCCCAACGCTTTTTTTCCTGAGTCTGTTGACGATCCGCACCGTGCAGTAGACGAGGATGATGAAGGGGATGACGATCTGGGAGAAGAAAATCGCCTCTCTGAAGCTGTCCACCACATCCTGAAATAATAATAATAATAAAAACAGATGGTGATCGTCATAAACACCAATAGTCATCCCTGTTTATGTTACACAATGTTCCATACATTTTTATAACAGCTTAAAGCTTCCTAACAATGACCAACACTTTTGATGTTTTCAGTTTGGTTTCCATGCGCACCACAACACTGAGACTGCCCTCGTCAAGGTTTTTGATTACATCCGTACTATTACAGACTGTAGTAGAACCACAGTGCTGGTACTTTTGGACCTTAGTGCTGCATTTGACACTGTTGTTAATATTATACTATTAAAACGACTGGAGAGCTGTGTTGGACTGTCTGGTACAGTACTCGGCTGGTTTGAGTCTTACCTAAAGATCAGGGGTCTCATTTATAAAACTGCGTAGAATCATTACCAAAACCGTTCTTAAGCTCAGCAACTTTGTTTTTACTTATGCCTAGTAAGTTTCCGATCTATCAAACTTAGAGTACGCACAGCTGGACGCACTTTCCGCTTTACAAATCCCGCTCTCCCTAGAAATGTGTGCAGGTGTTTTTGGATCATATCCCGCCTCCTACACACCCACTTTCTGCCATAAACGGTCCATGCAAAGTGTCTCGTGAATATTCTGCATTGACTTAAGCCAGCTAATATGGGGCGTTTCACGGGTAACCATGACAACCAAGAGGCAGAGAAAGTAACTCCACAGAGACAGCTGCAGGCTCGTAGAGGCACGGAAAACCGTTTTATTTCAGTCAATTACTCAATCAGCGCTTTAATCAGCCAAATGCAGCCAAAGTGCTTCGCATTAAAAGACAAAAATACGGTTGCAAAAAGAAAATGTGTAACAAGAAAAGAGTAAAAAGATTTAAAAAATGTAATAAATGGGGGTCACAAACAAACGAAGAGCTGCAAGTGACGCAGCATTGATGCAGCAGCGTTCCTGACATAAAAAGAAGAGCGGGGGATGGGTTGCACGGTTCCAGCGGGTCGGTAGATCGAACACCGGGTCCAGCTCAGCACAAAGATCTAATAAGACTGCTTTAAGGAATCTACATTGGGTCTCCCATCCAAATGCTTCCTGTGGCGTGATCTTCAATGAGCGGCAGCATCCAATGTGCAGCATTATGCAGGGAACGCTGCAGTATTCCTACTTCACACAGGTAATTGCAATTTCTATATAATCTGAAGACATAAATATAAATGAACGTACTGTGATATAATTCTTATGTGGAACATATTCTCAGTTCAGAGACGGGATGGGGGAGGGGGGTGACTGCTGGTTGTGTGTCTGTGTGCACAAAGCTCTACAAGTTTGAAATTGTGGCTTAAATTCACATTTTTGTCATCTCTCCTGCTGCGCTGTCAGTGTCCTCTGTGTCCAAAAAGTGCGTAAGCAAGATCATTAGTGTGCTTAAAGTTGCGCACATTTTTCCACCACGTTTTTTTCTATAAATCCTAAACTTGGCGTAGAAAGTTGCTTACGTAGTTTTCAGACCCCGTTTTGTGCGTAAGTAAGCTTTATAAATGAGACCCCAGAAACTTACTGTCAATAAGCAACTTTTAATCAAAACAGACAGAAATCACATGTGGGGTGCCCCAGGGCTCCATCCCGGGGCCCCTCCTATTTAATATCTACATGCTCCCATTAGCTTATTATTAGATTACCTACCATAACTATGCAGATAATACTTAGCTTTATATTACAATATCACCAGGTGACTTTGAACCCATCGAAAACTTAAGTGAATCCATTGAGCAAATCAGTGGATGGATGTGCCATAATTTTCTCCAGCTGAACAGAAACAAAAACTGAAGTAATTATCTTTAGACCAAAAGAGGAACAATTAAGAACCAGCACACAGCTTCAGTTTATACAGTTAGAAACTACCTATCAGGCTCGAAATCTAGATGCTCTCATGGGAATCTTTTTTTATTATTATTCATTTAGTTACCTGTACTCTGTGGTTAAAGCTGTAAATGGATTTGCATCAAGTGGTCAGAGGTGTGAATACTAATCTGTCAAAATGACAGCCTTCTGTTTTTTCTGTCATCAATCTAAAAATCCGGTCAGATACGGAAAATATTCGGGTAATGCGACCCCTGCTGTTAGGTTAATTGGTCTTTCTGAATTGAATTGTTGCCCAGCGATGAACTGGCAACCTGTCCTCTATGTCTCGCCCAATGACTGCTGGAGATGGGCACCAGCCCCCCCACGGTCCTGATAAGATAAGCAGTATAGACGAAGGATGGATGTTGGTTATGACATTTATAATTTTATCTGTAATGATTATTTGCATTTATTTTATTTTCATGTATAGACTTGAACTAAATTTAGGTGCAGCTTTCAAGTGCAGAAAATAAAGGTCTGACTTTTCCATCTCAGATTGTTTGGATGGTTTCCTTTGATCTTGACTTTTCCAAGACTCAACCAAAGGATTGACTCATTTTCTTGCTGTCCTATTTGTTCACAGAGTAAATTATTGTATTGCATAACTGAGAAGATACCACTGAAAAGTGTCATCAGAACCTAAAGGCTTTGCAGCATGTTGAAATATTGTTAATGACTTTTTTTCTAATAGAGGAAATAAACTGGTTGCAAAAGAATTTCAACATAACATTTCACAGAACTTTTAATGAATCATGTTTTAATGGATTATTTTATGTTTTTCCTATTTTACACTGCTTATGTGAACAAGTAAAAAGCCTTACCTTAACCCAAGAATCATTTTTATTGAAGTGGCTGTTGCAGCATTCAAAGCTATTCACCATGGTGGGAGTGGTGAAAATCAGAAGCACCAACCAAATGAAGATCGAGATGTAAGGAGATTTCTTGAGTATTTTGAGGAAGTTTTTTCTACCAGGGTGCACCACGTTAAAATAGCGATCGATAGAGGTCACTGTGAGGAAGAGGATGCTGGCGCCACGGTTTAAAAACAGCATGAAGAGCATCGCTTTGCAGACAATTTCTTCCTCGCTTCTCCTTTCTCCTGACATTAAGTTATGAGCCTTGATTGGCAAACAGATAAGCAGCAGAATGTCTGCTAGCACCAGGTTGAAAAGGAAAATGTTGTTGGTGTTGGATTTCCAGAACTTCAGCTTGAATATGAAGAGGTGAAGGACCATCACATTCAGAGGCAAAGCCAAGATAAAAATCACAATCATCGCAGTTGCGTAGAAGTCATACAGCGATTCGTTTGTGGCCGCACACGTGCTACTTCCATTTTGCATGTTTAAAGTAATTATCTCTGGAAATAGGAAAATAGCAGAAATACAAAAAAATGTATTTCCCAAAATTGATAAACAAATAGTTCCATAAAGTGTTGAGATTAACTGCTAGATCAAGTCTTACCCTGCTAACAACACAAAGAAATCCTGTTTAACGAGTTTCTTCTTTGCCTTTGTTATGCTCCAGAATTCTTCTTTCAGTTCTCCTGTGTTTAAAAAAGCTGTTTTAAAAAAAAAGTTTTCATCCTAATCTGTGAGACAGGAGCTGTGCTGGAAGCCCCTCTCACTAATTCAGGCCAAATGAAAGGCGTTCCCTGACTTTTTACTCTCCCCTGAATCTGTAACTGCTCCTTATTGCCTGAGGTGGTGAATCACCAGCTGCTTCCACTTTTAGACCAATAAGACTTAGAAGCTTCAGAACCAGTTTGTGACATCTTAAAATGCAATTAATCAAAGTTCTGGTTCTTTTGGATGAGCACATAAAAACGTGGTCACATATAGAACAAACCATGAAAGTTCTAGGATTTCTGAAAGCCCGGCTGTATACGTGTTAAGCCCTGACAAGTCAGGACCTGATCTGAAAGCCAGCTGGAGCAGAAAGAAAGCACTGAAATCATTTCACCTTCCAGCAAACCATGTCCCTATTTCCTGGAGCAAGCTGTGAGAATATCGCTTGTCTGAGTAAATCCTGGAAGCTGCTGTGTGTCCACAGACTGACAGTTTCCAAGAGCGTCTGGCTTAACGTCACTTTAAAAAAACTGCTTCTCCTGTGCTACAAAAAGGACATTTAAAGGAAAACTCCAGAGTACGCAGATGTGGATCCCTGGGAATAAGAGAAGGCCTACACATAGGCACGAGGAGACTGGACCCGGCACTGCTGTCAGTGCATGCTTCTATGTAAGGGAAAATAAATAAAGTTGTGGGGAATGTTATATCCTGAGGGAGAAACATGCCTTTAAGGCCCGAGAAGTGGAGGGTTACCCTTGGGACTCAAACTCTGCATGCTTTGAAGGCCTTTTTCTACTCCAGCAACAAGTTCAGACAATGTTGCAGATTGAGATGTGTGTCGCCAAAAAAAGATTTCAGAGAACGAACGCCTCTTCCAGGAGTTGAAAATTAAATTTTGATGAAACATGTCAACACAAACATTAAATCACTCCACACAGTTTGGACAGACATCAATCTTTTTCTTTTTTGGTCTTTGCTTTAGCCCTAGAAAATTATGTAGATATTAGTCATATTTAGTGTGGTATAGAAAGACCGTGGGCAGCCTGAAACAAGAAAACAATGCATTATCATGTAATTTTGAAAGAATTAAAACAGCTTTGGACTCTGTATGAACTTATTCTCACTCGGTATGTTTAAGGCAAATTGATACAGAGGATACAGGACAGCACAGACAAATAAGCTGGTCCTTTTTCTGTGAAACCTAGCTCCAAAATATTCGTTATAAATTTGATTATTTGCAGCATTTCTCTGTAGAGGTCACCCTCTCTCTATGCATCATAATGCAAATCGAAAGAGAGAGACCTCAGGTCAAATCTCCTACATAATCAAATTGAGTCATATGCTGACTATGTACATGTAAAATGATTTCAAATGAGAGTGTGCAATTACATTTCCTTTGAGTTGTTAATAGTAAAAAGGCAAGTAACAACAGCGCAACAGAAAATGTTACCTTTTATTGAAGTAGAAAAACAAAATGCTGCTGAACTCGTGTAATTAAATAAAATGCGCAGAAGGAGATCAAAATAATAATGTTAAATTGACATTCCTAAACATGATTTAAAAAAGTAAAATTTTTGGTGTAAATAAAAGTGCCAAAAATATCTGTCTATGTTCATACGCTCACTGCACATGTCCACTTAACATGTAAGTTAGCATTTGGGTGCATCTATGTAACTGGAAGCATTTCTTCTGTGGTTACAAAATTGCATTTAACTACTACATTATCCATGTAAATGACTAACCTGACAAAACATTTTGCCTTTTCAGTTTTATTTAATTCTATGTTTGCTGTAGTCTTACATTTCTCTGCTGTTTCAACCTGTCGTCACAGACAGTCGTCTTCCCCTGTTGCCTGGCCGTGTCCGTCACCATTTTCCAGTCACATTTTGTATTTTGTGTTTGATGGTACAGCAGTAATAAGTCATCTTTATGACTTACAACTAATTTGCTCCATGTTAACACGCTACTTCCGGTTTATGACTAGCATTTCATCATAAGAGTTCTTGATATATGCCAGTTTTGCCATGGTTTTGCTTCACTTTTACTCCCATTATGAGCTTCAATGCCATTAAAATGTGAACCAAGAGTGCAATATCTGAATTTCGAGCCTTTTGATATTTACAGTCCTAACCATAATGATCCTGAATTCTGCGGTGGAAAAAGAAAAGTTAAATGTTGAAATAATGATTTCAAGTATCAAGATTTAAAAATGGCTTCTGCCTGAAACAAAATATTTTTAACTATGCAACCTAAAAACCCACCATACCTTGTAAAAATGTTACTCTAAATTCCAAGAAGAACAAAGTGTAAACATCCAATACATGAAACCATGAGTAGCCGCTCGGTATTATTCGTGGGTGCTCGGAATCTGCGCCTCTGGATGCTCTAATGATCGTACCGGTATGCTGTGAGCAATCAGATAATTAGCGGTACTCTAAACAGCTATTTTTTAGAATTGGTGGTACTGAGTACCTGTGTGTACCGGCCCACTTAAAGCAACACAAAGTAAGTTTTGCTCTCAGGGTTTCCCTAAAGCTGGGAAAAATGTATTGTTTTCTACTACTGTCGTAAAATCTGTTATGGTTACACCAGGGGATTCACATTTACAAGCGATACCCTCTAACGCTACAGATTTTCACGTCTTGGGCAGCCTTTGTGTCAAATGTCTTCATCCCAGGTACATTTTCTATATTTCAGCATGTCATATGTACGGCGGCGTGGAGCAGTCAGCCATATAATAAAGAAATTAGACCGTATCACGTTATAACGTGTTAGTTTCACGTTTTTACAATAAACTATCACGTTATAACTTGATACGATCTAATTTCTTTATTTTATGGCTAACAGCTCTGTTCTGACGATCTATGCTACCTCCTCAGAATGTCCTACCGTAGCGCGCATCTGTCGGTGCTACCCCTTGAAAAGTATGTTTACATGCCGAAAACAACAACTGTTAGCTTTGATGTTAAACATAATCATCGGAAAATATGTTTCAAGTGACGGGATTGAAATGGCAGTTTAGCAGTAATGCCTAACATAGCAAAAAATTATGAATAACAAAAACTTTTCTTTCAATCCACAGAACATGCTACCCGTTGAATATAAAGCTAAAACTTAGCACATAAAGATGCACTAAAAACCATGATCAGAATATCCTACCTGTTAAATAGACCTATAGATGAATAGCACACTCTGGAAATCTGTTATTAGTTTGTAAAGCAGCTAATGAATATATACCAAGCCAGTAACACGTAGAGTAGATAGCAGAAATTATTACTCCAAAATATTAAAATGTAGTAGCCTATGATTATAAGCACAAATAGCCCGCAAAATACACCGCATTTACTGTATGACTAATTAATGGGACTTGTTTACATGCAGTGTAACGATATCACAGAAGTGAAACTAACATAGGCTATAAGGGCTGTCATGTAAACTTGAAACAAGTAGCTTAAGGAAAGCCTTAAAATATTTTGAATAAAAATTAGCCAGTAATAAAATAATTTGAATAAAACTCACCGTAAACTTCAAAGAAATAAAACAGACGAAATGGATCTTCCAGGTAGGAATTCTTGATGACAGATTTGCTGAGTAAGCGAATTGTGACGTAACATCGAAATGTGCATGCGGGTAGCACAGATAGTCGGAACACCAGCGTACACATAAATACAATTTCGGCTCCGTCATGATGACAATTGTTCAAGCTACCTGCTGCTAGGTATCTTCCATTTATATGTACCTGCCGAGTACGCTCCACCCAGAGAGCCTTGCAGGACGCTGCACCTACCGGCTTTTGTGAAGGCTGCCGTAAAGCAAGTCGCATTTGAACTACAAAACCGCTACCCGACGACCCAAAGTTACATAGTGCTATTATGGCCGATAGAGGGCCGCAAAGCGAATCCAGAAGTGCCGTTTCACCCTGTTATGAGTTGATCAACCACTGACACGAGTTCAGAAACATTATTTTAAGGTAAAAAAATCTTTTTAGTGTTGCTTTAAAGCACTGGTTTGAACTATTACAATAGGCAGTTATAAACGTTGTTAGAGATGATCTCAGGTATTTTCATAGCTATTCGCAGGCAGTTGTGGTCCATAACTCCTGTAAACGGAGGATCTGGAACTAAACATTTAAAAAACAAGGTTGTGTTGCGGTTTATGAAAAAAAAAAACGCACCAATAAATGACCAAGAGCTTCAGAATAAACGATTCTTAGAAATACCACACTGAACTCTTAATCCTCTCACTGAGCACCAACTTGAAATCTGCAGAGCTTTAGCTCTGATTATTTAACCCAGTGGAACATTAATTAGGGCTTTATTGAGGATGAGAAAAATAAGCCGCCTGCTGAGAACATAAACAATCAGACTACTGTTCTCATGCAGTCAAGCCAAGCTGTGACATCACTAGCACTCAGTTTAAAGCTACTTGCTGCTATAACTCACACTTGAGTGGACTTCTCTGACATTTAACTGTGCCATCTCACATGAGGCTGATATGTTTTGTTGTTGCAGAATCCCATCTCTCTGGTTTCAGCTGGCAGCTCAGTAAAACTGACCTTCATCATTCATCCCACAGATTTACCTACATGCAATCTTAGTATTTTAAGAACTACAAATTAATAAAACAAGCATACTAGGACAGTAAAAACATTAATGTACAATGTTATTTCTAACACAGTACATGCTCCGTATGATTGAATTGAACTGACTCACCCCACCCCTATCCCCTTGCACTCCATTTTTTTGTAAAGTGCATTGAGACAAAATGTTGTTGTTTTGAATTGCCGTTATATAAATAAACTGAATAAATTACATAATTTAGCTAGTACTGTTGCCTTGCTGCAAGAAGGTCCTGGGTTTCAATCATAGCCTGGAGTCTGTGGGGTGCCATTTGTAATGTTATACAGTCATAATTAACAGCAATAATTAGTTATTTAGCCTTTCATAAGAGAAAGAAAATGCGAGTTCATTTCTCACAGTCATAGTTTCACCATTCGTTTATGAACGTCACAGTTTGTAATTACATTCGTTAGCATGCAAAATATGTAGTTAACAAATTAAATATTTATTTCAAAGTCAATATTTACTGGCTAGGTAGGTAAGTAGAGTACCCAGCTATATTGCCAGTTTAGTTTGATATTTAATTTAACACTAAATATTTAGCATGGAACTAAATATTTAACTCTGAGCTAAATATTTAGCTGTTATGTAAATTCATCAGCGGAAGTGGACCATGAAAATAAAAGTTGGATCTTGCGAACCTCTATATATACTCCTGGTGCTGTTGCACTCACTGTTGCTTTAAATCCATTGGTAAATGTCTGTAGCTGTTAAAACAGCTCATCCTACGTTATGAGCTGAAATGTTGGATATATACAGAACTGTGCAAAAGTTTTAGGCAGGTGTGAAAAAAGGCTGTAAACAAATAATGCTTTCAGAAATAAAAACGATTGTTTATTTTTTTAATCAATTTACAGGAAGCAAAATGAGCAAACAAAAGAAAAATCTAAATCAAATCAATATTTGGTGTTACTACCTTTTGTCTTCAAACCAGCATCAATTTTTATAGATACACTTGCACAAAGTCTGGGATTTTTGTAGGATTATACTCAGGTGTATGATCAACCAATTATAATAGGTGCTAATGATCATCAATATCCCAAGTAGACTGAAACACAGTCATTAACTAAAACAGAAACAGCTGTGTGGGAGGCTTAAAACTGGGTGAGAAACAGCCAAACCCTGCTATAGCTGACTAGCTAGCTAGGTAGCTAACTAACTGGCTTTTACAAAGCTTTTTTGTAGATTTTATATAATCTGGTTACTCAGGTTTTTTTGTGTGTGTTTTTTTTTCATTTAGTGTCAACGGAAATTATGGGGTGCCCCCTTGGACATTATTCAGAATTACCTTACATACACATATTACATTGAACTCTTTATACTATACTGAAAACCTTGCACAAAGACTACTGAAAACCTTGCACAAAGACTGCTGAAAAGATTAACCTTTCATACAAACTAGTGAAAACTTTTCATGCAACCAAGTGAAATCATCTTCCCGTTTAAGTGAAATGCCTTCCTTTACAACTGAACTCTTCACAAAATATGAGTGTTTTTCACTAGGTTGTATGAAAGGTTCTCACCAGTGTGTAGAAAAGGTTAATTTTGACTAGGTTATATTCAATTCAATTCAAAAATACTCCTTTGATCCCAGAGGGAAATTAAGTGCTGTTGTAGCTCATATAATTAATTCTTTAAGGAGTTGTTATAGATGATGATGGCTGTGGGCAGGAAGGATTTCCTGAAGCGGTCTGTATTGCGGCGCAACTGAAGAAGCCTCTGACTGAAGACACTCTGTTGTTGTATGACTGTCTCATGAAGAGGATGCTCGGGGTTGTCCACATTTTTTTTATGAAGAATTCTTCTTTGCATCATAATCTCCAGATGTTCCACAGTCGTCCCAAGAACAGAACCAGCCCTCTTTATCAGGTTGTTTAGCCTTTTTAAATCCCTGGCTCTGATGCTGCTACCCCAACAGATAAATATATATAGATATATGAGAGCTTTTCACTAGTTTGTATGAATGGTTCTCACCAGTGTGTATAAAAGGTACATCTTCTCAGTAGTATCCATGCAAGCTGTTCAGTAGTCTTTGTGCAAGGTTTTCAGTATAGTATGTGAGTTTAATTCCATATGTGTATATGTAAGGTAATTCTGAATAATGTCCCAGGGGCACCCCATAGGAAACGTTCTACCTCTAAGCGATTGATGGAAAATGTTGCCTTTCGTGTTCTTGTTGTGAACACGCTCTTCAAGAGCCAACTGTCACTGTTGTGCCCCCGCCATTATGTTGTTTTCCCGTTTGAAACGGAGGAAGGAATCCAGCTGCCTTACTGTAAATTACTGAAGAGAGACAGTTGCCTGAGGCATCCCATGTCAACCAATCATCACGTGTTGATCTGGTTCTTGGGAAAATCACAGAATATTACCCTGTAAGGCTGCACGTGTTACATTTACAAAGAGATCATTTACGCAGTTGTGATGGAGAAGGCACAGAGTGTGAGCGATTTAATGTCACGTTTAATTCAACATCAATAGTTATGACTAATAACTTACTACTAATATAACTATTGATGAGATTCAATGATATAATTGATTAATTGGGGCACCACTTCTATATTAACGTAATATTCAGAGAATTTCCAGACTTTCAGTGTCCTCTAAAGGGTATGAGCTCAGACACTATGAAAATGTAACTGGATGCACACGCTGAAATAAAATACAGAAGCTTCTCTTTAAAATATAACAGGGTTTATTAACACAATAGATTAACCTTACAGCCAACTCACTGTGTCGACAATCCCATCTATTCTAATGCATAGAACCTACAAACTACCGACGAGCTTAGAAAAATGTGTAAATGGAGGACAATCAGCAGGGCATCACTTCCAAGATGCTGTTATCACCTCTGTGTGTGTGTGTGAGAGAGAGAGAGAGAGCGAGAGAGAAGATTGTGTGTTGGGGGACGATCATAAAGTCTTTGCTCTTATCGGTCCCATGCTCCACTCTGTGAAGCAAAGAAACACAGGCTTCAAGGGCCAGACTCATCCCACAGAGGAGATGATGTGGAAACAAAGGGACAATTAGCACTAGTTTTGGTAGACGATGGACACCAGGCGACCTGGTCTAGGGCGGGCAGCCGGCCCAGAGAGGTGGTGGTACGGCTACAATTGACTGACATTAACAGAATAAAAGGAAAAGAAACAAAAAAAGAAATACGGCAGTGCTTCTAGCGATAACCAGTTTACAACACAGAGCATACAACACTCAAGGCCAGTGTTCACAAACTTATATCAACCAACAGACAGATGAGATCTAACCCGTCGGACCTAACTCCTCTGCCCAGACTCAGCAGAAATAAACCAGGTTTATCCTACTTGGAAATGATTCTCTTCCATCCACACCACAATGAAGAAAAGGGAACGAAAATGTTCAACGGTGGTAGAGGCGGCCTTGCACAGCCGAGGTCAGAGATGGGACGCGTCCCAAATGCAGGCAATGACCAGAATCGGGCCGGTCTTCAGAGAGCTATCTTGGTTTAGCTCAGCTGCCAGCAGACAAATGGGAAGCCGGATAGCTTGGTAAGTAATACATCGAAGTTTTCAGGGGGAGTTCTTTCCTGATCCAGCAGGTTGGAACAAAAGAGGGAAAGTTGCTAGCAGTTCAAATGAGCGCCACCATTCAACTCAGCGATGAGCAGGGGAAGGACAATAATTTCATGTTCGGCGCCCCTTTATCAACTCTGCGATGTCATCACTGGCCACAGACCAATGAGAATGCTTTGAGGGCAGTGCAAGGGATGCTGGGAGATGCAGTCCATTCAATTTGTGGAAAATGAATCCCAACAACGCATTGTATTGTCTTTGATGGCTGGTGGGTTCAGTACACCCACCAGCCACTAGAGAGCAGTTTGTGGTTTTGCCACAGGTCAGATTTCCCTGATTGTCTTTTGTTCTGTTGCCTGACAGGCTACATGTGCTTCCCACACCCACAGACACAGTGACAGAGTAGAAGTGTGGAAATGTAGCACAGAATTTTATTTGGGCTTGCTTGCATTTTAAAATTATTTTTAAGCCAGTCGCTTACCATTCAAACTATTTTGTAATAAACAAATATTTACAATTCCAATAAACAGTTTATTACAACTACTATTTCTACTTTTTTTGTGACATGCTAATGCTGAAGTTATGATGCTAGGTAAGTGTTGTTATTTGAACATAGGACATACAATAGATTTACATTTAGGTATTTGATCTGCTATTTAGCAAAATTAGGAAATGCAATGGACCTCCGTGAATAGCTGAAATCTACAAATACTTGAGACCCCCTCTAAAAACACTTATAAATGCCTATTTTAATAGTTCAAACACCAAATATACCTTAATATGCACTAATACACTCAGTGCTCTCAGGTTACTGCTGATCTTCTTGAAACAGCCAATCAGCAACATGTAAAAATGGACAGCTCTCCTGGATTGGCTGTTTTGCAAACACCCGCCAATGGCATTTCAAGTAGCATTACAGTAAGTATTTTAAGGTCCCAAGCTGCATTTTCTTAGAATATTTTAGATATGCTCTACAAAATAAATCTGCAAATAGGTGAATCTGTGAATACGGAACCACAAATAGGCTGGGGTCCACTGTTACTAGGCAGGAGTAAGACTAGTAGAGGGCTTCTAGTTGTTGATTTTCATAGAAAATGTATCAACTGGCATTAGTTGGATGCAGATGCCACCTTGGCTCGATTTCAACCGGAGGTGGTTTGAGGCGAAAATGCGACAGTAGACCAAAAGGGGTTCAGGCTTCTAAATTCAATGGATGAGCAAATGTTGTCAAAAAAAGAAAGAAATTAAACTAGATGCCAACACTATTTGTTACCAGCAGATGATTCCCCCCCTACTTTTGTAGTTTAATTCATTGCCTCTCAAATCTTTAAGGAGTTTTAAAACAGGACTTGAACAAATCTTTTCTTTTTTCCAATTTTTTGTTTTATGTTGTGAAAACAAATAAAAAAAGGAATCTAATTTAATTACATGTTCCACCTGTAGTTCGCTGCCAACATGCAAAAAGCTGGTCTTCAGTTATAAGAAGGGTTTGACTGATGTAATGCCGGTAAAGATTTTTCAACTGATTGATGAGAACGGTGTAAATTTCTAACATGCCATTTTTTATTTAAATCAAAACTAAAAAACTGAAAATGTATTTTTAAAAATCTTTTCTATCTCATCAAAGGTACTGATAGGCACAGTTATACAATGAGCTTCTTTTAATCTTTTGTAACTTCTCTGCCAACTATGGCTGAAGGTAAACGAGGAAAATATTAGAAGAATCCTAAAAGAAGAGCTGCACTTTAAGGTTAATCAGATTCTCTTGGCTGAATGCTATAAGGTAATCAAAAGGTATTTCAACAAAGTATTCATTTCAGGTTATTTATACAACAAGGCTTTTGTAGATTTGTCGTTGAAAAAAAATCATAATTCCTCTTTTAAATTTTTGATTTTTGCTCAAATTATGTTCAATATACGTTTGAGGATAACGTCTTGAGATGATTGATCAAAAATCACAAAAACCTGCAGGAGTGCATGTGCCACTGCAAGAGCACATGATTTTCTGATGAGTTTTTTGTTTTTGACTTCCCCATTTCAAGGCTGGGATATATTTTTGAGAACAGAGTAGACTGTTTTGAGAAAGATTAATGATTATGTGCTCACTATCTAAGTAAGAGTTTCTCAACAGCTAAAAGCTGTTCGGATGTGAAATTAAAATCTAAAATTAAAACCTATCAGGATAAAAAACAATGAATACAATAATCAAAAACAGTGATAATGTCTCATGGCGTTCAGGACTACCTTACAGGCACTCGAGAGCTGATGTCTCATTGCATTTACTTGTTGTAACTATTAATAATAAAAGTTGTTGTCTGGTTTTCTGAGTATCAATAATTGTAATCAATAATTTAATATTAATATAATTATTGATGACGTTCGAGTTTAACCTGTTTATTAAAGATATAGGGGCACCAATCTCATGAGATAATTTCTAGTATTTATCTTCAAAGTAAGGCTGTTAATCATCTCTGGTTTAACAAGCAGTCAAGGGAATTACGGGAATGGTAGACAAGAGCTCGTCCAAGTGTCTTGCCACACATGCGCCAGAGGGAATAATCAAGTTATTAAAAGTTAAAAAAAGAATTATGCCAAGATTTGCTTTTTTTAATTTAGAAATATTACACCCCTTTTAATCTTTCTACCGAAAATCTGAAATGAGTTCAGGAAGTATCCCTAGTTGGTGAAACAAAAAGCATTGCAACACTGGTACCAGTTCTGACATGTACATGTACATGTAGGGGTGGGCGGTGTGCTGACAGGAATCCTAAAAGGAGCTTTTATGCAATGCAAAACACCAATCTATCATTACTCTGGCACAGATACAGTCTGTGTTGTGTAGGAGTTTAACAACAGTTCATAAAACTTGTAAAACAGGTCTGCGATTTCATAAGTGGCAGCTTAAACTGTCCCATAAAGTAGAACACATTATTTTCCGGCATAAAGGATGTGCAGAACCTGTTTTAACACATTTCTTGGAACAAATGTTTTGCAAGGACCAAACCTAATCATGACCAGCATCATAGGTTATTTCAGCCTCTTTAACATGTTTTATTAAACCTACACTTAGGGATGTAACGGTACTCTAAAACTCCCGGTTTGGTTTCAGTTTCACAGTTTGGTTAATTTTCAGTACAGTCAGGGAACAAAGTGAAAAAAATTGTTTTTGTGTAATTATATTTTAAATGAAATTGTACTTGCAGTAAATTTTCCGACAAAATGTTTTTCGATAACATTACAATGTGTACAGTAGAATGTGAAATAAATAAATAAATACCATATAACAGTCTAAATATTTGATTTTTAGGAAACTGCAACACCATTAATTTGGCTTTCTACAAGTCGAGACAATCTGGGATATGAAATGAATATTTAGATTGCCTCTGTCAACAGTGGTAACAAGTTAATCAGGGGTTAAGCTGTTACCTGAGCCAGTTGACAGGATGTTGCATCAGTTATACAGGTGAGGTGGGCGGGATTAAAGCAAGGCAACTTTATTTGTATGACACACTTTCAACAACAAGGCAATTCAATGTCCTTTATATCATTAGGGGATAAAATAAAAGCACCAATAAACCAACAGTAAAAGCATAAAACACAACATCAGTGACACAAAACATATGCCACATTAAAACATATGACATTCCACCTATTATTAATCACTTACTCAAAGGCAACTCTAAACAGATGGGTTTTTAGGAACTCACTGTTTCAGCAGCTTTGCAGTGGTCTGTTCCAGATTAGGGGAGCATATAGAATGACAACTGCTTCTCTATCTTTGGTTCTAATTCTGGGGATGATTAGTAACCTAGAGTTGGAAAACCTGGGTGGTCTGGGGGGTTAGTATAGTTACTAAGCCATTCAATGATTTATAAACTAGTAAAACTATTTTGAAGTCTATTCTCTGAGCTACAGGGAGCCAGTGTAAGGACTGTAGAACTGGGGTGATGTGCTCTACTTTCCTGGTTCTAGTGAGGACTTGACCAGCAGCGTTCTGGATCAGCTGCAGCTGTCTGATTGACTTTTTAGGCCAACCTGTGAAGACACTATTGCAGTAATCAGTCCAACTAAAGATAAATGCATGGATGGGATTTTCAAGGTCCCGTTGCGACGATAGTCGTTTGATCCTAGAAATGTTCTTCAGGTAATAGAACCTTGCTAATGCTTCCATGTGACCCTGGAGGTTCAGGTCTCCATTACTACATCTAGATTTCAGGCCTGATCTGTAGTTTCTAGCTGTAATAACTGAAACTGTGTGCTGACTCCTGATCGTTCCTCTTTAAGTACAAAAATAATAACTTAATTTTTGTTTCAGTTCAGGTGGAGAAAATTATGTCACATCCATCCGTTGATTTGCTTAATGCATTCATGTAGGGTTTGGATGGATTCAAAGTCACCTGATGACATTGTAATGAAAAACGGAGTATCATCTGCACAGTTATGGTAATCAATAACAATACCATCTCTAAGCAGATGTTTGGGAATACTTCGGCTACCGTAAAAAGCCAGACGTTCACGGCTTGGAAGAAGAAGGTCGCCCAACGTGCAAAACGTGCTTCAGAACAGTGGCAACCCGAGGAGATATGATTGCGCATGTCCGGGAGCAGCACCCATCGTTGTATGCTAAATTCAAGGAAAAGTTAGTGCTGTCTTGAAATGAACGACTGTATGTGTTACCTTGGCAGATATGTTAACTACCATATCTTATCATTTCTTCATCTCTATCCTTAGTAACTTTTTTTAATTGAGGCAGATAGTATTGTTAGGTAAAAAATAGTGGTTGACCTAGAAAGAATCACACACAGGGGTCGGAGAGAATATGGAGTCAATAAGCTCTGCAGAGGTAGATGCAGATAATCAGTTCTGCAGAGGGAGACCAGGAAAATACTATAAGGAATGAGCCAACCGTGTCTATCTGTTCTCAGCCTCCCAGTGTCCTAGCCTCTGGTCTCAAAGAGCATCCCCTCTGCAGTCTCTCTTTATTTAGTCACACTTCATTAACATATTAAAAGAACAGGATGTCATGCAAAGGAGCATGTGACTGAAACCAAAATGACATTTAAAAAGTACATTAGAACTATTAATTAAAGAAAGACACCCTAAGAAAATAATAATGCATTATTATTTTACCTAACAAGTATGGTAACTAGCATGCTAATGATGATTTATCTTAGCATGCTAGTTAGTTACCATATCTGCCTCACTAAAAAGTGTTTTTTCCTTTTTTTATTTAAAAAAAATACAGACATTCAAAATACACATTTTAGAGCTGTAATCATAATACCGTGAAACCGTGATATTTTTGCCTACTGTTATCATACCGTCAGAATCTCATACCGGCCCATGCCTACTGAGGTCCAACAGAACCAGCACTGTGGTTCTATCACAGCCTGTATTTATGCGGATGTCATTGAAAACTTTGACGAGGGCAGTCTCAGAGATGTGGTGAGCACGGAAACCAGACTGAAAAACATCAAAGCGGTTGGTCATTGTTAGGAAGCAATTTAATTGCTCCAACTGATGAATGGAAGATTAGAGATTGGCCTGTATATGTTTACCAGGATGTTCTTCTTTAGTAGTGGTTTAATAACGAGTGTTTTTAAAGCCTGGGGCAAGACACCTGGCAGGAGGGATGAGTTCATTATTTGAATCAGATCAGACCCAATGATAGGGAAAACGTTCTTAAGAAAAACTGTAGGAAAGATATTGAGGCAGCAAGAGGAGGAGCTTAATTGTGTTATGACTTCATCAAGGTTTTTTGGTTTAGTTTTTGAAATTCAGAGATTTTTTCTACATTGATGTTGAGTGGGGATAACAGTTGTAATGTGTTTGGTACTGATGTACAGATTTACCCTCTAATTGTCAGAATCTTTTCATTAAAAAAAGCTGGCAAATTCATTGCAAGCCCTGGTGGAATTTAGTTCAGGGGCTACTGTCACAGGAGCAGGGGTGTAACCGTCATCTCAAAAGTGAGGGGGGCACATTTTTTAGAGGTCTATTGAGTGATTTATCATCCACTCATTCAATTACACCGTTCCTCAGTGGCTAGAGAACTATTTAAATCACTGTTGCACAATAAGTGGCTTAGTTATTAGCAATATTAATAGTGGTTCAAAGACAGTTATTGATTATCCTTAAATTATCATAACTATTAATACAATTATGTGTTACGGGCGCCCCCTGCTCTGTAGAAACAAATAACAATCGACTGTTGAAGTCAATATGGAAAGAGTTATCAACTACGGGTTAAAGAAAGAAGGGTCGAGTTTGCATACTGGCTTAAGCAAATCATGATAAATGACACACAATAATAATTTACCAGATCACCTCTTCAGAATAAAAGTTTTTTACAGGCTACCAAACTGATTTACATCAATCCTGGGTTACCTAATAAAATACAGACAAAAAAAAATATTTCGGAGTGCGAATGACAGTAATTCTGAAATATCAGTGAAAACCCTGTACTGATACTTGCCTGGTTTCTCCCTTGAATTGATCTCTTCCTCTGAGGAAGTTCTAATCTCTCCTTACCTGTGAAGACCTTGCATCACCATCGCTGCTGCTGGCCTCTGGTCTCATGTCTCCATTCTGACTCTGATCTCTCTATTGTGGCAATAAAGATTTCTTTTAAATATGTGAGAGCAATAGTTAACACAAGTTCTTCATACAGATGAAAGAGGATTGGGTTTATTCCAAGTATGAACTAACTTTATGATTTATGATTTTCAGGATTTTTTCTGAAATGTGTCCGTTGCCCGATGGTAAATTGGGTCACCACATCTTTATTGATAGTAAAGGGGTTCATGGGAATCCATTATAATGCCTAAAAAAGTCAGTGGATTAATTATTGTCTTATGGGTGACACATGAGATATTATTCTGTTCTAGTATTTTAGAGTACTAGATAGGAAATAAGTTATGTTTTGTGATTTAAATATATCACTCAAGTTTATTTTTCATAGTAAATGAAGGCATATGCAAAGAGAGTAATTATAGTATTTTTGTTTCGTATAAAGTATTACTCCTCCGTGTTTTGGTTTGGTCTGTTTGGCTGTGTTCCTTCCTTTTATGGGTCAGTTTATAAAATGCACCCGATTGTGGGTTGTGATTGGCCACCTTGGTGGAAGGCCGGTGGTGCTCCTAGAGCTTGCTAGGACTATATTTAGGACTTCACGTCGTCCATTGATTTCTGATAATGGACACCTCGTCGGGCATTATCCCTTACTTATACCATGGTCTGGGTGAATACTCGATTCTGATTGGCTGGAGAGTGTAGGTTAAAAAGTGATAATGTACACCTAGGAAAGGCGTCCCGTCAAATTGCCTGATGACAGTTCTAAATCATTGCGCTGGCTCAAACGCTAGACGGCTACCATGGCAACGGAGACAACGTTATTTCACAGTTGACTCATCGCAACAGCAAGACAGACAAAACATGAGTGATTTTATCATTTCTTTTAACTTATTTGGTGAGTTTGATAACATTAACATATCAATACTTTGTACCACGTAACAGAAATTAATGGAGTTCACAGAGTGGAACATTAAGTTGACATGGGTCTATTTCCTCTTCAAAGCACATAACAAACATGTCTTATGATGTTTGGCGAAGTAACTCACCCCAGCTTGCTGCGTCATGACCATTGAGTATAGAAAGAAGAAAAAAATATGGCACGTCCACATATCCCGACCTCTCGCTCTGATTGGTTGATCTATTGACGACGCCATCACTCCCCCCCCCTATCCTTCAAGTACAAGTTAGTTTTGGCACAAACATTTCGCAGAAAGTGTGCCAAAATTCAGTGCACTGTTTTCGCCGCGCTGTGATTCGTCGTGGCTGATGTGTGCGCACTAAGCAGCAGATTCGAGTGGTTGAAATCAATACGTTGAAGTTGTAACCAAGAATGTACAAATAAAAATATTTATAGTAGGAAACGATTAATGATAAGCGGAAAGCTGTAATTTTGCTTGTATAAAAATGAAAGCAGACACGTGAATATTTTTATGTGACTTTACATTCAGAACAGGTTAATGTGAAAGTTTTCTCCAGGCGAAAATCTGACACTAGTGCATTTGTTTCACACAGGGTCTTACATCTTTGGGGTTTTAGTGCAATTTGAAATTCAGTTTGTGTGTGTGTTTTTTTCCCCTGCTGTGATGGTTCACATAGAACTTCAGATTTTTGTTGCTCAAGTTCTCAACTGCAATTCTACAAGTGTTCAGATAGATGTTTGACATACAACTTCAGATTTAATCAATGCAATTTCTTCAGGACAATTACGACAGTCTCTTTTAGTTTTACTTATAGTGAAAAACACTAATAGCTGCTTTCCTTCCATCTAAAATCTGTTTTAGAGCTCTTTCTGTGAGTGTTTTGATTTTGCAGTGAGATGTTTCAGTTCATCTGGTAATTTGGCAGCAATAATGTAAACCAACATGGTAGTCTTTAGAAGTAAAAAATAAAGGCAACTGAACTTATTTTGTTACCTTGAAGATGTTTCAACCCTCACACATTTTTTCATTCTCCCACAACATACCTGGGGTGTCCTTCTCAAAGTACAATGCAATATGTTGATGTAGATTCTCTGTCATGTCCTGGATGACTGAGAATCTACACCAATGTAATGGCCTACATTCATCCACTGTTGGGCTCTGATAGAGTGGAAATATTGCAATACCTCCTGATTGTCCTCTTTTTTGTAGTACTGAAGATCCTTTCAGCAATTCATGCAATGTGTTTGGAGTCAGGAAGTGAGAAAAACTCCATGTACATCAGATTGAAAAATATATAATTTAATTTAAGAGAGTGATTTGAATCTATCTTTATAATCTATGATACAAAATTTGAAATATGTCAGCATAAACCAGGGGTCTCCAACTCTAATCCTTGAGGTGTGTTGGAGCAGGGATGCAACCAACAGTCGCAGGACAACGGCACTTTCTGGACTGGAGCAGCTGATCCCTGGTGAAACCAACCCAGACTGACTACACCATATTCACAAAAACATGCATGCAGGCTACCTTGAAACCATTAAAACACTTGTTTGCCTGTTATTTCCTAAATCTTGCAGATGACGTATGAGGAGATTGGCAGAGGAATAGCTTCTTGTGATAGAGATCTGCAGATGATTTTGTTTGCACATAAGCTTCTCAGGAGAAAAGCATAGTAAACCAGTGAGAAAGCTAAAACTGACAGCATCTGATGGAACGTCAGGAAGGAACTTTAGAAATTATCCGATGATACCACAGAAGATGTGCTAAAATTTTGTTTTGCATGCCATCAAACAACCACAAAAGGCTTGAATGTGTAAAAATTCCTAAGATATCTTTGCTTCTTTTATTTCCTATCCACTATCAGGCTGACTTCCTGTTTTCAGAAACAGTTTGTTCATTATCTACCTCAATTTACGCAAGACTTATAAACTCATAAGACTTTTAAAAACATCAAAAGCATGAGTATGATAAAAACAAATCCTGAAAGACCTTAAAACAGATATTTTTAATTTTCTCAGGAAAAGGCTTTCAGGAAGAACAGTTTGCTTGCTAAATCCAACATTGTTGTTTATTTTGGAGTGAGTTCATTATTTTAAATAATTCTACTTTTTCACTGTGACTCTCCAGGTCCACACTGTTCAAATTTTTTTCACCATTTAGAAAAAAACTAATCTCCTTCTAAATAAGTATGGACAAATTCTTAAAAAATTGCTAAAATAATCCTGCAGCACAAAAAGATACCTCAATATAGAAGGAGTAACAATCAAAGCAATCCTTATTATTTACACAAAAACATATGTTTTTATTTGAATTCATTCAACTTATTTTGTTGATAACCAACATTGTGTGTGAGATCATCAGATGTGTTTCATATACATCCCCTATTATTTTTATACTTGAATCTGTTATTTTATTCTTCCTGGCAGTGTTTCCTTTATGGCAGCCCACTGCCTCGGCATCGGTGGTCGGCTGTGGCTGCCTGGGTGTTCTCCAGGTAGCGCTTGGTGGAGGAGGGGGTCTTGACCTTGCCTCCTCTGGATGCCCTGGGTCATTGCCTCGACTGCTGCTGTTGATCTGCTGCTGCCGGCGCAGATGGCTCCCTTGATGGCGTTTCCTTACCCGACTCATCTGCACATGGTTCAATGTCCTTTTTATTGTTGTTCTTAAGTGTGTGTGTTTGTGTGCATGGGAGTTGTGTTGGGAGGAGAGGGGTATAACTGTGATCATGCTTTTAAATCTGTGGGTGAGGGATGGGAATAAAGTTTATGTGGGTTGATTTTAATCTGCAAAGCACTTTGAGTTGCAACCCTTGTATGAAAAGTGCTTTATAAATAAAATTTGATTTGATTTGATTTGATTGATTGATTTCTACCACTGAGTGGAAGCCTCTAGGAGAATTTTTTAGACCTAACCAGAATATACTCTCACCCCTTCATTGTTCTACATTTTGTTATCCTACAGCTGGGATCTCCATCTCCAGTCCCGGAGAGCCACTGTTCTGCAACTTCTAGATCCATCCCTGCTGAATAACCTCCTCAGTATGTCCTCAGGTTCTACAGAGGTCTGATAATGTGCTCAAAATACAAGCAGCAAAAAAATCTAAAACAAAAAAAATACTTTGAAAAAAAAAGTTTTCACGTTTTATCAGAGATTTTTGTCTTTACTTGAGATGTTACTTTTTAAACAGCAACAGTGCACAATTAACATTAACTTCAAGGGGAGAGATGCTAATTTCCACCCATAGTCCCTGGCCAGGCTGATGTTAAGAAGGGTGCAGTGTCTTGCCCAAGGACACAATGACTGAGACAGATGGAGCTGGGGCTCAAACCAGCAACCCTCTGGTTACAAGACAAACCCCTAGCTCCTGAGCCACAGTCCTCCCATCACATGAGGAGTTTAAAGCCAGACCAAGACATTACAATACCTAGCAAGCTGAGCTCACCTGGAAAGAATGGACTGTTTTTAAACCAGCTGACAAAAGTCCAAAAACAACAGATTCAGGTACGCGTCCAAGAGCAGCATAAATCTTTGTTCTTTATGTATTTTAACTTTAACAAAATCATTCACATTTTTAAATAAACAGAAGAAAATGGCCTTATTATCAAATTATCTTCATCTTTTCTCCTTCTCCTGTCAGACTTGGTGGAAAACTGTTGAAAACCACTGTTAGCTAAAACTTTATTTTTAAGACTCTCGATATGCTCCATCCATCCATTGTTTATATCCCCGATAAGTTTTAGACCGCTCCATTCTTTGTTAGTGGGAAAACACAACTAAGGTAAGCTATACAATGTCATCGCTAAAGAAGCTAACTGTTCAGACTGCTGTTTCCATTGTTAATGGGAAGTTAAGTGGAAGGTAAACATGCTATAAAAAGTGTGCACAAGAGAGGATTGCGAGCCAAACCCTATTTAAGAGTCTGCGGTAGATTCACAAGGCGCTGACTGAGGATGGAGACTGTGCTTCAGGAGCCACCACACACAGACATATATACAGGCCACAACTGTTAAGTTTTTTTTTCTGTCAAGCCACTCCTGGATCAAAAGAATGTTTCCTGGGCTCAACAGAAAAAGGAGTCACTCCAGGATTTCCGGATGTTGTGATTGCAACTATTAATGCAACTTCAGCAAATCCTAGAGACTTCTGCAGGTCTTGGAATTTTATCTAATCATAGCAACTTTAACGCATGTCGCGATGCTCCTTCTTATTATCTAATATCTGACGTCATCACGTACACTTCCTGTTTTTCTATTTAACAGGGAGCAAGAGTGAAATATGTCGCATTTGCCAACAAAATTCACTGCCAAGGACTGTGCTATACAGTTTCCTCATTCTCTACATGAATGTGTTGGTAAATTGTTTTGCACACCTTGCAATATTGTTGTCGAACACAAACGGAAGTAGTTGATTTAAAAAAAACATAATTTTCATATTACAATTTACATCCCTGACCACTTGATGGAGACATGCAGATGTTTTCAACTTTATGCACGGAGTAAAGTTAACTAAATCAATAAATAAAAAAATTCTAAAGAGAGCACATGAGCATCATCTCAGACCCGGGCACAGTATTCTATGCATCTCGCTAACTAGGAGCTGACAGCGTGTGTTGAAGACTTAAAGAGTGTCTCTGACCAGTGTGCAGAGGTGGGTAGTAACTGGTTACATTCACTTGAGTAACTTTTTTAAAATGTACTTTTAAGAGTAGTTTTACCACACTGTACTTTTTACTTTTACTTGAGTAATGTTATGAAGTATTGCTACAACTATTTGAGTAAAATGTCTGAATACCTAATGTGAGTAACTTCACAGAATGAAGAACAAACATGTTTTAACAAAAATACACCAGACCCAGACACTCACCTGCAGTTCATTGAAGGAAATCACTCGTTTCTACATGATCTTTGTTTTTCTAATGTGCTTTTCTATCTGTTGAGCTTGTTGATGCATTTTGAGATCAGGTAAATACACAGTAAACACCATAACTTGTCACTGGAAATACTTTTTACTTTTTTCAATTTAGTCTTTAAAATACCTGAATTTGCCCAGGACTTTATATTTTTGTCTGTCTAATGACAATGTTTAAAAAATATTCAATCAGATGTTAGTACTCAAGTAGCCTTTTTACCAAATACTTTTTACTCGAATACATTTTTGGAGAGCTACTTTTTACTTTTACTTGAGTAAAAATATATTGAAGTCGTCCTACTCTTACTTGAGTACAAGATTTGGGTACTCTGCCCACCTCTGCCGGTGTGGCTGGTCACAGTCCGGTGTTGTTTCATCAACCGGTTGCTGTGGTATTTCCTCCAGCTGAAGCGATAGCTTGCGGTTCAGGAAACAGCTCGTCCAGAGAGTCTTTCCGACTTCTTATCACTGTCAGTCTCCAGTTGGGCAGCAGAGAGCGGATTTGGCCTCTAGAACAACATCAAGTTGTGAGATTGTCTGTTCAGGCCACAGCAGGTGAACTGTTCGTATTTTAAGCGTGATTGTTTAATTTAATTGTTTAAAAAAGTATTTAGTCATATGCTTAATGTGTGATGGCAGGATATGGTAAAAATAGATTGACAGGATTTTTTTTGACCCGGTCAGTCAATACAGACACTAAGCCTTAATCAGCTTCTAGTAATTTTGCTATTTCTTTTAACTTTTATTTATTACAGCATTATTTCATTTTGTATGTGGATGATCAGAATGCAGGGTTTAACACAAGGGAAAATCACAAATAAAAACATTTAAACTTTTGTTGCAAATTTTCACAAAAGATGATGTAAAATAAACCATTTTAGGTTGCAATAATCACAAAAACGTGCCCCAAAATCATGGAGGGACTGAAAAAGGAGTGGATTGCTGCTCAGTGGTCCAAAGTTTTCTTTTTATTTTCATTTTTTCATTTAAAAAGCAAGGATCCAGTGTCTGTAGGAACATCCATAAGATGCAAGTAGATCGAGGTTCAGTTCCACAGTCAATACTAATGATTTCCTCATCTCATCCAAGCTTCTGTCTGGACAGCGTTTTTGTTTCACTGGGAGCGTTGATGGTAAATTTACCCTCCAATAGATCCAAGTGAGAATCCTGGAGGAAGAGGCTGGGATGCAGGTTTGTGAGCTTGGGAAACTGGTGACACTGGGAGGATGGGTTATCTTCATCCTCAATGCAGCCACTGCTGCTACCAGTGGTTTCTGCTGTGGAATGCATGGGAACTGCACTACACTTCGGAGGTGTGGAGCTTTGACTTGGCACTCTGTTACAAGACGCAGCTGTGGCTCCAGCATGATGTTGAACTTTGACCCGGTTTAGGCCTGGGCTTCCGCTGGGTCTCGGCCTGCTGCTTGTGTGGAGAAGGAATTATGTTTTTGTTTCATCAGGGCCTGTAGATTGTGTTTCCATGTTCAAGGTTGGGAATGTGGTGCTTCAATGTCTGAAAACTAACAGTAACTTCCTGATTTATCCAGACAGACCTAGGGGCTCGAGAATTAAAAATAAAGACAGTATCTTAAAAAAAAAGTGTGAACACGTGCACAAATAAGACAACACAATGCAAGGGGCAATAATAGTAAGAAATCAAAATAATAAAATTAAACAACACTCACCTGGTGAGACTGACTGACAGCTGGTGGTTTCACAGCATTTATCAGAATCGGGTCACGTTAATTATATATATTCCGTGTGTGACCGTTTTTAAACAGTGACGGAAAAATGCGAACGCCGTCGGTCATTTTGACAGATTGATATTCAGATCCCTGACCACTTGATGCAGACATTTTCAGCTATACACATTAAGTTCAGGTAGATAACCAATCAAAAAAAGATTCCCATGAGAGCATCTGAGCATCATCTCAGACCTGGACACCGTACGCAATGCATTTTTTGACCCTGTCAGTCAAAATGACCGACAACAAAAAATTGTAGTGCCACGTCTGATCAGAATCCAGAATTTTAAGAGGTCTAGTCAAAGCCCGAGCTTTAGTTCAAGCCTAAAGTACAGGTCCTTCTCAAAAAATTAGCATATTGTGATAAAGTTCATTCTTTTCCATAATGTAATGATAAAAATTAAACTTTCATATATTTTAGATTCATTGCACACCAACTGAAATATTTCAGGTCTTTTATTGTTTTACTGATGATTTTGGCATACAGCTCATGAAAACCCAAAATTCCTATCTCAAAAAATTTGCATATTTCATCCGACCAATAAAAGAAAAGTGTTTTTAATACAAAAAAAGTAAACCTTCAAATAATTATGTTCAGTTATGCACTCAATACTTGGTCGGGAATCCTTTTGGAGAAAAAACTGCTTCAATGCGGCGTGGCATGGAGGCAATCAGCCTGTGGCACTGCTGAGGTGTTATGGAGGCCCAGGATGCTTCGATAGCGGCCTGAAGCTCATCCAGAGTGTTGGGTCTTGCGTCTCTCAACTTCCTCTTCACAATATCCCACAGATTCTCTATGGGGTTCAGGTCAGGAGAGTTGCCAGACCAATTGAGCACAGTAATACCATGGTCAGTAAACCATTTACCAGTGGTTTTGGCACTGTGAGCAGGTGCCAGGTCGTCTTCATCTCCATAAAACTTTTCAGCAGATGGAAGCATGAAGTGCTCCAAAATCTCCTGATAGCTAGCTGCATTGACCCTGCCCTTGATAAAACACAGTGGACCAACACCAGCAGCTGACATGGCACCCCAGACCATCACTGACTGTGGGTACTTGACCCTGGACTTCAGGCATTTTGGCATTTCCTTCTCCCCAGTCTTCCTCCAGACTCTGGCACCTTGATTTCCGAATGACATGCAAAATTTGCTTTTATCCGAAAAAAGTACTTTGGACCACTGAGCAACAGTCCAGTGCTGCTTCTCTGTAGCCCAGGTCAGGCGCTTCTGCCGCTGTTTCTGGTTCAAAAGTGGCTTGCCCTGGGGAATGCGGCACCTGTAGCCCATTTCCTGCACACGCCTGTGCACGGTGGCTCTGGATGTTTCTACTCCAGACTCAGTCCACTGCTTCCGCAGGTCCCCCAAGGTCTGGAATCGATCCTTCTCCACAATCTTCCTCAGGGTCCGGTCACCTCTTCTCGTTGTGCAGCGTTTTCTGCCACACTTTTTCCTTCCCACAGACTTCCCACTGAGGTGCCTTGATACAGCACTCTGGGAACCGCCTATTCGTTCAGAAATTTCTTTCTGTGTCTTACCCTCTTGCTTGAGGGTGTCAATGATGGCCTTCTGGGCAGCAGTCAGGTCGGCAGTCTTACCCATGATTGCGTTTTTGAGTAATGAACCAGGTGGGAGTTTTTAAAAGCCTCAGGAATCTTTTGCAGGTGTTTAGAGTTAATTAGTTGATTCAGATGATTAGGTTAATAGCTCGTTTAGAGAACCTTTTCATGATATGCTAATTTTTTTAGATAGGAATTTGGGGTTTTCATGAGCTGTATGCCAAAATCATCAGTTTTAAAACAATAAAAGACCTGAAATATTTCAGTTGGTGTGCAATGAATCTAAAATATATGAAAGTTAAATTTTTATCATTACATTATGGAAAAGACTTAACTTTATCACAATATGCTAATTTTTTGAGAAGGACCTGTAAGTAGTTTAAGATCAACACCCGGCCCTCCCAAATTTGGCTGAACTGTGAAAAAGAAGACAAGAGGAAAATTCCTGCACAGAAATGTAAAACTCATTTCCAGTCAATACAAATAATAGACAGCCAAAGGTGGCTGAAAGCTATTCTTGCATTGCTTTAGCTTGGAGTGCTTTATCAGAGCAGCATTTTAATGAAAAAAAAAAAGGTTGTCATGGAACTTAACACCTAACAATCAAGACATTTTAGCTGCCTCTGAATAGCAGCAATGATCATTTGAGACATTTTTTTGTCTCAAACAAAAGTCCTTAATGAGTCATTTGTGAGGAGTAAAAGATGACTATAAAACACATTTAAAATGAGTCGTTTGATAAAAACCTTCTTGTGCACTAAGTCCCTCTGAACAACAGTGAATCAGCTACTGACAAATAATATGAGGGTCAAACAGTCCTGAATGTCTGGAAAACCGTTATATCCAGTAATCCATCAGCATGACCGTTTCTCCAGACACTAAAAGCTGACTAATAATGGTTTTATATAAACATCGAGTGTAAATGTTGAGCTAATGTTACATTGGAAAAGAATCTGGGTGTGTGAAACAAACGTCACTTCTGTTTCCTGAAACAAGCCATTTGGATATTTAAAAAAATACACTTGTAATTCTCACACTTATGTAGGTTAAAGTTACAGAGCCTGCAACAGACTTCATCATTAAGTTTATGATTCATGCTTTTTAGGGAAGATCAACCATCATATCAAGCATATTAAACCAGAATATGGTGGACAGGGGCGTTGGGGTGTTCTCAGCACCGTAATATTAACAGTATCATAAGTCATTCAGTTGATGGGGTAAATCATCCATCCATTGCAACCATCCTTAGTGGTCAGTGGGCGAGGCGGGGTCCACCCCAATCATGCCCACATTCAAATCTAATACATATATCAAATTTGATTAATCAGTAATTATAGTTACAAATTACTTTTTCCAAAAAGTAACTGAGTTAGTAACTTAGTTAGCACATTATAAGTAATTAGTCAGCAAAGTAACTGTGACGTTATTTTTATGTTCTATAACGTTACATTTCATAATATCTATAACAAATATTTTTTATAATAACTGAATAAAGAATGAAAAAAAATATTAACATCATTTTAAAACATTTGGTATTTATTTGAACTCGACTCAACAAGAATGTAGCCGGTCATATGCAAAAGATAAAAATATATACAAAATATATACAAAATTTTCACACACTTTTCATTCAAGTGCAAAACTAAGACAGACAAATGTGGGGAAAAAGAAACACACCTAAAAAAATAACGCCGTTAGTAACACCGTTATACTTAAACGCCATTACTCCCAACACTGTAGATGGGTGTATCTGGGTCCCACTGGTTCCTGCCATCAGCTAAGAAATCTTCTGATTTCGAAGGGTAATACACTTCATGTGTCTTTGATCTGCGGCACCAAGTTTCTTTCGCCGACCACTGCGTCTATGATCCTCAACATTGCCAGTTTCTTTGTGTTTCTTCAAAAGAGCTTAGAACAGCACATCTTAAAACCTCAGTTTGCTTTGAAATCTTTGTGTCTACCTTGTGTCTTGTTGCCGCGCTCAATCTTATTGTGGGCAGTATAAGGTACACCTGTGCACTAATCATGATGTCAGATCAGCATCTTGATGTGGCACACCTGTGAGGTGGGATGAATTATCTCAGCAAAGCAGAAGTGCTCACTATCACACATTTAGACTGATTTGTGAACAACGTTTGAGAGAAATGATGATATTGTGTATCTGGAATGAATTTTAGATCTTTAAGTCCATCTCATGAAAAATGGGAGCAGAAACAAAGGTGTTGCGTTTATATTTTTGTTGAGTGTAGTTAGTTGCATATTTTAGAATAGATTGGAATAAATGACAAAATGTTTTGGCTGTAAGGTTGATCTATTCTCTTAAGGGGGGGGGGGGGGGGGGGTTATGCTTCTTCCAGGCACATATTACCCTTCTGTAGCACACTCCAATAAAATTGTCCGCCATATATCCAAATCCACCTTAAAGAAATTTACTTACGTATTGGACGCCTTGATTTTCGCCTGTGCCTCTCTAAGACCCTCCTACTCTTTCGGACACTCCCCCTTCAGTTCGTCACATACCGTGCATCATCGCAGCATGCACAGAGTCAGAAAATAAATCCCATAAAAGATGCGCAGCTGCAGCTGGTGTGTTATAATTATCGCACCTGGGACTCAGCCGGAGTTGTGCGAGGTGGGGAGGGGTGGGGGGAGAGGCTCTCGGCTGAGTATGTAAGGTCGAAGGAGGAGATGGGTGGAACAGGCGGGGATAGGTGGGAGCAGGCGTTTCAGCAACCCCGAGAACTACCAGCAGAGACCGGCAGAGAGTCAAAGATTACTCTAACATGAGTGAATGGGTCAGAGCAACACTTCAGGTATGTTTTTAATGAGGGAAAGACAGGTTCTCAGGATATTAAGCTTCAGAAAGTCAACTTTGCATAATACCCCCCCTTTTAATAAATTCCCCTTAGCTTAAAGAGAAGTTGTCTGGGATTACTTGGAGTAATGCGTACAATTAATGTCCACAGCGTGTGAATTTACACCTTCAAGAAGAGACTGGATGTCTGGTTTTCCAAAGCGAAGTGGTGCCCCAAATATTAATTAATAAAACTTTAACCTCATCAATAATTATAATAATATTAAATTATTGATCATAATTATTGATGGTTATGTAAACCAGGCAAAACTCGCTTACTCTGTGTCACAACAATGGGGATGAGTATTGAGAAGCCTCTTGTGGATTCTGAATATGGACTAGTGCAAAAAGGAAGTGTACTGTCCCATCAGCAGCTCAAACTCCTGAAACGATATATGGCGGTACATCAGCATGCTCCACCTTCTCCTTCTCTTCCACTTGAAATTCATCATTTGTCACCAACAGAGTGTGTCTGGGTGTGCACAGAAGAACATTTTCATTTGAAGAGTTTGCAGTTGTCTTTAGAGATGGCTCACAAAATGGAGACATCAACACGAGATCAGAGTCATGTTCATGAGTGGCACATGCTTCGACAACCAAGAATAACATCTTCCAAACTTAGGAAGGTGTGTCACGTGAGAGGTCCCTGTACTGCTGAAGCTCTTGCAGAGCGAATGATCAGGGGCGCCAAAGAAACTGCAGAGATGCGGAGAGATACTGATATGGAGTTTCAGGCAGCAAAAGAAAATGCCCAGTATTGTAATGTGAACTATTCACCTTGTGGATTAGTAATTCACCCTAAAGCCCCATGGTTGGGTGCCTCCCAAGATGGCCTACTTGATGGTCTACTTGAAATAAAGTGTCCAAACGTAAAGAGTTACGTTGACTGCAAGTACTTGAAGATGTCAAATGGAATTTTGTAACCATGGAAAAGCCATGCGTACTACTGGCAGGTACAAGGCCAACTTCTTATGTGGTGTGACTTCTTTGTTTGGGCAGAGAAGGATTTCTTTCTGCAGCGACTGGAACCAGACATGAAGGTTTAAAAAATAATCAGAAAAAATTGTGACCACTTCAATTTAACATGTAAAAGTACCTCTCTGTGAGATGTGGAGGTCGTAAAGTTTGAGGTTCTTTTTTTTTTTCTTTACTAATGGTGTGCTAGGTTTTTGCCTTACTGGCAAAAATTAAGAATTAATTTGAAACTGAATATTTTGTGGCCTGTTTCTGTTTTCCTTCCTTCCTTCCTTCCTTCCTTCCTTCCTTCCTTCCTTCCTTCCTTCCTTCCTTCCTTCCTTCCTTCCTTCCTTCCTTCCTTCCTTCCTTCCTTCCTTCCTTCCTTCCTTCCTTCCTTCCTTCCTTCCTTCCTTCCTTCCTTCCTTCCTTCCTTCCTTCCTTCCTTCCTTCCTTCCTTCCTTCCTTCCTTCCTTCCTTCCTTCCTTCCTTCCTTCCTTCCAGCTGGTATGAACCATTGTAATTGCTCTGTGATCTCTTTCTTCCCCCTGCAGACAGAGACAGATTGTCTCAGTGTAAATGCTCTGCCTTTATTTCCTGCTCTGACTTTATTAGTCGGATGAAAACAGAGACTTGCTGCCGTCCTCTGGCTCTCAGTTTAAACTCTGATCCTGACAAATATCGGTTACAGCATTTAAAAATTAGATGAGAACAACTTCAGGCAGATTTCCAGCATGCAAAGACAAACACATTTAAATATTTTTATAGCCCTAAAATGTCATAACATTCAGGAAAAATGGATTCTTCATGTGCATCATGTAACAGTTGATAGTTATTATTGTGGGTTTGTAATTGCTTCTGTGGTTGAGAAGTTCCACTCTGTCTGAGCTAATAGGCCTTTAAGCACCCTGCTAATAATTGATGGAGAAACACAAAGGAGATGACTGACCTCACTACATTGTTCCTCGTCCACTTCATGATTTCATCACTGCATTTTAGTCATTTAACCACGTTTCTCAAGATGGAAAACATGCAAAAACAAAACACATGGTAATTCACTGAAGCTAAGGTTAGGAAAAGATTATAAGCTGGAATGAATCAAATTCCCAAAAAAATTTCCTCTCATGACAAACATCTGATAAGGCTAAATGAATGTTTGACGTCCCAGATTATCATTATTCATCTTCATGCGAGGTCTGGCATTCTTCACTAGAAAAACCTTGCTTAGATTTACAGGAATTTGAGAATTCGTTTAAAGTGATGCCAGATATTTCAAAAGAAATCTATTACAGAGACGTTATTTAGATAAGACTGCTTACTATGTTGAAATAAAAGGTAATAGGTTCTGTAGAAAGGCTTTGTTTTGCAGAAGCTCCTCATGGTGATTTCTGGATCTTGGATAGGTTATTCTTTATGTTTTATGTCCGTGCTGAACCATCGACTGAGCAGCGGGGGGTCTTCTGGCCCCCAGAGCAATGAATCGAAGCAGTTTTCATGATCTGTCTCCTCCTCTCTCGTCCATTTTGTTTCAGCCCATCGGCCTGAAGCCACCTGACCCGTCAGCTTCCGAAGCTCCTGTGAGATGGCCGGGACATCCAGTTTGTCCTGGGAAGCCTTCAGGGTTGCCGGGTTAAATGGGAATGTCCGTATGAAGCCTCCAATTCTGATTGGAGGAAAATGTTGTCCATTCTGAGCTTTAGGTCCCTGAACATGGAGACTCTGACTCCCTCTGTGAATCGACATGTGACATAAAAGGGCACATTTTTGTAGGATCAACGTTTTTCTTTAACTTATTCACTTTAAGATTTTTTGCTTTAATTTGGCCGAAATCTTTTTTTTTAAAACTTAAAATGTGTTACTGATAAATTTTCCAGACTGCAGCACCATAAATCTGACTCCAGTAAAGATACTAGCTTTCTTCCTTTCTTCCTTCCTTGCTCCTTCCTTTCTTCAAATTAATGCGTTAGCAAAAAACACTTTTCAACATAAATCTTTTATAATATATTTTATAATAGTCATCTTTAACATGCAATTAGTTTAAAGTAATAAAACTTAAAGGTTGCATAACTGATATCCATCTCACACGGAGAACAAAACATTGAATCCTCAGGTTCTTGTTCACAATATTATTTTACATATTTTTTTCAAACTGTAGGAACAAATTAATTAATAATCCATCAGATCATCACAACGTCCTCACTAGGCTGCTGTGTAACATTCAGCATGCAAACACTATTTTTGTTTTAAGGTCTGACAAATCTAACTTTATCTCCTATTTGTTGTATGTTTTTGGACCTGAGCAGTATGACATTGAGATTACATGCACTATGATGTTCATTCTGTTTTATTTATAACATATGCTTTGAGTTTCTTTATCATTAACAGATCAAGGTTTCGTTTACCTTTACCTGTTTCGAAACTGTTGAAACATGTAAAGGTAAACAAAACCATGATCTGTTGATAATAAAGAAACTGAAAACAGAGTGAATAAGTGAAGGCCCCCAAAAAAACTGGTGACACCTCTAATAAACACTTAGCTTCAACACGTGAACAGCATCAGAAATCTGTGTCTACAATCCGGGAAAGACCAGAAACAGAACCTGAGAGAAGTACAGGAGATCCCCCACAAATGGCTAAAACACTTGTTGAGACACTCTAAAGATGCGTAGAACTGCCTATTTTAACAGTTTTTAACACCAAATATACCATAATCTTTATTAAGACACAGTGCAAACCGTCTTAGCACTATCATAGAAGCTAATATCTACGGTCTTCCTTATCTCCACGCTACAGCCAAAAACACAAAGAAATTGAATGGTGTTCCTGAACTGTCTATTTTGCAAATGCCAGCCATTACTGTGTTAACTAGCATTTTGCCTAAGGTTTCAGGTTCCAAGCTGTATTTTTTATTGAATATTTTAGACCTGCTTTTCCCCAAAAAATCTTTGAACACTGAACAGCGAATAGGCAGGGGTCCACTGTATCATATGTATAGATGAAGTCATCCATAATTATGCGCAAATAGTACTTTGGACAAAAATCTTATTTCCTTATCAGTCATGATGTCTGTCTTTGAAATTATTGTAGATTAATTTAAAGAAATGGAATGAAAATATGTATTTCTGAGAGGACACCAGCTAACAAGAGCTTAAAGGTGTAATTTACGATTGATTTCACAGGTTGTGTCCCATATGTCGTAAAAAATACTCGTTTTTCCATCAATTTTAGGAACCTTTTTATGGCTGAATGATTCTAAGGTCTGCGATTGGTGGCCTAACAAACATAACACTTATGTCATTATTGGGAATGGCCAGAAAATAAGACTAAAAGTAGCCAAAGTCCAAAGAAAAACCTGCAAAGACATTTTAAAAGGCAATAGGACAATGAAGTAAGGCTACTTCAGCAGATTACTAGAAAACACTGAAAGCAAAGCATGAAGTAGTGAGAATAGTACCTGTAAATGTCTGGAAACCTCCAGGAATCTGTAGATTGCCTGATGGTTGACCTTCTGCCCTGAGTGTCAGGTATAGAAGAGGAAACCTTGTTCTCTGCTGAGAGTTTCATTTCAGCTTGTGTTTCAGTGTTCTCTCGGTTTGTGATCTCAGTTACCTGAAGACCAAATTTCATCGGGTGTGATGAAAGAGCTGGAGCTGGTTTCACCACAGACATTTTTGTCTTTGAATATGAGCCGTGTATCCAGTGTAAAGTCTGATCGGCGCAGGGTTCACCTGCTGTGGTGTTAACTGCTCTCCTCTTGGTCACAACAGGTGGAATGTGTCTTTGGTAGGCAGCTACTGAGTCCTGCTGTCTGTACTGTGTTTGATTCATATTTTCTTGATGAATTTTCAAGGAGTTTTTACTCTTTTTCTGAAAGTTGTGGTCTTTTAGCTTGGAGAGTAAAGGAACAGTTCTTGACAGGTCGGCAGTGAGGCGAGGCCGGATATTTCTTTGCGTCTGATAAGCTCGGTCTCTTAGCCTGTCAGTTGTTGTGTAATTCATCAAATCGACCAGATCACTGATCAGCCCCTTCTTCACTGAAAGGTCAGCTTGGCAGTCCAGAGTCAGTGAGGGGCTGTGGTTGACCTCCAGAAGCCAGGGTTTATATTTGCTGTCAATGAGGATGTCAAAGCCAAAGAGCTCCACGCAGTTCGGACAGCACGGTACAGACGGAGTGATGGTGAGGAGGGTCAGCGTGACGATGTTGTTGATCCTCTGCCACAAAAAGACATCGTTGATGTTTTGGTTCTGAAGGAAATGCCTGAACTTGGCCATGGTCCACTTGCACCCTGATCCGACCTGACCTTTTTGGGTTTTGTAGAAGGGACCGCACTTATTGATGCTGGTGTTGGTGAGGTGAGAGTACACATTAGACAGAGACGAGAGGTCGTATTTCTCTGTGGCAAAACGCACCAGCCCCTCCTGGTGGATATAAACAGTAAGTGGATGGAAGCTTTTCACACACACATAAATCCTCAGGTCAAACTTGTAGCCCGATATCAGCAAAGGGCTGCTGATGTACCTCTGTACGATTACAGAACAGTCATAGACCAAGTCTTTCATGTTCTGGAAAAGGAAAATCCCTCTACCTCTGGAGAGGTCCACAGGCTTACAAATCCAGCAGACTGACCGTTCTCTGGTAGGAAGCAGTTTGTTGTACTCAGCCAGGAATTGGGTGTAATTGTTGGGAAGGATGAAGGTAGTCGGACTGAAGTCGTAGAGAGCCGAACCAAATGTCGCCTTCATTCTTCTTAGGTTGCGTAACAATGAGTCCTTTCAAAGGAGGTTAACAGAACATGATTTTATTTTTCACTCTTTGTTCACAAACGTTCTGCATTTAACTGCTTTGTTCAAACTAATAGAACACTAAACGAAGGACTCTGTTTCATCTTTAAGAAAAAGCTATTTTTGCCATGATAACCCTTATATGCCAGGGGTATAATTAATCTTTGACTTAAGTCTTGCTTTCCTGGGAACATCTGAACCAAATCATGTGTGTTGCATGGAATTGACCAACTTCTGGCAATGGTGAACCAGTTTTCTAGTCCTGGGCGATTCGACTACATTTGGCAATTTCTCTAGATTTCTTTGGTGTACCACAAAAAAACAACTTGGATAGCACCCCATGGGTTTCCTTTTTGATTAAGGACTGGGAATGTTAATCTTGTTGATCTGGGACCAAGATGTAAAGGCAATTCCTCACCAGCAAAAAACAAAATGATCTGTTTAAGTCCTCCATAAGTGATACATAGGGCCAGCTCTGTGTATGAGGATTACACCCACACTATGATGCTTCACAACTGTGGCTTGAACGCAATGTTTTCTGCTCGTCTGACAAACTGTATTCTCAGGCTGAACAAACTTGTTAATAAAATGTTGCACCAGTTCTCTCCAAACAAGTTCCCTATTTTTCTGAACAAGGACCTCAGGAATTGAACTGCACACTGCTATTGCATTTCATCCATTACTTATTATGAATTATTTACTCTGTTATAACAGTAATCTTATATCAAAACATCACCTTTCGCGTGATGCCGGCAGTCTTGGGATGGTGATTGAGCCTTTGCCACGGCAGCAGGCTGTGATATTCTGAGCTGCGAAATTCGGACCCCCGCCAGTAGAGGTTCCAATCTTTCTCCTCGCGCTTCCTCTCATCGTATTCTTTCCATCCTCGCTCCAGGAGGACTTCCCTCACCAGCTGTGGACCTCTGCCATGCAGCCTGAAGACCAGCGATGCAGCCATGCCGCAAAACAGAACGGAGCTGCTGAATGTGAGATTACTGCAGATAAAAAAAAGAAGAAAAAAAGTGTTTTGCATTGTTCAGATGTGACATGCATTGAAGTCCATATTTTTCAAAAAGGTTTGGTAAAGATGCTACTTTAATCCAGGAATACATCCGATAGGATTTTAATATCTGGTAGATTAGGAAAAAAGTAGTTAAAGATAAACAGCACAGACGTTTCCCTGGAGCACCGTTATAAAGGAAAGCATGCGTGAAAGTAAAACCCCATAAATGTTAAGCTGCATTCAGCGTTTATAAACATGCAGTTAACATTTATTACAGCCCAGCTGCTCTCACATTTGTTCGCTTTTGTGTGAGCCGAAGCATTCCTGTTGTAAATCTGAGACGGCTAGACAAACCCGACACTTTGTTGACCCATCAGTACTGAGGGACGGTTGAGAGTCCATAAATTATCCATTAGCTGAAAATATTTACTGCATTTCAGACGGATGTTCACAAACAGTAATTATCAGCATTTAAGCTAAATGCAAGATGTTTTATCCCAGATTTAAGCATCAGATATTCTTATTTCAGTTAAAGGAAAAATTGCGACATAAAATTTAACATTTTCCCTTAATTTCCAAAACAAAGCAATCTGTTTATCTTACCTTAGTATTGAGTACCTAAACTTGCAGTACAAGCCTTTTTCTCCTTTTATGTAGAGGTCAGCTCTCCATGGACACAGAGAAGTGGTGACAAGCTGTCAGTTCTTTGAGCTCCACCTACTTACAAAACGTGGCATCAATTGTCTGAACCATGTCAGGGTCATCAGTGTTACCGCAGCGGATCTGATGACAGAGGCTGTTTTTAAAAAAACAGATATGTTGGAAGGCTTTTAATAAAGAAAAACGCCCTAAAAAAAACCCATCAAAAGTTCACTTGAAAAAAATAAACTTTTTCTGAATTAATGAGGAATTGTTGAGGTTTTACGCCTAAACAGGTGCAAATTTCTGAGGTGCCTGCGCAAAGTCGACCAACTAATAATCCTATAGCCTACATTGTTTAGAGACAAGAGTATTTCCAAGTTTCTCAATCCCAACACAAAGTAAAAGTGAATTAAACTTAAACAGGACAAGCCAGTCCATAGCTGGGCATTCTGTCAAGGGTTTACACTGCCTTTTGCTGCTGGAGACATGCCCCAGCCCAGCAAGGATAAGCGATATGTCTCGGGAGCGGTGGTCGGCTGTGGCTGCCTGGGTGCTCTCCAGGTGGTGTTTGGGTGGAGGTCAGGATCCTGGCCTCTTCTCCTCCGGACGCCCTGGGTCCAGTTTCCTTACCTAACCTGGCTCATCTGTACTCAGCCCAGTCTCCGTCTTTTTTTCTATTTTAATGTCCTTTTCATGTTGCTCCTGAGTGTGTCCGCACATGGGGATAGGATTGGGGGGAGGGAAGTATAATTGTGTTCATGCTTAAACTTGTGGGGGGCGGGGAGGTTAATTTTCATTCTGTAAAGCACTTTGAACTGCATTTTTTTTGTATGAAAAGCACTTTATAAAGTTTATTATCCACCTAGCGATCCCACCTCCAAGGACCTCCCCCAGGTGCACCTTACCCCCAAAACCCCCACATCAGCAACAATGTCCCATACGACCAAACCATGAAGGACTTTGTATTTTATCAATTGTAAATTTGGATTTTTAGTCATTTTAAAGGTTCTTAAACATATGAGACCAGAAGTTTTGGTCCATGCTGACTAATAGATCCACCTATCTTGAAATAGGAAGGGCTATTGGTTCATCTAATGTAGAAAATGTCCTGTATATTTTAGAGAGCAATTTGGGGGAGCTGAGATAGAAAATAAATCTAAAACTCTGGCTGTCATTTGTACCTCAACTGTAGAGCCTAAATTTAACTTCAATTTAATTCTAAGTTTGTCAATTGTGTAATTAATTAAATGGGATACAGTCTGTTCCTTCAAATATATGTTGCAGGTATCAAATTCCTTTACACCTGCAGTCTGGAAAATTTATCAGACATTTTTTGCAGGATGTCGGTTATTCCAGATGGCTGTACGTCTGCATGGAATTAGTGTGGACTGTCATTTTTATAAACTCCCACCAAGCCGTTAGAGAGGAGCTGATATTCATGCTTTTAAAGCAGTCATGTTTTAGATTTGAGCTAATAAATGGTAGGTCTGACATTTTTGTCTTATATTTTGTCTGTTCTACATCTATCCAGGACTCATCTAGGTAGCCATGTTTTAACCATCTTGAGATGTATTGGAGCCTATTGGCTAAGAAATGAAAGTTTGGTAGATTTAGACCTTTATCTTTGGTCCTCTAGTGTTTTATGCCAATATGTGGGCGGGGGGGGGGGGCATCTTTCCAAAGAAATTTGGAGACTGAAGAGTCCAGAAACCAATCCAGTGATAAGTTTGCTTGGGATCAATGATAAGTAATGGATTCTGGGCAAATCCTTTTTATTGATGCAACCTTTCCCATAACCAATATGGGTATGGATGTAGCAAGATCTTCCCACTTTAAAAGTGGGATGTAGTTTAGCTTTGTTAAATCTGCCAGTCCTGGTGAGACATTAATACCTAAAGTATTATTCCCTGGCTGCAGTTGTGCATTAATGGGATTCTGTAAAGAACCATAGATTTTAACCAATTTATAGAATCTGAAACTTGTTAGTTTATCAACCCGATTACCGGAGAGAGGTTTGTGAATGCTGGAGAATTAGTAATACATCTGCATACAGATTGATTTTACGTTCATAAAAACCAGGCACACCTTTTCTATGCAGAATTAAGGCTCTCATTTTTATCTAGTTCTTGAATGTCTGAAGTACAATTCTTCTGTAAATGCAGCCACTCAACTCCTAATCTTAGGCCCATCTTGCACATGGTTTTTCCAGATTTTAGAGAACCAGCTAGTTATTCTGAAGAAAAGTCCATTAGATTAGCAATACATTTGTCAGTCATAAGAATCTTGTCACAGATTTGAAGGTATATTTGACAAACGACAGGAATTTCAGCATTTGTTAAAGAAGTTTACTTCTCTCAACAGGATTAGTTTAAAAGCAAACAGTGACAACTCTAGTCACCTGTTCAAGTGGAAGGACTCCATTTTAACTTACTTCAGATACCTTTAGCCCAAATTTTTCATGCCATCCGAAAAACTTGAACAGGAACCTCTTCAGATCAAATTAGGGTTGGAAACTTGTCTAGTTTGCAGCCGGATCATATTTAACAGTGGTAGAGGGTCTGTAGTTTCTTTATGTCCAGACGGCTCAGATGTGTCCTCTGACCGATGTCCTCGCCGTTGGCTAAAATAGTAGGACTTCCATTCACACTGAAGTAATTCCTGCACAGAAATGGCAGCAGCAAAATTAGTTAAGAAACCCAAAAGACAAAGTTCATGCTTTAAACTAGTAAGGATAAGTTACTGACGGTCCATAATGCATGATGGATTCAAAGTCATACGGCTGGTTCAGGGTGTTTCCTCGTTTCACCTTGAAATTCTCAGTCTTACCTGAGAGAACAAAAAAAAAAAAAAAAAAAAACATTTATTAAAGCATTGGATGCAGCAGCCCAGTCATCTGGAGCAAAAGATCCAAGTCTGGTCTTCAAGGCCCACTGTCATGCAGGTTTTAGGCATTTTCCTGCTACTGCACAGCAAACCTAAACGAAACAGGCACATGCAGCAATTTGAGGCAGTCCGTGGTAGCGCAATCAATTAAATCAGTTGTGCTAGAGTGGGGAAACCTCTAAAATGTGCCCGACAGTGGGCCTTGAGGACCACTGCTCTAAAATTGCTATCCGGCAACTGGTCAATGCATCCCGTCTCCAACACCACAATTAAATTGTCAACTTCCCTCATCAGCATTCAGTCCTACAGAGGCCTGGCAGTGAGTCATCTCAATCAGATGTTTTGAAGGGACGCAGCTAACAGTTGCATGACATTTGGTCTAGATTACTGAACTTTGACACCCCCAGCGTAGAGCTAAGTGAGTAACCAAACTATTAACTTGTCATGGTGCTCCACTGATCAGTCCCTTAAGTGTAATACTAGCTCTTCTGATAATGTTTTATCAGTACGTTTCAAAAGTGTCAAAGACTGGAGAACAATTTTTTTTCTACTTTAAATGGTCACAGAAACTCTTGCGGCTCAGAAATTGCTAGGAGTCGTGTGCCGCAACAAAGGGTACATCCAATGCTGAAGTTTCTGCAAGTTCTGGTTCAAGCATTCTGGCTTTAGTCTGTCCAAGACGTTAATATTTTACGTTTACTTGGAATTATGTTTGACCAGTTGATTGTGATGTAGCCGTCTCTGTCGTTACGCGTGTGCTCATGGTACAACCCCAAGGCATGGATTAGCTCATGAGCCAAGTTCCCCATGGTGCAAGGTGGGCCAAAGAACACTGGCTGACTTCCTCCACTCACACCAACCAAGGATGCACAGCTGAAATCAAACAGAGAGCTTTGTAATAGCAATTACAATGAAGCCAGATATGCTATGGTTCACCCAGTTGGAGCCATCATCTCACGAGCATATTTCGTGCAAGTGGAAAACAGCTTACCCGTCACCATCTTTAATGTTGATGAAGTTCAGCTCAGATGTGTGCGGTACAAAGCGAATACACGTGGATGCTGATAGCATCCTAAAGGCGGCCTGGATTTCAGCCATTCGATGACCTGTTGAATCAAAGTTGTCAAAAAGTCGAATTGGGTGGTTGCTTGACCAGCTTAGCTGGAGTTGCAACAACCCACCTAAGGCGGGACTGATTTCATACGGGACGATCGCATTTGACCACACACTGTTGACTGCATTCCTGTCCTCCTGCAAGTTTTAGCAAGAAATATTAGGGAATTGCTGATTAAATGTTTTTTTTCCTAGCTCAAGGATACACTTACCGCCATTATCATGTCTCCTTCCTCAACAGGTATACCCCTCTCTAGAACCAAAATAGTGATTCACTTCACTGAACTTAATCATTCTAAGGATCTGTCGATAGTTTTACCTTCAATTGTCTCTGCACTCCCATTGTAGGAGGGGATCTGATTTGAGGCTGTAGCAACATGGAGGAAAAAAAAGAAAAAAAGTCACTTAAAATCATAAATTACTATTGCAAAAAGCTTTCTTTAAGTAGTTAAGATGAAAGTTGGTTTGGAAAAAAAAAAAAAAAAAAAAAAAAAAGCCAGCAGCTGAAACAGCTTGTTGATTGACCCCTTTAAAACCTACTTGCTGTTTGATTTGTGAACGAGTGAGTCACATTGACAGCCAACACCACTGTAATGTTTTCTAGAAAAAAGATTAGCAAACATTCATCAAGCTATAATAGTAAATTTAAAAGGAGTCCACATGAATACAATATAAAAAGGACAAACCTGAGGGAGAGTCCTCTTCCATTTTTAGACCTACAGAAGCAGCTGTAACAGAATACATTTTAATTTACAGCACGTATTAGAAAACAGAGATAACCTTTCATAATATCTACCTGTTGACAAGCTGCAGAGTCCCACCAACACCATCAAACAAGCCCACAAAAACATTTTTTTATCAGATGACAGGAAAATGTTCTCTCACTGCTGCTCTTCTGATCTATATGACAAACTCAGCGGCTGACAACAGCTGAGATCACTTCCACTGATTGTCTCTCCTAAATCTGGACGTCAGGTGGTGCTGTTTTATTTTTTACCTTTCAGTACAGCAATATTTCTAATTATGTTTAACATATTTTATTCCTAAAATGTGGGTTCACATACTAATTATATTTCAATATTCTCTTTTATTCTTTTATGCAATTTATTTACATTTTACTCTTAAAATGGTAGACAGCTTATAAGTCACAAAACATTTGATCATGGAACAGTAACATCATTGAACAAGCTGTCTTTCAACAGTTAACTAGCTTCCTAACAATGACAAATGGCAAAGGGCTGTACTTGTATAGCGCTTTATTTAGTCCCTGAGGACCCCAAAGCGCTTCACTGTGAAAACAAATTGTTTTTATATTCTTCAGTCGTGTTCCTGTGCGCCACACAGCAGTGAGACTGCCCTCGTCAAAGTTTTCATAAACACAGACAGTGGTAGAACCGCAGTGCTGGTACTTTTGGACCTCAGTGCAGCATTTGACACTGTTGATCATGATATACTATTAAAACGACTTGAGAGTTGGGTCGGACTCTCTGGTACACTACTTAGCTGGTTTGAGTCTTACCTGAAAAACAGGAACTTATTTGTGTCAATAGGCGATTTTTCATCAGAACAGACAGAAAAAACATGTGGGGTGCCCCAGGGCTCCATCCTGGGGCCCCTCCTATTTAATATCTACATGCTCCCACTAGCAAAGATAATAACAACCAATATTATTAGTTACCATAACTATGCAGACAACCCTAAGCATCCTTGAAACTGAAGAAGACTGACTGAAGACAGAGTCTTACCTTAAGAACAGGAACTTCTTTGTGTCAATAGGCAATTTTTCATCAGAACAAACAGAAATCACATGTGGGGTGCCCCAGGGCTCCATTTTAGGGCCCCTCCTATTTCATATCTATATGCTCCCACGAGGCCAGATTATAACAACCAACAGGATTAACTACCATAACTATGTAGATGATAATCAACTGTACATTACGATGTCACCAGGTGTCTTTGAACCCATCCAAACGCTAAATAAATGCATTAAGCAAATCAATGGATGGATGTGCCATAATTTCTTCCAGCTGAACAGAAACAAAACTGAGGTAATTATTTTTTGCACCTAAAGAGTAACGATCAAGAGTCAGCACACAGCTTCAGTTAATACAGCTAGAAACTATTAATCAGGCCTGAAATCTAGGTGTAGTAATGAACTCAGACCTGAACCTCCTGGGTCACATCAAGGCAATAACAAGGTCAGGCTTCTATCACCTGAAGAACATTTCTAGGATTAAACGACTGATGTTGCAACACGACCTAGAAAAACTCATCCATGCATTTATCTTTAGTCGGATTGATTACTGCAACAGCATCTTCACAGGTCTGCCTAAAAAGTCAATCAGACAGCTGCAGCTGATCCAGAACGCTGCTGCTCGTGTTCCTCACTAGAACCAGGAAAGTAGAGAACATCACCCCAGTTATAAAGTCCCTACACTGGCTCCCTGTAGCTCAGAGAATAGACTTCTAAATACTTTTACTAGTTTATAGATCATTGAATGGTTTAGCACCAAAGTATGTTGAAGACTTGTCACTATACTAACCCCCCAGACCACTCAGATCTTCCAACTTTAGTCTATAATCATCCTTAGAATTAGGACCAAACATGGAGAAGCAGGTCTCAGCTTCTATGCTCCCCTTATCTGGAACCAATTTCCAGATGACTGGAAAGGTGCTGAAACACTGAGCTGTTTTAAATCAAGGCTAAAAACCCATCTGCTTAGAGCTGCTTTTGAGTAATGTTTTATGTGTTTTATGCTTTATTGCTGTTTTTCTCTGTCACCTAATCATGTAAAGCACATTGAACCCCTTGCTGTTAAAAGTGTGCTATACAAATAACATTTCCTTGCCTTGCCTTGCCATATTTGGCTGGTAGAAAAATAAAAAAGAACAAAAAGAACAGAAACAAAACAATGGTTAGCATCTAAAATGACACAAAACATGTGGCTATATCTGTAAATTCATTGTTATTTTGGAATTAAGATGTTAAATGTAACCTGATTCAGTCAGAGGCTTTTGTGAGGTTATGAAATGACAACTAGATGGCAGCAGAGAGCAAAAAGATATTTTGAAGTTTGCCTATCAGAATTGGAGATCTGTTGAATTTCTAACGCATTTTGCAGATAGCTTGGCTTCACAAAAGCATCTTCTAATTGTTACAGGACTCACAGGTAACTGTAGAGCTCATCATTATTTCATTTTGTTGAATGATGAACACGGATCCCAACAGAGGTGAGTCGTTGGGAACTCCTGGGAAGGTTCATCTCTGTTTCACGTTTTCTCCATTTTACTGTGATTAATTCAATTCAATTCAGTTTATTTATATAGCGCCAATTCACAACAGATGTAATCTCAAGGCACCTAACAAGAAGTCATTTCAATACATTTATACAAACATTCCAATCAGTTAAAAAGTTTCCTATTTAAGGAATCCCAGCAGATTGCGTCAGTCATTGCCGTGAGGTTGGATAGACTTTCCAACCACAGCAATCCTTCAGCAATCCCTCCCTTACTGGCTGTTGTTTACTGGAGTCCAAAGCCTTTAGAAATGTTTTGACTTTTCACAAACTGAGATGTTTATTGGGTTTGCCTTCTGTTGTTTAATTTCTTTAGATTAAGGAATGATTTGCTTTTAATATATTTTAGCCTACTTCATGTCAGATAGGTCATATTTAAGGGGTTTCTTGATTCTACAGGTTTTCTAGTTATCTGGGCCAGTAAAATTTAACACAGCTTTTTTTTTTTATCGTTAGTTACAGGTAATCGCTGAGGTAACTCCTTGCTTGATTTCCAACTTCCATCCTATGTCAAAGCTGCCTTTTCTCAGAAAATTACTACAAAAAGTTGCAGAAACCTAGCTCAGATCCCAGTTGTGGAGGTTGCAGCTCTGTGACCCTTTTCAGTGTGGTTTCTAGAGCAGCAGTTCACTGAAAATGCTTCAGTAAAAGTTTACAAAGGTCTCCTGATGGCTGCTGATGCAGGAAAATTTTTGTGGTAGTCATTGATTTCAGCGATACCATTGAGCACACATCGTTGTTAAATTGGCAAAAGATTTTGGCTGGTATCTCTGGGTCTGCATTGGACTGGTTATCTTAACTGTCGAATTGGACAAATTATCTTTAGACTCTGCTCCTCTAACCTGTGGGGTTCCACAAGGGTCAGCTCTTGGCCCACTTTTGCCCCCTTTTCCACTGGGGTTGGCTCGGTTTCGCCTGGGTCGAGTCAGCCCATATTTAACTCGCTTCCACTACCTTTGTATGGCCGAGCTGACCCCTCGTTTCAGACTACCAATGTCTCAGTCTGAGCCGAGGGGTCGAGGCGAGCCAACACGCCCACCTATGGACCGATTGGTCCCGTAAAGTGATTTCACTCTCACTCCTACCTTAGTGGTAACCACTGATTGGCCTGCCGTTGTGTGATGTCACCAAATGGCAAAGCACGGCTTACAGCGGACTTCAAAACATTGCTGGGGGAAACCAAAAAAATGAAAGAGTGAATGTCAGGCCTTGAAGGACCACAATGGCTGGAGTGGGGCAGACCGCAAGCACTGGAAGTGCTTTGCAGAAATGGAAGGCATTTGGTATATGGTTAAAGGCCAGCGAGCAACAAGAGACAGAGTGGACTAGATACTGGCTCCAGGATCGGCTTCTGTAATGTCGGAAGATGCTAAGAGATGACAGATTTTTACTGGAGCATTGCTATGCTGAGCCCGCCAATGTCCTCGCCCACTGCCGCATTCCTGATATGGCAAAGGAAACACAACCAGGCCATGCAGGGCCAGGCTGACAACACAGCCCGGGCCGAGTAGACCATTGTGGATAAGGGGCATATTTTCTTTTTACATTCTTCCATTACCTGGAATAATTCCGATTTTTTCTTGACATCACATCTATACAGACGACATGCACCACGCATTTTTTTAAAACCTCTGGACAATGTCCACCCTCGTCCAATGTTTACTTCGGATCAGTGAATGGCTTTCCAGAAATGTCCTGGTTTCAAACACCAATGAGAGACTGACAATAGCCCCTATTCACCAGCATTTTCATACCCGATAGTCTAGTAGACTTCGATTGTGGACCAAAATTGCAACATTTTTGCTTTAGCTCGTGCAGTTTGCTTTCACGCAAACCAAACTTTCTCAGCAACACCTTTACCTCCACCTGTGGTGGCACTGCACCAAGAACCACTGAATTACTGTTCCATTAAATCTAGCTACACAAACATGGAGTGGCATCAGATTTTAGCAGTTTAAGGATTGCCCTTTTCGCAAATGTGTCAGACTGCAATGCATTTATTGCAGTTATGGGCTCACCATGAGGAGAGAAAGAGGCATAGTTATACAGTAGTTTGTTTTACCCAGAATACCCTGTGTAAAGTCTGCTTCCAGTTTTTGGAGCGCCCTAGTCTGCTTGGGATTCACATATGCAATCAAAGCACAAACTTCACATCAACTGAGCAAAGACCTAAGTTTTTAGGTGGACCAGAGTTCGTTTCTTTGTCCCCGTCAGAATTCAACTGTGCATTCACACCACCCCATACAAACGGGACTTCCTAGGCAAATTAACAGTTTTAAAGTGGACCAAACAAGGTTGGTGTAAATGCACCTTAAAAATGAGCTTTTTCCCCTGCAGCCAAGTCAAAATCTTGGCATTGCATTTCTTTCATTAGGGCCTTGACCCAAATCCTTTTCTCCATTTTCTTTAATTTTCTAAAATGTAAGACATTTTCACCTAAGCAGATCTGTAGTATGTTTGTGTTTGAGATCAATATTACTGATCTGGACAAGTTTCGTGGCTTCAAGCCATTCTGAGTGGGGGGGGGGGGGAATACTAAATCTTGTGAACTCTCCCACCATCCCAGTCTTCCATAGTTTCATTTTCCCCTGAACCCATTTTTTCTACCAGGATTTAAGCTTGATTCTTTTATACCACGTACAACTTTATGGATGTGACCAGTGCTTTTTGACATGGCCCTTTCCACTTAGTCACTGGGTACTTTTAGGCAACTTTGTCTTGGCTGCCATAGGAATCAACTCTGGAAGGAATTTGCAAGTCGTAGTAATCTCAGTGCAGCTACATAACCCTGATCCATACCTCTTCCAACACCGTGTCAATAAAAAGTCTAGAACAAAAGAGCCACAGGCAGTCCTAATTAAATCAGTCATTTCATGAGGGTCTTATGCCTGGTGGGACAGGTAAAGGTTGGCAGCCCTTTGCTCAGATAAAGATGAAGGGGGACAGGAATTCAAGTTTACCTCCTCAGTACACCTGGTTTAGAGTACCTTATATAGCCAGTACATTGACAGGTTCAGTTCTGAAGTCATTGCTCCAATGATGGCCAACTCATTCAAGGTAGTTTTAAAAATCTTTATAGAATTTCACATGCAGTACAACCACCTTCCCCCAGAGAACAGAAATGTTCAGTTATATTTTTTTTTTAGGAACAAATGGCAGTCTGTAGTAGAGAGGTTTAGCAGTGGTAGAGGGCTTTTAGTTTCTTTATATCCAGACGGCTCAGATGGGTCCTCTGTCCAAGGTCCTTTGGGGTATTGGCCACGATAGTTGGCCTTCCATCCACACTGAAATATGACCTAGGCACAAAGCTAAATTAGTGGGGAACCCTGAAGGCACAGGAGAAAACAGTTGTCCCAACACAATTAGCCAAGAGGAGTCACTTACGGTCCATAGTGCATGATTGACTCGTAGTCATAAGGCTGGTTTAAGGTGTTTCCACGTTTCACCTTGAAGTTGCTTTTCTTACCTTTTAAAAGAAAAAAAAAAGAAAAAAGTATTGAGAACTTTAGGGTTTCCTTCAAAACAGGAGTCTAAATGTTTTGGTTCAAGCTCGTTTGTCATGGTTGGGCAAGTGCTGCAAAATCAAATCTAAAGTCAGTAAAAAATGTGTCAAGAGGCATTTACTTGAAATGATGTTTGACCAGTTGATGGTAACGTAGTCATCCCTGTCCTTACGGCTGTGTTCATGGTACAACCCTAAAGCATGGATGAGCTCGTGCACCAGGTTCCCCACAGAGCAGGATGGTCCAAAGTACACAGACTGGCGGCCACCACTCACCCCAACAGGGGACGCACACCTGGAACAGATGCATAACAGGTCCTGCAGAGTGAACCAGAAGGGACATTTTGAAGCGCCAGTTTCCAGCTTCATGGAAAAGCATAAAGACCAACTAGAATTTGTGCAAGCCGAGTACTTCTGAGCTCCATTCACTCAGTGCTCTACAATTTGCTATAAACAGCCGTTTCAGGCAAGTCTCAAATTCTCATTAGTAAGGTGCCCTTTACCATACACAAGTCCTCACCCTTTGCCACTTTTAATATTTATGTAGTTCAGCTCATTTTTGTGAGCAACAAAGCGAATACATGTTGATGCCGATATCATCCTGAAGGCCTTCTTGATTTCAGCTGATCGATGACCTGTTACAAGAATACAAGTTTTACAGAGTGAATGTTTTGAATCAGTTAACCTCGTTTGATCTAGGGAAACCCACCGAGTTTAGGACTGATTTCATAAGGGACGATAGCATCTGACCAGATGCTGTTAACTGCATTCCGGTCTACCTGCAAGTTTAAAAACAGGCTTGGGAATAACTGCATTTTGAAGTTTCAAACATGTTTTCAGATTTTGAGACAGTTAAATGGATGGAAGAATGTCTAGAATGCCAGATAATACAAGCTTCTCTAATGATCCAAATTGCAAACCTCTGGTTTAGGTCAATGGGTCTTAAAACTTCAGCCAATGGGTATGTAGAGTTTTAACTCACCATTACTATCATGTCCCCCTCATCAACCAGGTTTCCCTCAGCATCTACATCACAAGGACAAAATAAACAGGAGTCCCTTTGATTTTAATAACACATTTGAACACAAGATCTAGATTTTAACCTTCCAAGGTCTCTGCACTCT